>JAUBNY010000965.1:1330797-1404452 GCA_032275445.1 Crypturellus soui | reverse complement strand
CCCTGCATTAGTGTCCAGAATAACTTGTACTCAATGCTCCCTAATTAAAAACATTAATGGTCCCGTGTAACATTTCCCCTGAAAGAGCAGTTGTCCCACCCTGCTAAATAGGACAGAAATTCATGACCGGGCTGGGCTCTGTAAATGACTTTGTGGAGTCGGTGAATATAGAAATAACACAGGATTCATAACTAGGGCATGTCCAGGTTACTGGGGCTACAATCCACTTTTCTTTAGGGATGTTGTCTTTGCAAAGGCTGCACTTGGAGGCCTCAGATAAATAATGAAGTCTTCACCATATTAGATGATAGAGGTGCACCCTGCAGGAAGCGTTTCCTGCCAGTCAGCACTTGCACTTCTTTGCAGCTTTCAGGATTTCACGCTTCCTTCCCCCTCTCCCTTCCTCCCCTCAAGTACACCTGCCTAGTGGCCCCGGATAAATTCAGCTAGCAGTGATGTCAGCACAAAACAAAATTGTTCACCACTTTCCTCTTGTATCCTCAGCCAGTAAATCTGGAGGGTTACTGGGCTGCAAGCCAAGGGCCGAGGTTCTGGTCTGCAAGGCCCATGGGTTCTGTGAGCTGTCCCGCGAGCTGCTCCGCCTCTGCACGGAGGGCAGGTGGAGCCGCTCCCGGGACCAAGGTGCTACTGCAACTGAAACTGCAACAACGTTTCTTTTGTTTTCCTCTCCTGCGGCATTCAGGGGGATTAGATGAAGCATTTAGATTAGGGCTGTATTTTGGATACAAATGTCTCAGCTGGTCACCACTTACCGGCGTTGTAAACACCAACTGCTCGATTTTAGGCCAGTGGCTGCAGAGTGTGCAGAGAGACCTCAGGGCTGTGAGGGCCAGCGAAGCACAGGTGGTTGCCTGGCTGCAGCAAAGTGTGGCCCTCTCGCTGAAAAGCACGACAGATCAGCACAGTGCTTGCCTCATCCCTTGTCGAGGGCCTCCGAGAGCCCCTTCTGTGCTTAAATATTTGCAGGGCAGTAAGCAACACCCTTCCTTGCTCCTGTTCTGTAGCAAAGGCCATCACTAAACCTATGTAGTCTTTTGGTCCAAATGAATCTGCTAGTCTGAGCTGGCCTCCCTCAGAAGTAAAGTTGTTCCTACTACAGCTGATCGTACCTCTTGGTATGCTAAGAGACCCTGTGAGCCACCTCCCACCTACAGCAGCTCTTCTGTGCCTAGGCAAAATTTTCTACCACTTCGAAGCTAATGCCATTCAAATCATTCAGAATTTATCTGTGTTGTTGGCGACTAGCAATGTGCAATAAAGGGAAATTTACATGTATTGTCAACTTTTCCATCATCACTTTAGATTTACAGTCCCCTCTTCCTCCCTTGAAGAATCAGCCCAAAGCCATTAGCTGAGTAAAGGGACTGTAACAACAGTCTGGGGCCCTGGGAGACCAGTCACTTGTCAAGCCAAGACCTGTGCACGTGTAGTTAGGCTTTAGAATGCTAGTGAGCTTGCCTGAATTTTAACAAAGGCCCCTGGGATAAGTTTGTTTTGGTGCCTTCTGACTAGCAAAACCAATAGCATGAAGACAATCTTACACTCCTTCCTGTATCACAAGCTTATATCCTTATACCATCTTAGCACAGAAGGAAGTAGAACATTATGAATTCACCTGGAAAACAAGTTGTACCACAAATGATGGAAGCAATAACATCTGCTTTCCTGTGGGTTGTTTCACAAATTTCAGGTCCCATGCTGTTTCTCTGAGACCTAGGAAGAGGTATACTGGGATGGCTCTTTTTTTCCACCTGCTACCACATTTAACAAAACTTGGAGGAACCTCGCATTCAGCATGACTGCTGTGTCTTCTTTGGCACTTGCCAAACAGTTTAAAAGACAGCCACAGAAAAATACACCCAAGATGCATAAAAAAAACCCTCAGTTTGCCTTTCCTCCCCCTCCTTGTCCTCTTCCCCTTCCTCAATACAACCAGATAAGCATCTTTCTTTAGGAAATCAGGGCAGAAACATTGATGTCATGTAGCTGGTAAAGGGTTCAAAAAAAGTAGTGAACAGCAAGAACTGGATGGCTTGTGAATTGTTGAGGGGCATCAAGAAATGAGAGGAAGTAAGAATGAGCATTGTTTCTTTAGATGTGTTGGAAAATCCTTTCCTTAAATACGGAGAGGATGAAAGCCTAGTTCTAGATCCTCCTCCCTGCCTTATTGAAGGCTGACTAGGGCACAATCATGGAGCAAGGGGTGCTAGATTGCTACAGTTCTGGGAGGAACACAAGGGAGTGCTTGGCTCCCATGTTCTGGATGGGCAATTCAGTGGTGAGTCAGGCACAGGTGGCATCATATAGGGTTATCTGATAGCATATGAAAAGTCTTGTCACTTTGCCTCTTTCTTTAACTCGACCAAAAGGCTGGAAGGAAAAAGATGCCCAACTCCTTTCTGGTCTGCTCCTCTGCTGTGCATTCGGAAGGGAGGAGCTGCCTGCCCTAAGGTGCCCCAGGGAGCAGAGGGACGTGAGGGGAGGCTCACTGCATCAGCATTTACTGCATGCTAATTTCCTTGCCCAGCCCCTCAAACATGAATGACACAAGAAATAGGAGTTTCCTCTAGCATGGTTCCTGTGAGGGCTGGCAAAAGCAAGCAGCTAACTCTCTGCAAGCTCACTCTCGCTGAAATGTACACTCTGTTCTTTTAATCTGTACCTCGCTATTATCAGGTCAGTTTTATTTTCGGTACTGCTGTGTGCATGTGTCTCCCACATATCTGCTAGCAATCCAAATTCACCTGCTACTTCAGTTACATGAGCTAAGGGCCAAACCCACTTCAAATAATGACGAGACTTCTATTGGAAAGTTAATGATCCTCCACAAGTCCTATCCAGCACTATTGTTGTGATAACAGATGCTGACTTACAGTAGCTGATTATCAATCCCTCAGTAGCAGTCTCAGTGGAGACTGGTAAGCAGCACCAAGAGGTTATTTGAGGCAGGAAGGATGTCGCTTTGACAGCTTTCCCATGGTCCACTGTTTCTAAAACTTCTGAGAAAAATGACAGTATTCAGGGAGGCACTGTACTGTGCAAATAACACTTAGACATTGATTTCTGCCAAACAGAAGAGCCTTTAGAGGAAATCTGTCTCTCAACACCTAACCCAGATAGCTCTAGGCTAAACTTTCAGTAACCTGTTGGGTATCTCTGAATAGAACAGTCAGGGGAAAATAGGCAATCTGGCTAGACTGGCACATGAGAAATTCTTAGGAAAATGGAAGCAGGTTGGGTTTTACCATCAGGACCACATGGAATTATCTGACTGCAGGAGTCTCAGGCAAGCAGTGCAGCATCACTGGGAGCCTGTGTGGAAGCTGGAACCTGGAGGGCAGGCAGAGCTAGCGACCTCCCAGGAGCTCTGCTAGCCCTGCTCGTGGGAAAGCGCAGCCCAGCCAGCAGGCATTCCTCAGGCACTGGGCAGAGAGCAGTGCCATCCACGGAGTAGTGCCTTCTACTTAGATGCCTTGGACTTTGCTGCAGCTTGTGCTGCCACTTCCTTGGCTTCAGCGTGATCAATGCCAAGTGCCTCTCATGCCTTGCCAACCTGCCAGGCTGAATTCCAAACACCATCACAAATACATTACACCTGGGGCAAAACCTTAGGCAATTGGATATGATTTTATGAAGAATCAAAGACTGACTGCCTGTTTTGGCAGCCAGGCCCACATCAGCTTTGCAGGTCACAAATCTTTAGCAAACAAAAACTAGATGCTGCAGTGGCATAAATCAAGGTGTCTGTTAGACACTGATGCTAGCTCAGAATCTGCCTGTGAACTTTCATGCGCAAAAGTACTTACAGGCAGAGTAAGACCAGAACACATGTTGCGCCTTTACCATCATGTAAGAGGGAAAAAGAGACTTGGGGCGCTTCTGACAAACAATAGAACTAAGAAGAGCGCAGGACAGACCCAGGCTGTGATTCAAATTTGGCTAAGCTCTAGTTGTGAGTTTCTGCTAGTGCCCTTTGTCCCTTTCTTATCAATGAGATATCTGGTGCATCCAGCTCTATCTGGCAGAGTAAACTCTGCTTCTCAACTTCATACACATTTTCTGCTTCAGATTTTGCTAGAAAGACAAACTGTTTTGCTGTCACTAGTTGTGAACACTACACGTTTGTCAGAGAATTGTTGTGCTTGTTTGCCACAAACTTAATTAGATGATCAATTACAAAAAGCGGAGAAGAAACACTGGCATTGCATTTTTCCCCCTTGCTTTCTGAAAAGAATGGGGAGTTCATTACACAGAAGAGAAAAAGGCCGTTTCTGCACTCACAGCCTCCCTCCCGTTTCCGTCTTACCTGTCATTTCCAGCATGGAGGAGTAGCCAAACAGTAGAATTGCTGAAAGTTGTCTGGAAAGCAAGTAGACTTGTTGAGAGAGACTGCTTTCCCCTGGGGAGCAAATTGCTCCCCTGTTAGGCCATACCTGAGCCCTGAGCAGGGCCATTCAGGATGCAAATGTGATGGGGATCAGAACTGGCCTGGAGGAACTTCTGATCCTATGGAAAGGGAAAACTGTGCGATGCTCTGAATCACATGGGCCATGTTTCTGCACCAGCTGGCACCAAACAAGGCTACAACCTTGCTACTCCTTCCTGCCCTTGAACTCTCAGCAAATCTGTGTCTGCATTGGCTTAACTATACTAAAACTCTGTGTGGGCTGCACAGGCAAATTAAAGTCGTTTTACTGCAGATAATTCACAAAGAAAGTTGTTGCATTCAGGACTGTCCCCACATTCTGCATCCAAAGCCTCAGCTAAGAGATCGACTCACTCCTTGGGCTCTGCCTTGCCAAGAGTTTCAGTGCGCAGGCTTACTGGAGTCAGCAAGGCCACTAGGAGAGCAAACACACACCAGCTTGATGCATTGATAAAGCCTGTGCCAGCAGCCTCTTGGGGGGCCACCACAACACGACACAGCTCAGAGGGCTCAGATACCAGTGAACAGGATCTCTCTCCAGCTATTTCAGTGCAAATAGATGTGAAAAACTTTCAGTGCAAATAAGTGTGAAAAACTTTCACCACAGAGAATACAAGCATCTTCCTCTGTAAGCTGCTACTACTGGGGCATAACATGAGTAAGTAAATACTTTCTGACCCTCTATATTTTATACTGAAGAAGTCAGGCAGGCAGTATAGCAAGATGTAAAACTATGGCTTGCCTACAAGCATCATCTTTTGGGCTGATAGCCTTACAGGTCACTGTGTGGGCTGTTTTGAAGTCTGGTGTTCTCTAAAGGCTTCCTGAAGGACTAGCATGTCCCAAGTCTTTCTACTTTGTCCTTGTACTTTTTCAATGGTAATTCATTACATCATGCAAGACATTTGGAAGAGAAGTCAGAACATCACAACAAAACAATTAGAAAGTTTCCCTGCAACTGTCACTGCAAGGTACTTGCAAAACCTTTCAGTCTGGACTGGTGGATACTGAGGGGTTGCAGAATACTAGTGGGGACAGAATAAGCAGTGGGTTACTGCCATTTATACTGTCTTTCCTCTGTATTTATCATGCCGTCCCACTGTCTCCATAGAAGAATGCAAGCACCAGGACAAAGCTGCTAAAAAGCATTTTCTTTTCAGGTCAGCTTCTTCAAATGCTTCCTCACTCTCTACTGAAAAAGTGTCATCAGTAAAATGCAAAGTGCTGGGAGTCTCACACTGGCTGGGAAGAGTCTCACACTGCCACTGTCGCTAGACTGATAATGTCTTACAAGTGCTTTTTTTTTTTTTTTTTTTTCCTTCTTGCAGTAAAAGAATTCTGATTGGGCTTTGCATTTAAATGCTTCTTTATCTTTTTGAGAATACCCAGCCCAACAAAACAGGATTTGTGCTAGTTAAGAATGCTGGATTAATTCCAGGACATACATCAGCTTAATTCTTCCTTCATCCTAGGAATGTGGAAGAATTGAACATCAAATGCATTATGGACAAGGTATATAAACTGAAATGTTTTTCTAAATGACTTAGAAGAACGGCATGTTCTAGTAACTGTTTTTCTTGTGTAATGACAGTCTCTCAATTCTAATACATAGTCTTCAAGTTATAAAAAAAAAATAATTGTGTACCTAAGGAATTCTTTATGCACTAGCTGAATAAAGCAATAGAAAGGAAAATTACTTGCTTAATCAATTTACATATTCAGCTTTAACAACTCCGAATCATTACTCTTGCAAGAATGTCTGTTTTAGCAGTTGTCAGAGCATTTTCCTAAAAAATGCCTAATACTTTTTCCAGCTCTGTCACTGACGTTGTCCTAGTTCCTCTGCCTTTTCAAAACACAGGGAAAGCAGTTTGCATGACCAATGAGAATCCCATGAGACTGTCAAGTTACTAAGAGAAAAAGACTTTACTTTTTTTTTGCATTTCCTTGATAGTTCTGATCCCCTTTCCTTTTGCTAACCTCACAAAATAAAAGGTAATCTGTCTAAGGAACAGGTATTAAATAAAGCAGACAGTTAATCACACTTAATAAGCATGCACATTATGAATATGCCAGACATAATCATCCTCCATTTGGTGTTGTTTTATCTAATCATGAAAAAATGACTTTCATAATTAAAAAAAAAAACACACAATGACTCAGGGTTTGTAACTGTTACTGAGAGTATTTTATACAACCAAATGCTGTGTGTCCTGTTTTCAGATCATACTGCTTACACATTTTCAGTACACTTTTTATCAGCGAGGGACTTCCGGTTGTGTCTATCTGCGATAGCTAATTGTTTAAAATCTTAAATCTAGTTGTAATGGACTTCTAGTTGTGCTCATTAATTTGGGAAAGAAATTCCAAGTTAGAATGGGCATTGTGGGAATATGCTACTCCTTCCATTTGTGAAACAAACCTCCTTCCATTTGGGAAACAAACCTATTCACCGTATTATCTCTGGTAAGATCAAACAAGAAATAAGGTTTTACAACCAGGACTGAATACAGAAGTGGGGCTTCTATTCTTGTACGTTATGCATTCAGAAGGGGTCTTAATGAACATCCCTCTCCAATGCTTTGAGCTTTTATAGGTAATCTTGATGCAATAGCACATATTTTTTTGTTCCATAATTTAGAATTCTTGAAATTAGAATTATTAAAATTATTAGATTTGTTTAAAAAATTGACCAATGGATGCTTCTGGCCATAACAACTGCAGTTAATATCACAATCAGATACCCTGGTATAAAGATGCTGCTGAGCATGACCTTGACCTTGCACAAGAGCACTGGAAGGAAAGCTGACAGAGCTGTTTTTAATTTAATCCCTTGTTTCCTGTGGCTGGGTTTGTAGCTCTTGAGTTGTGGCTGTCATGATATCAGTTACACTCTGCTGTAAGACCTTGGGTGATGGAGCTGTCCAGTTTTAAGTGTTGTTCTGGTGGTATTTTGGAGCACTTCCCCAAACCCTATACTTTCAAAAATGAAAGACAATATTGATGTCCTCACATTTTTAATTCTTAGACTCTTGTAATTTTTTGTCTCATATTTTTATTTTGGTTAATTATGCTTGGGTGCGGCAATACTGAAATTTAGTTTGTGATAAAATAGAACTAACGCATGTGAAGTGAGTGGCAATGATAACCTCAGAAAAACTAAACAGCTTGTATTTCATGTGAAATGAAGTCTCCAGCTGCAGTAAATATGTCAGTGAAGAACACTGTGAGGCCAGGTGTGTCATAATTAGCAATTGCCCATGGGCAATATGTTTATATAATAACATTTTTTTATTCAGACTTTTGGTGTAATGCCCTTGGGTTAGAAACATTTTTTCTTTCTGCCTTCACAGAAGTGTATATTTGTCTTTTGTCTGCCTGTTTACATATGTATGTCTTTGTCTTCTACTCTCATCTCTGATTCAGCATAGACACGGTAACTCCCACTGATGGTGAGCCTACAATTCTGGCCTCCAATACCCACTTTTTGCATTTTCAGCTAGGCATCTTCCTATTTTTTCTCATGTTTCCTTCATTCTCTGGAGATATTCATTATAAACTTTCACTGCTGATCATCTCTGCTTTGATGTCTGTAAAATATAATATGATCATCCTTAGTTTATTCGCTGTTGTCTTAATGTATTTTTCCATGTCTTTGGCAGTTGTACTTCACTTTAAATTAGGTTTTGGAGAGAAGCAATTGTCTTTTTAGTTCTTTACGTGAATGACTGCTAGCAAAATGGGAGTTGTTCTGTGGTCAGGATATCCAAGGCCTGTAAAGCAATTGCCACCTGGCATTCTGGGAAACACAAGAAAAAATAAAAGAAAAAGAAATTAAAAGAGAAGGCAGGGTCAGGAATGAGTGCCATGACTCTGAAGTTTTCATCTATGATCTCTATTTTACCTTATTTCATTCATCTGTACCGAGAGAACAGGAATTCTGTTGTGTCTCTGTTGTGTCTGTTGTGTGAGTATTTACGATAGCTAAGTGCTTGGATGTCCCTAAGGGAAAGGTACCATTTAAAAGGAGATTATGTCAGTTTCTTTTCACAATGTCTCTTTCATGTCTATTTTCTGCTGTTGTGTCTAATTTCTAGGGGAACTACAGATACTCGATACTTACCCACTTGAGATTGAGAGATGAGGCAGTTATTAGCAATTAAACATAGGGAGAGAAAATTATACCCTAAGTATGCAAAGAGATTCCATAGGCAGAATTTGGCTTATAGTGTTTTGCCAGTATCTGCTAATTTCAATCAATACTTAGTGAAGTCCGGTTTTCATGACTAATTTGAAAGCACATCGCCATTCTCTTTTATGGAGTCAATGAACAATATTTTTCAGAGACATTTCCTTCTTATTTTACCTGAGTCTTTTTCAGATCGCAAGATTGATTCAGATTTCAGATTTGTTGTTCAATCAAAAGTAATATCAATTCACTCTTCTTTGTAGCCATATATAATGATGAGAACTTTAAAACTTTTACATGGCACTGAAATTCTAATTTAATAGAACATGGATGTATTTGACCTGAGCTTTTCCTTTATTTAAAAATAAAATAAAAGAAAAACTGTTTAAGGGAAGCTAAAATTGCTCTGAGGCTGGTGCTTTTAAATCCTAGTTTCAGTCCATAAATTTGAAGTTAAATTAAAAAAATGGAATATTTAACAAATAACATAAAAACCTTAAGAACTGCAGATACTCTCTGCTTTAAAGTGTTATAATTTAGACAAAAGAAAATTGAAAACACATATGAGCTCCTTATTAATAGTAAGCAAGATTTAAAATCAGTCTTGGATATTCATGCTTATCCTCTTAAAATAAACAGAAAACATACTCATACAAACATCTAAGAGTTTTCCTAAAACCACATACCTGGAATAATTGTTGGGCATTAAGTGCTTCATTTTATTCCAGCTTCCTGGAATGTAGCTCTTGTACTTGGGACACCTTTAGGTTGATTCAAAATTCTGGATTTACAGGTATTTTTGTCCTCCAGTCACTAATATAAAAGTAGTTTAGCATTTGGTAAAAATAGATGCCTTCTCTTGGCCATTTGCATGGTGTACTTCAGTTCAGTTCCTAGAGGCACCTGTTCACTATAGAAGTGACAGCCCCAGTTGCGGTATTAACAGAAACCTTATTATAGAAAATGAGTTCTCTAGTACTGCTGTTACTGTGATAGGGTTAAGAGCGTGGGCTATGCCAAACTCTTGATTTTATTAATTGAATCCAGAATGTGCCCTTCATTCTGCAGGGAATGTGAGTAGTGAAGTTAAGTAAAACATTGCCCTTCAGAAATAAAGTGAAAAGTGTGATGCCTCGCTCATTTTGCGAATGAGAACCAGATTGCAATGACTGGACTGTCCCCAAAATCTGTTAGCAAACCAGACTATAGCCTGTAGCCATGCTCTGACTTTGCTTCCATGAGTTAATTCAGCCACTAAATTTAATTTATATATACAGATATAAATCCCAGGGACAAGACACAGAACCTGTATGCCATCTGACACTTTTGACAAGCTCTCCAGAGTTAATCTGTCTACGAACGACTATGCTCAGTTTAATTATGGAAAGACTGCATCTGTGTTCAAAGCTGTTGAGAGAGAAGGAAGAAAGTAAAAATGTCCACTAGGTTTGATTAACTACTCTCAGCATGATGAATAAAGACAGATGGTTACTAGTTATTTTTCCTTAATGGATTCTGGAGCTGCGTTTGGCGGGTGAATTAAAGTTATAGCTCCCAACTCTGCCTTTGAAGCCAGACATGCATAGTCCTTAGTGATTCCAGCCAAGTTTGCACGTGAATATCCAAGACAGAGACTTGCCTAAGGCTGTTGTATGTTGTGTAGTTAGAAAAACTGTTAAAACAGTTGTGAAATGAAAATTAAAAGTCAAGTGAGAGTTTAGCATTAGTAAAATAAATTATAAACTGCAGGGTGTAGGAAAGAATCCCTTACAAAAGGAGTTTTTCTGAGGTGCGTGTGCATACATATACCCATAAAAAACTCATCTGGATATGACACTGACTTGGTGCTTGGTAACATTTTAGTACTGGCTGTAAAATCCGGGGAATTTCATAAAAGTTGCACTTAAAATTTAGTCCTATACGGCTAAGTAAACAATTTGATGATGTGGAGTCATTTGGATGAGTCTATTAAAGAGGTAGTCTTTAAGATGAGGTCTAATTCTGTAAATATGCTTATGTTTAAACACGTGTATATGAACATTTTTATCATTTAGTTGCATATATCCATATATTTTAAGATTTTTAAGAATGTACCTAAGTGTCTGTGAGATTGCCCTCTTAGGGAATATTTTGACCTAATGGGTATTTGAGCTCTCATGTATCAAGGTATTAAAGCATCTGTCTAGTTTTAGGTGTGTGCACAGTCATGATTCTTTAACAACAAAAGTACACAGCCTCACATATCCATAGCAAGTGACTTGTCCTTCAAGTCACAGAAAGCAGAAAGCATTTAATGCAGGTGACACTTTGTCAAGGTTTATCTCTTGATACTTTTAGAATCATCTTTCATTTTTCATCTCATTTCAGTTTTCATTTCTGTTTTCATTTCAAAGGCTTTAGTTCGTGTAACTGTGAGGAAAATCTGAAAATGAGTGAGTTCTGTTTATGAGGTGCAGATATGTTTATATGGATTTTCAGATGGAGGGGAAGGCATGTCACAGAAGTGCATATTTAATCACTCAGTTGATGAGAGGGAGATGCTATCACTCATTTTCTTTCATCCCATTGCAGAGCTCATGTTCAGAGCTCAGAAACATGGCCCAGGTCTCAAAGTTGTGTGTCACTATCTGCAGTGAATGATCAATGTTGGTGATGTAGCAGATCCCACTCTCCCCTTTGAAGGGGATTCTTTTTGCAGGAAACAAAGTGAAGTGAGTGGACAGATAACCAGAGCTGAGCTCTTAGATCCATGTCTAGCTTGCTTGCAAAGTTCTCTCTTCTTTGGAGATGTGGAGGAAAAGCTACAGAAATAAGATGCAGAAGAGTGTTCTTTACTTATGTAGATGCAGTCTACACAAGATATAGTTAGAAGAAACCATCTGAAAATAAAGCAAGGAAAATCACTGTTGCATTTCAGAAAGCATTTGCAAAGAAGCAAGTAGACTGGGAGCTGGGAAAATGTGAAAATCATTCGTAACCTGCTCAGCTAAATGCTGCTGTCAACTTCAGAGAGTCAAATCTTCAGGAAAGAGAAAGAAATAGAATTTGTCTCATAAAAATCCAGTTGGAAAAAACAAACTAATTATCCACTCTGGAGAATAGGTGCATCTATATTTCTCATATATGAGGGCGCCACTACATTATGAGCTAGTTTTAGGCTGGAATTTTACCAGGACTGAACATACCAAAGGAAACGTTAGGAAAGAGTTGCTATCAGAGAAGTGGACTAAGATAAACTTATGCCTTTTCTTCTTTCTCTGACACTGATGGTTCTGTGCAAGCCATTTCATGTTATCAGATGACAAAAGAAAGGCAGGCAAGTTTAATTTCTCATGAGGATAACCTACAGATGATTCCTGTCCGGCTTTCTAAAGAGTAAGTAATTGCCTTTAGTTTTTTGATTTTATCCTCTTGTTGGAGGATAGTGACAATTGGGTTGATAAAAAATGACTTATGTTGGAAAGAGTGCAATCCACTTTTAACTGTTCTTGAAAGCTCAGGGAGGTGTAGATATCTGTGGAATTACAGGGGGAAAAATTCCTTGCACATGGAGAGGAGTACTTATAATCTTAATGATTCCTTTGATTTAAGATGTTTTGTCTACTGCAGAACATTTACAAAGGGTGATTAGGGTTCATCTAAACAGCGATGCATAAATTATGGTCCATGGCTTTATTTCATATGGCATGTAAACATGAGTCTTACTGCTTCAGAAATATAGCTGTTGCAGTCATTGCATTCAGGTAAAAAGTAGAAGTTGCAATATTTTTTAAGGTTGTATGGGGTACATACCAAAAGGATTTATATGTCCAGCTTGACCATCAGTACTGAAATTCCCCATTCTGAGGTTCTAGTGCTTGAAAAATTAACAGTTTTAGCTGAAGAAGTAATTGTTATTATTATTAATTTTTATTAGAATCAAATACTGACATAGGGTTAGCAATAGCTGATTCTTCACTGTCATGATTTATTGCCTATCTCTGAATTTACCATCTGTTACTATATTTCTAAGGCAAAATCTCCAATAAATGACAGGTAAAACATATTTCTTTTTCTTAGTAGATATCTTATTGATTCTACAGGAATTACTCTCCCTGTGTGTATATTAATGAAATAGTATGGAAGTATAGAATAGTACAGAAGAAAAGGAGAGGTTACACAGCCTTTTTTTTCTCAGTTGCACATAACCTTTTCTTTGCCTTTATTCAGTACATGCCTTTGTGCTCAAAGAACTTAATTCACAAAGGTTCTTGGCTGCATTCCCAACTTTAGGCGTATGAATGGTTTTGTTGCATTTACTGGGACAATTCATGTGCTTCAGATTAAGTATGTGAATAGATTATCCTCTGCCTCCAGAGAGTTATCTCAACCCTTGCATGAAAGTTCAGTAGTATTTGTAAGTGCAAAGTCTATTTGCCCAAATGGGTTCTGTGTATGCAAGTTCAATAACTTCGGCATTCGGGGCTTACAGCCTGAGGACTGTTTGTGTAGCCCATAAGCCTGCAAAAATCCAAATGCATGAAGTTGTGTATGCACTCTTAGATGCTGTAGTCAATCCAAGTAAATAATCTAATATTTTTTTCTGCTTATACATATATTTTTTTCCTCAGAATCTTTCTCCTAACTTGGTTAATCATCTATTTGCTGAAATAAATTCTGACCTGTTTTCTGCTGATTTTATTTTCCAAGAAAAGCTTCCTAGCCAAGAACCTCCCTGCAGAACCTAAAATGCATATCTCCTACCCAAACTACAAAGACACACAAAGCAGAGGTGCTCAGGAGCCAGAGCCGCTGCATCCCACAGCTGAAACAGGAGAAGTCTGAATCATTAAAGAAAATAGAGCAAAACTGAACACTACAGAGTTCTGTGAGAAACTCCAGTTTCAACTGAAAACCAAATCTGTGACTGTCAGAAACAGATGAAACTGAGATAGATATTGGACATGAAGAAAAGTGGCTAGTACTTGCAGACAATGTAATTCATGTTACAGCAGGGACAGATGAATATCAACATAAAACAAATATTGGATAAGTATTGGATGTCACACGCAGATGAAGAGGAGATGCTGAAATAAAAAATATTGATTGGTGAATTACTGGAAAAAGACAAAAAGCACAAGAGAAGTTTGGCCAAAGAAGTGAAAAATGATGCAAGGAAAGATAACAGACGTGCTGATGGCCTAGTGGTCAAGCTAGGTGCTGCTGCTATGTTAGAAATCCTGAGAAGCATTCACTGAATGAATAAAACCTAGCAGGAAAGGTTGGGAACTGGAAATGGAGGCATGAGAAGCAAAGACAGAAGAACACTCATTACCAGGAAAAAGATGTTGGCACTGCATTTTAAGAAGTTGTGATTCAGACTCCAGACATCATGTAGAGACGGGACATTCATGCTGCAGGGTACTGTGGAAGGCCCACTCTTCATAAAAGGCACATTCTTTCATCATTGCTTTAAATGACTTCCAAAAGATAGCTTCAGCATGAAAAGATTTAGACTGTGGAGCACACCTGAGTTCTGCAAAATCCCAGTCAAAGCCAACAAAAATATCAAAACAGTGCGCAGAGAGCAGAGTGCTTTGTGAGGGTAAGCAATCAGAGAACAGAATAGCTTAGCCAGGAGGCTGGTCTGAGTCATTTTTCTTCTGCTGTTTGGCATTGTCATAGCCTGACTGTGGAAGCAGTGTTCAGCCTTGTGTATAGAATGTGTAGATGGTTGGAGCATACAGGGACAGTGCACTGGGTTATTGCATGAGGTCTCTAAAAAGCTGGGAAAAAAGACAAATATGCTAGCAAAACAAAAGGTTGCACTTAGCTCAAAATTGATTAGCCCAAACCAATCCTCCTTACAAGTCAGATGTCATGTTGAAGCAATGTCCTTTTATAAGGCAGAAAACATCTGGAAAGGATGATAATTCAGAGGAGCCTTGTCTTTGCCAGCAGAGTGATCAAGATGGGAGTGAGATAAGGATGTATATTCATAACATGAACAGACATGCAGAGAAGCAGGAAATTATGCAGACTGAATTGCAATCTTGTGTTAATGTACAGCAGTGAGACCTGGAGATGTACCAAATTGGTAGATAAAAAAAGTGGATGCTTTCTTAAGATGGATGGTGGAAATTAAACAATTAAAAGTTGTCTCACTGCAAAACTGTACTGAAAAAGCCTCATCCAGCATCTTGTCTCTGTTGGAGTCTTAGAAATACGGGCTGGGTTAAGGGTACTTCATATTAATGCTCCCCAGTCAGTTTTAGATCACACACTCCTTTTCAACAGTAACATCTCTTCTCGCATGTGCCAGGTATGGATTTATCTTTAATTTTTTTCATGCACTGCAGGGTGAACACATGGTCAGCTACTCACCAGAAATCTCCCATGCCTTCAGCGCATGTCCTCTATGTGTGTGTGCAGGGAGATGGGAGTGAGGGCACATGGCAGGGTTGTGCAGTGAGCAGTAAACCCTCTCATGGGGAAGAAGGTGTTGTGTGGGGACCCCACGCACCATCCTCGTGACTTGGCCATCACTCATCTCCCTCTGGGTGGGTGGCAGGGTGGATGTGGCTCCTTCTGCTTGTTTTCCCAGTCTGCCCAAGCTCCTGCGTGCAGCATCCTCCAGTGGGAGAAGTGACACTCTAAATGCCAGCGCATCACTGAGCACTGAAAGCAGGCAGCATTGATCCTTAGCTAGGGAAAACAGAAGGCTCCAAGGGAAATCTTTAAGAAGAAGCATTAACCAAGGACAAAGAGTAATTGAGCTCAAGTATAATTGCCCTCGTAAGACTAATAAAAGCAGAAGCAGCAAATGACAAAGAGAAATGAAAATAATTAGTCCACACTCTGCACTCTGCCATGCAAGAGGAATGAATGAGAGTTGCTCACAGTAATCATGAATGGAAAACAGAACTTTAGGAAAATTTTCATTTAAAAAAGTGGTCTCATCTCTAATGTAAACTACATACAGAGGTAGGTATACATTTTTACTGACTATAAAAATTTATAGTTAACAGATTTATCATCCCATAAAACTCTAAGGAATAATGGAATGGAAATGTGCTCATGTTAGGTTTACGCCCTGCAGTTTAATCTTTCAGTCTCTATCTAGAATAAAATAGGTCAACAGTACTTTTTCTTTCTAAAAAGAAGGTGAATCATGTCAGCAGCTTATGTGATAACTGAGACTTATCTCTCAAACTGATTAGCAGAGATTTTAAAAAAATAGTTAAATGAGTCTAAATTGTATTTCAATCCTTTTAGCTAGTTTGGTTTAAAAGTGTTATTTTCTTATTGTTAAAATAACTTTGAGACAATGCTAGTAACTGTTAGCATATTTTTTTTCAACTTGCTCTGGGTTTTGAACCAATGACTCCTGTCAAAACTAAGGTTAATATCATCAGTGGAGGTCTATTGAAGATTCATCTCAGGTGTTGTTCCTTGACAAAATGCCCTTGCAAACAAGCTACTCCTATCAAAAACCTGTTTTTATCCTCACCCCAACTTCTCCCTATCATCTGAATTTGTATTTCAGTTAGCTGTAAGAATAGTAGTACCCTGAATAAGGGATAAGTAAATAGGCTGAGACAAGCACTAAAGCAGGGAAGAGAATTCTTGGCCTTTTGTTGAAACTCCTGTGGCCCAGAAGTTACACACAGATTAACCTACGAAGCTCACCAGAATCTGTGCCATTGCCAACAAATATAGTGTCTCACTTTTGCCCCCACCAAAATTAAAGACACTGAAGTTACACTCACTTTTTTATTCAGGAAACTCCAGATATTTCACTTAAAGGAAATACTTCTTGTTTTACTATCCAGGGAAACACACTCCAAAATAAAACATTGAGCAGCTAAATTCGTCCCGAGGCCAGAGCTTGCTACATCCTATCTATTCCCACTGCTGTCAATCATTATCCAAGCAGCACATTGTTCAGAAGGTGGAGCTGTCAGGCAGAAGACATAAAAGGTAAGAAGAGAAAGGCTTCTCCTCCTCGCTGCTGGTGTCAAGGGTAAGCGGGACTCTGCTTTATGGCCCTTGGCTTTGCAACTCATGTCAAACCTTTAAAGTGAGTCCCACCCCTCACCCTGCCCCTATATAACTCGGGCTGCTTTTAGCAGTACCTGCTTTTGCTCTGTGGGGCTTGCATGTGGCTGCTTCCTCCATGGATGCTCTCGGCGGCTCCCTTGGGTGGCTCCCCGCAGGCGCAGCGGTGCTGCTGCCCGCTGCGCTGGGGCTGCTCGTTGTGGCGGCCGCAGGGCTTGTGGTGCGCTCGCCTGCCGCGCTGCCCGTGGCCAGCCGGGCTGTGCTCATCACAGGTGAGGTGCCAAACGCGGGCACCTTTTCTTGCAGGTGTGCAGGAAAACCTCGGACTGGCGGATCAAGCACCGCTGAAGGGCTCCGTCTCTTGGCTCTGCTTTTACCCTTCTTGCTTGTTTTATCTTTCCAGAATTGTTTTGCTTTTCAGGTAAAGAAATGTTCTGAAACTTTGTAGAAAAGGATGTTAATAGATGCTATTTTTAGTACCTGAACTCCTGAAGCTAACTAGTGAAAAAAACATAGGAATATTTACAATAGACTAGTCTGTTAAGAGAAACTTGAATTTTTGGAAGCCTTAAGAATGACATTAATACATTACTCTTGTTTACTATAATTTATTAAGATGGTTACTGATGTACATTTATCTTTCGATGTGCTTGTCTGTGTGGTGTATGCTATGAATATCATGCACACATTACAAGAAAACTTTTTGGTGTCTCTTTTTTGTAACAATATGTGAAATCCTTCACAAGTCAGTAGTTTCCTTCAATAGTAGTGAAAGTTTATAAATGATAATTTCAATCCCCATATTAATATGCTGCTCTATTCAGAACTCACTTTTGGTTTGCAGTGATGTCATTTCTGTAGTTTTAAGTTATTCTTTCTTTTTTTTTTTTCTCTCCCTGCTTCTAAATATTGTGAATATAACTGTTTCCTTGTATTAATCACATATTAGGATTGGAGTGACTGCCTGCTGTTTCTCACACTGGTAACTTACTTTTTGTTTTATTTTTTTTTGGTTTAGCTTCAGGAAAGTTAAATTAAGTTCCTTTGGATGATAGAACTGTTTAGTTCAGAGTTTAATTTCTTTGGATAGGCAGTTCTGGAAAAAAATGCTTTTTTTTTTTTTTTTTTTTTTTTTTTTTCTCCTCCCTCCTTTCTAACAGGCATTAATGCAGGAAACAAGTACTAAAAGTGAAAGAGAGGACAAGATGAGCAGCAAGTTATCACCTTCCTGTGTAGCAGCTCTGTGCTGGGTAGCTTAATTGGTGCAGGTGCAGTGAATGTAGCTGGTCTCCGAAGCTGGGGATAGGGAGCACTCCTGCAGCCTCCTCTGCCAAGGCGGTGGGTCGTGCTTGCGCTCAGGTGTATTTTTTCCTTTGCTAAGATTGCAATTTTGTGCTTCTTCTGTGTTTTTTAAAAACAAACAAACAAACAAAAAAAAAAAAACAAAAAAACAAACTCACAGGACTTACTTGCTGTAGAGGATGGAGTGATGCAGATGCGTGAAGAACACTTGACTGTGTTCCAGCTGTTGAGCCTGTTTTCTTTGCAATTGTCCTAAAGAAATGTAAGTTTGGACATTACTCACAGCTGAGGAGATTCTTCTGTGCTGTTTTTTGACTGCATGCCCATCTGAATCCAATCAAACCTCGATCAGCTGAAACAACAGTTTTATTTGAGGCTTTTTCTGGGTTAAATTGCTCTGACTGTAGTACTCTTCCCCTTACTAAGCGTAGGATATGCGTGCAAGTGTGTATGCAATAGAGAGGTGGCTTCCCATCAATTTTGGTGTCACATTCTTTAATTTAGACAAGATCAGAGGCAGGTACTTCATGGAAGATGAGTCACTACAACCCCCAAAAGCTCTCCAGTGTTGAGGAGCATTGCTGTGCTCCTCTAAAGAGCATCTACCACTCCTGAGATAGCTGCATTTTAATAGAGAATGGATTAACCTTTAAATTTTGTCAGATGCTCTTCTGGTTCTCTGCATGACCATTGCACTGATGCTGTTTCTGCATGATACTAACTTAAGCCACCAATACACTAGAGCACCATAGTAAGGGAAAACTACCTGTTATCACCAGCTTTCTCACATGAATAACTGCAAGTGTTAAGTTGTTCAAGTTTCTATGGATTCTCTCTCTTTCTGTGAGTACTTCAGGTGTCCTTAAAATAGAAACTCCTGGGTAAATGGAACACATTGACAGTGCTATAGGAAACCTTTTCCATGGTTTGATAGGCTCAGTATGCTGGGTTTCCAGAAATTACATTGTCATGAAGATCCAAAGTGGTGGGAGGTATAAAACTCTCCTTTTGTCTGTTTTATGTTTAGTGGGATTAAATTTTTCAGGTAATTTCATCTTTTCAGTTTTAGTGTTTGCCTTGGGGTTTCTGGTGCCTAGGGTGAGTTCCTGATAGTAATGAATTCTGCCTAATGCTTTGGCCACACTCAATATTGGCTGCCTTTCTGAAAAGAAATATCCTGCTTGTTCATGTATTTTTTGATAGAGGAGTAGGGCAGGGAAATTCTCTAGCTGTTCTATATACAAGACCTAATTAAGGCTCAAAGATGCTTCCATAGCTTAAACATTGGCTTGAGAGGTAGTGTTTTGCTGGGCATCAACAGGGAAACTCAGATTTTTTTGTGTGTTTAAAGTATCGGATCAGCCCCACAGCAGGCACAGATAAATACTGCTTCTCAGTTTCCTTCCCAGAATTGCTATAACAGCCCCTGGTTCTTATGCAAAATTTCCCTATCCAAGTTAAAGCTGTGCTGTGAAATTCTAGGTCAAGTAATGTGTAGCTCTATGCATATGTACTTGCTAGGAAGAATTTGACCCAGAAGTAAGATTTTTGTTAAAAAGGGATTGGAGAAGAAAAGAATCCCCCAACTGAAAAATACAAATCTGTTATGTTTTCAGAATAGTTGCAGCCCTTTTTGTCATTCTTCAGGGAATCCTAGAATGGATGTTTTCTTTCCCCTGATTTCGGATAGGGGGAAGAAGTTAGGCATCGTATGTGGTGGTTCGGTGCATCTTCAATAAGCTGAACACTTCAGAAATACCAAAAAGTATTTTTGTGAGCATTAAATACAGAATGGACTGACTGATCATTTAGTACATGTGTTCAAGGCACCTGGAACTTTTTTCTTCACCTTTCAGGAATAAAACTCCAGTTAGAAGACAGAAATTAAAATGTAGCATTAAGATGAGCCTCTCTAGCAATCAAAACCTATTGACTAAAGATTTAGAGTTCAGGAACACGCCCTTGATAACAATCGTATTATCCTCCTCTGTGTGCTGAGGTCATGGATTAACCCTTAAGAATTCCTGGTAAGGTTAAGTAAGGAGCATTGCAGCCCTTTCACAAAGAAAGAAACGCTAAAAAGCTGGCAGGAGTTCCTGCTCTTTGTACCTATTCAGGTTTCTAGCCATGCTGCAGAAAGGGTTTGAGGCTGAGCATTTGTGTAATAAGTTGGTTTTACAGGAGGCAGCCAAGTCGGGGATAGCTCCATGGATTTCAGTGCACGATGTCGTACAAGAACTTTTCTGCAACAGTTAAAATAGACAGAAGGACAGGTAGAGGAGCTGAAAAAGATACCAGGAGAGAGACAGTCACTATCTTAAGATAGTGACAGTAAAATGTTGAAGTGTTGAATTGCGAATCAATTGACTTGTTAAATACGTGCTCTTAACCAGTGGAGGAAGTTGCACAATCATAACCATGCTATGTACTTGCTTAAATGGTGTTTGCTCTATTTGATATTTCTTTGTGTTACATGTACAAAGATTGGGAATAATTCTGATGCTGGAGAAGATAAGAGAAAGTCTAGTGCAGGTCTGCATATGTTAAATAACTCTTATTATTTGGCTTAGTCTTATAATGCCCTTCTGATGCGCTCTTAGGGCTTGAAAGCAATGAGCCCTTTTACAGTTAAGAAAATACTTAGCTCTGGCTTCATAGCAGCCTATGGACAAATAATTACATAATAAAACAATTCAGGTGGTAGGGTTTTTGGTAAAATAATGCTTCCTTGGAAAAAGTAATATCATCTAGTGATTTCTTTAAATTCCAGAGCCTATAATTGTTCTGTCCTTCTAACATTTCAAGGTAAAATAGTTGTTTTTGTTTTTTTTCCCTTGTTTTTTTTTTTTTTTTTTTTCCTAAATACTTTTGTTAGCAAGTTTCAGTCTGAATACTTGTATAAAGCCATTCCAGGGTTTTATTTTCTTTGTATGCATGAAGTAAATGCTGGAAAACCCCAGTGGGAGAGCATGCTCTCAGCCTTGTCTGTAAGGCAAGGAGGAGATGCTCTATCAGCAAAGCTTTCCTGGCTGTGCAAAGGTTGGGTACCTCAGGCCCTTAAATCTGTATCTTTCTTGTATTATTGTAACTGCATTTCTCAGCGACTTATTTTCATCCTCTCTCTGATTATATTTTCAAGGGTTTCTGTTGAGTGCCTGTCACTTTTTATTTTTTTTTTTTTTCCCAGAAGATAATGGACAGACTCACTTTTTTTAACTTGCTTTTTAAAAATTTTTCAGGAAGTGACACTGGGATTGGACATGCACTGGCTAAATACTTGGATAACTTGGGTTTTGTTGTATTTGCTGGGGTTTTGAATAAGGATGGACCTGGGGCTGAAGAACTGAGAAGGACCTGTTCTCAGAGACTTTCCCTCCTTCAGTTGGATATAACCAATCCTACCCAAGTCAAGGAAGCCTATCTCAAAGTTGCAGAGAAAGTGCAAAATACAGGTAGAGGTTTTGTGCCATTATAATGGGGATACTTATGTACTTGCTTGCTAAATGCATCACTAACCTGTTGTTTGCATCATGGTTTAAGTGTGTTGGTCTTCCCCATCTCCAATCTGTGGGCAGTCAATGTAATTATATTGATGACCCCTGCCTGCTGGGACACAGAAAATGGTCATGATGTCTCTTTTCTTCTCAGGTCTCTGGGGAGTTGTGAACAATGCTGGCATCCTGGGGTTCCCTGCAGACGGAGAGCTGCTCCCCATGAGCATGTACAGGCAGTGCATGGATGTGAATTTCTTTGGGGCCGTGGAGGTGTCCAAAACCTTCTTGCCGTTACTGCGGAAATCCCAGGGAAGGCTTGTTAACATGTCGAGTATGGCAGGTAAGATGGGACAAGTCCCTGATAAGTTTCTGATGCAGCACAGGTAATGAGGTGTTGGACAATCTGATTTGTCAATAGGCTTACAAAATTAATATCTAGATAAATATTTTTCTTAATATTTTATCATCATATTAGAAAAGTGTTATACTAACTTACTAGCAAAGTAGTAATTTTTTTTTCTTGAATAAAATCACTTTTTTAAGAATTAAGAAAGTATAATGTGCTTTTCAGATTTATTCCGTTAAGGGGAAATCCTGTATTTACAGAAACTCCTCTCTGAACTGCCTTCTTCCCCCTGCCCTGGAACCCCCCCCTAAATACCCAGTGCCTTTAGGACATGACTTTCTATTCTGGGAGGACATGTGAGAGGCTAAGATGCAGAAGCAATAATAATCACCATAATAATAGCCAGCAGCTGAGGAGCAAGAAAGCTCACTTTCAAAGGAAACCTGCTAGATGCAAAATATAATGATGCTGGAAGATATTTTGGCTTTTTGAAGATTTATGTGAAGATTTAGCATAGTGGCTGCATATAAAGTTTGTCTACCTTGTCTGCTCGGACCTTCGTTTTGGTGTGCTTGTTCCCACCTGAACGCTGTTGTGCTGCCTAGGAGACTTGTGCAGACCTTGCCTTCTGCTCACGGCTTGCCTTGAGGATATGGCATTAGTCTCGCTTTGATGTTATCTTTTGTTTTTTAACTTCTCCCTTTTATTATAAGTATGTTTTGTGTCTGCAACCTATGTTTATGCTTCAGTGCCAACACTTGAAGAAAATCTGTTCGTTGTTCAGATGTGTTTGGGCAGATGTTTGCATTCTTAGTGTGAGTAGCTGAGCTGGGCTAAATGGAGAGGTTCTCTAACCTGAATATTGGTTCTAATAATGCCAAATTAATGACCCTGCTTAAACTATAACTGCTCACACAATGTTTTATACACAAGCCAGTTCTGGTAAATATCTTTCTCTTACCACAGGGTCTGAGGGTCCTTTGGTAAAACATTAGCAAGAAAGTTAGTGAGACCTCATTATGCTGAGTCTGTTTCTGTCTGTGTGTGTCAAGTTTAGCTGTGCTTGAAGTTAACCTGGCCTCAGAGGGAAGGAATATGTGATTCAATTGGTTCAAAGCAATTGAAATTCAAACTCATTCATATGCATACAGCAGAAAAGTTAACATGCAATTGGCTTGTCTCTGTACAAAGCTCCTGAGACATCTTGGTCATTGCAGCGCAAAATAAATGGCACCAGTGGCTTACCTGAATGTTTGCCATTATCAAAGTATTTTCTTCTAAAAGATTAAAATGTGTTAAAATGTGTTGAGACAAATGTCTGATTTATCCATTGGAAATGGCCATACCAGAGGATGCACCAGCCCAGGCTCAATGCAGGCAGAAAGAGGAATGCGGTACCCTGGAGACAGGAAGGTTTATGTGGTCCTCTGGTCCTCCTTTCTGCAGCATGTGTGTGGCCTGGAACACCTGCCACCTCCTGGATTGGCCAGCGGTCATCTGAGCAGTGGCAAAGCAGGCTGAGTTTCTACAGGGAGACAAAGCTGTAAAAGTGGCTCAATCTGAAACTTCTAATTTTTCTGAGACTGAAGCAGTGATGATTGTTGTTTGTTTGTTTGTTTTGTTTGTTTGTTTATTTTTCAGTTTTAAGAACAGACTTCTTTTAAATCTTCTGTTTCTTAAACATATGGATTTAATTTAAATTCACCTAAAATACTTAGCAGCATGGAAAAGATATAAAACTAATATCAAGGAAGAAGAGATATAACTATCCATAGTGTTTCTGCTTCTCAGTTAGATCTCTGAAATTCCTAGCACACCGGTGGCATGATTCCAAACTGGATGAACTTAGTTTGTCCACTAAGGTCTTCCTCACTCTTGTCCTGTTACCTGTGGTCTTTCTGAGTTTAGCTGGAGAAACTTTGCGTTTGCGAAGCTGGATCTGAGATTACATAACCTCATTATATAGGAGCTTGAAATCTGTTGAAGTGAAAACAAAATGTGTTGTATTAAATGATTACTCCACTGTATATATGAATTAAAACATTATCTGTATTTCTGAAACTAGCAGTCATTGCAATTCTCAGCAGTTTTTACTCTTAAATGCAATGCAGATTATTTTTTTCTGCATTGCAATATATCTTATCAGGTGTTACTAAGCATAATTCCGATAAACTACTGCTAATTTTTTTTCTTGTTTCCTAGAAAGAAATGATTCTCCCTCCCTGTCTTGTATTTAATATCAGTGCTTAATGTTGGTTTCACTATAATCGTCCTTCTAAATCACTGAAATAAAAGCTGGAAAGAGCTGGAGTTGAGCTTTATCATATTTATATTGCTCCTGCAGGAGGCATTCCACTACCTAAGTATGCTGCATACGGTGCATCAAAAGCAGCTCTGTCTATGTTTTCTGGAGTAATGAGACAAGAGCTTTCCAAATGGGGAATTAAAGTTGCTGCAGTTCATCCATCAGGCTTCAGAACAGGTTGGTATTTTGACATTTTAGATGGTCCTCTTTGTTCCTTGGGTCTTTCCTGTAATCCAGCATCCTCAAAGTCAGGAATAATCCTTAGCAGTCATACTTTTCTGCCATCTTTCACTTTCATTGCTGAAATTAAGATCTACTTTTCTTTAAGGGAACTACCTCCTTTGGTTCTCTACACTGCTGGTCTCTACTTTTCTACTATATCCTTTCTCCTGGGCAGAGCAAAGAGATTCTTTTGCTGGAGACAGAGCAAAACTTAGGGAAAGGTGCTCGATGAGGAATACAATGAAAAAACACGTCATACCTTTTGTGTGTTGGGTCACAGTTTGTCTTCAAAATCAAATGCTGAACTGTTCCTAGTAATAGAACCAATATCTGTCAGTATCTAGCCTTGTCACGGCTAATAAGCAGACAGTACTTTGTTTGACTTGGGCTTTATGGCTTGCTTTTCCTGCATGAGAACTTCAGGACTTGTTTTTAGTCTGTAAAGTCCTTCTGTTCTCAGTATCAGAAGTCTCTTTATTGAGTTGTATCCTTTATCAAAATATTTGCAACAATACCTTTCATCATGCTGTCTAGCTATTGATGTTACTATAGATAACCTCTAATATTTCATCTCTGCTTTTTCTCCCATGTGCTTCTGCTGCCTTCTGTTCTAAATTCTCCTCTCCCATCTCTTTAAACACACTTCTCTGGAGCCTGTTTTGGTTACAAGTAGATCTTCTGCTGTGCCTTTCAGTCATGCTTCCCTTAATGAGTGCTAATTAGAAATAGTAGCAAAAGGAATAAGGACAGAATGACAAGGGGGAAAAAAAACAAACAAACAAAAAAAAACCACTGACTTAACTGTGAGAAGGCTTTTTTTTTTTTTTTTTTTTTTCTTTAACATAAGTGGTAAAAGAATTGTGCATAAACCAAGTGCTTTTCATATAGTCTGTGTTTCTCCTTTTCTTCCCTCTTTCTTCCCTCCCCAGCAGTAAGGACAGTTGTAACTGCTCGTGTATTTTGTGTTTTCTGCATTGACTCTGTTGGGACAACTGTGTAAACTGGGGCTTGAGAGATGAGGAAAGACCTCATCACTCTTGTGATAGATGAATATTCTAGTTCAGCCCAAACCCATTTGCTCCCCTGATTGTTACTGCAGGTATACAAGGTACGTCCGAACTGTGGGATAAACAAGAAAAGGACCTCATGGAGAATCTTACAGCTGCTGTGAGGAGCGATTATGGAGATGACTACATCCTGCAGCTGAAGAGCTATCTTCTGCGCATGCCGGCGTACTGTGACTCTGACCTCTCCCCTGTGCTGAAAGATGTCCTCCACGCTTTGTTGGCTCTGAGGCCACATGGCTTGTATACACCTGGGAAAGGGGCCTACCTGCCTCTCTGCATCTTTTGCTACTTTCCTGTCTGGTTCTATGACTTTTTCATTAGTAAGCTGTTTAATACTGAGCCTGTCCCAAGGGCACTGAGAACAGCAGAAGCTAGAGATAAGAGCCTTTAAGGTGTCCGTCTGCTTTTGTCCTGGGTGGGGAGATAGGTGAGAAAAACACTATTTTAAGACATCGCTATTTATTGCACTTCGTTAAATTGAATCTACCATGCCTTGTAAACTGAGGCAAGTCTCTGTTAAGTGTGACATCCAGGAAAAGTGGTAGATAAACAATGACCAAAACCCAAATTCTTCCACATATACTGTCTGGGGATTAACTAATTCTTTTGTGTAAGGCATCTTGAAGTTATCCCGTTCCTGTCTGCTTCAAGAGGCACCAGCACGCTGATATGATATCTATTTAACCTGTGTGTTTTTTAATAAATAAAAAAATGAGACTGTGAACACTGTAAATGTTGGAACTTGTCTATTTTTATCATTGCAAAAAAAAATCTGAATGTGTAATGTGAATCCTGCAACTTCAGACTAATATTCTTTTTCTTTTTGTTCTGTCCCTGGTGGACATGAAAAATGATTGACCCTTTCCTAGCACCTCTCCCCCTCAGATTTTGTGAAGTATACCTCTAATGTTTATGACATATTCTCTTTGCTAGACTAAGCAACATGAATTGTTTTCCATCTGTCTTTGCTCAATTCTTTTCCAAGAGGAAACTATCTCCCTTTTTAAGTAAGCATGTCCAAGGCTACTTTGCTGTCTTGGTCATTTTCTGTTTTATCTGTATATACATGTACTTCTTTATTTGTTAGTAAACTCTGGTGTCATTCTTACTTTTTTGTACAATTTCTTGTTTAGTTTTGTCTGTGAAGAATTCATGATTTAGTTAGTTTCTCCTCCTGTTTCTGTTTTCACCTCTGCATTGGGTGTGTTTATGCTTGCTTCTTTAATACCAGTAAGTCTTCATGTCTGCTCTCTTTCCGAGCTACCATTTCTTGTCTCATGCATCTTGCACCTTCATTATGTCAGTTGTTTCTTCTCCACTGAATTTATTGTAGAGGCACTGAGTGCATCTTTGCCACTTGCTTTCCTGACGCTTCTGTCAAAAACACTCATGAAGTCCTATCCTTTTTGGCTTTCCTTATACTGTACTGTTTTGAAAAGTTCTGGTGTGTTTTTGGGGGAAAAAAAACACATGTTCATTTGACTTCACTTGTTTGACCATTCATACTAGGACTTGCTATGACAAAATGACGTTCAAGTTTGTCATCAAAAAGGAAATACATTAATGGCATTAATGGAAATGCTAGGCTTTGAATGGAGAGGGAGTGCCTCTTCATGGCCTTTCTGGACAAATTCTAATCTTCTAATCCAAGATTTTTCTAATCTTTTGTAGTAGTCAGAGTCATGTCACTTCTCACAGCTCATCAAAATTTGTCACAGCTCATCAAAATTACAATTTAATGTGCCTATATAATATTCCTTTCATCTTCTTCTATGTATCTTTTTATATCAATAGAAGATCCTGATGAGCATCCCATATGGATTGATAGCTTTGACCTACTATTTTGATTCTTGTGTGTGAAAACCTCCTCTCTTGTACATTTTGGTTATGATTTTTGCTAGTGTGGCTTAACCTCTGCTGGGTTTATAGTCTTCCTATGAGTTTTAAGTCTTCCTAATACATGTTTTTGCTTTCCTTTGAGTAAATGTGATGAAAATGTTTTTCCCTTATGCAGTCTAGGGCTGTGTTTGCCTACCTGTTTATTTCTGTCTTTTGCTGAAACTTTTTTAGTTGCTGGCAAAAACGCACAGTGAATTGTATTTATTAAAGTTAGATCAGACAAAAAGAATCAGAATGATCCACTCTTTTAAGCTCTTGGGAAAGTGGTGCTATACCCAACTAGGGGTTTTCCCCCCAATTGAGGCCTCTTCTCCTTCCAAAGGAGGAAGGCAGGTGCTCCTATGGGCATGCTGTGTGGATGCTTGCGGCACCCAGGGGCCTGCTCTGAGTTTTTGAATGGCTTCAGGCTTAGGGAATTACAAATAGCAGGCAATCTTCACCTCCATCTGGTGTGGAGGTGGTTGTTTTTCCCTTACCACCCAAATGAGGTAGAACTTAGGTGGTCTGGAATTTTGCCCTTGGGCGCTAATAAACATGCAGCCCAAATTCCTTCTCAGTACCCTGTTGCCTGTTTCATGTAACTATCTTTATAGAGAACTTTAATCATTGCTATGCTATTTACTGTATTTATAGATTTTTTTTTTTCAGTTTAATAATTGACCTTAGGATATGTAACTTTTGTGAGTCTAAAGGTGAGTTAGTCTTTTTTTTTTGTGTGTATGCGTGTGTTTGGTTGGTTGGTTGCTTTATTTTGCCATCTTTATTGAGCACACGCTCCTCATTTTGCATGATAAAAGAACATGGCAGTATGGAAAGGCTGGATAAGAGCTATAAAATATTGGGCATTTCTGTGGTTGTGTCACTAGACAGATGGGGAGATGGTGCTCCTGCCAAAGGAGTATTGCTGCATTTTGAGAAGCTTTAAGAAGTAGGACTGCTGATACACTTGCAGATAAGGAAGTTGGCTATGGATATTTTAAAGGGTTTTGGTTTTCAAATGAGGACTCTGAAGGCGAGATTTGAGTTGGGTAAGACTGTTATTTGAGAAGAGTAGTGAGCTCTGAGTCCCTGATGCAAAGAGCAAGTTTCTATTGATTCAAGTGAGAATCAAGTGAGAAGGGGTTAATCCTAACACTGCTTTCCAGCCCTGTAGAGCAAGTCAGTGAGCAGAGCCTACAGCTGCTATGAATCAGCCAGGTCATACTCCGCTCGCTTTCCTAACTACTACTCTGTGTTAGTTACTACTAACACTCTCTGTGTTAGTAATGTTTTATGTACAACTTTGTTCTGTGGGCTAAAGTCATCCATATATTATAATATGCAGATAAAATAAACCTAAAGCTGATTTTTTACATTAGTAGCAGCCAAAAAGAAGGGTGGGAGACATATGAATAATCACTTCTTCCACAGACAAAAGCTTAGTTATTTCTAACTGAAACATTTAAAATGGACTTTTGTGACTAGAATACTTCACACCAGAGAAGATACATGGATACTAGAGAATTCTCCTGAAGATCTTGCCAGTTTGACTCTATGCTATGCTGAGAAGAGCAGGAATAACTTCCATGTTTTCAGGCGTGAATATCCTGACTTATATGTGTGGGGTTTTTTTCGCTTGTTTTGTTTATAACTTGATAGGAAAAATTGCGTTGTAACATCGACTCCCAGAATTGGGCCGAATTTTTTATGTATATCCTTTGTCTCAAAGACGCCTCCAGTGAGCTTTCAGTCTTGGTGATATCCAGACAGATCAAGTAGTTTCTGTATGTTCCTAGTTAGCTGTTCTAGGCACAGGCACAACTAAACTGGTTCGTGTTTCCTTCAGGGTTCATGTCTGACCATCAGGACCCAAGGGGCATGTGTGTGTGTGTGTGTGTGTGTGTGTGTGAGCTCTTCAGACCTCCAGTCATATTTACAGCTTTACATGAGACAAAAATATGAGACTTTGGTAATTTTTCCGAAGGAGACTGTCTCTGGGATCATTTCTTGGACAGAACCTTGCCACACTTATTCTGTGACTGCATTTCAGATTCTCCAACCAACTTTATCCTTATAGAGTCATTGTATTTCTAGGAACCACCAGAGAAATAAAATTCAGGAAAGCTTCAAAGGAAAAGTGTTCAAATAAAAGATTTTGGCTCTTGGAAGGTGGCATGAAAGAAGACAGAGATTAGCAGAGCTTTTCCCCCACCTCATTTCTTAAAAAAAGCCAGAACAGATGAATAGAAAGTAACATCACTGACACGAAGCAACCAGCACATTGGCATTGGCTCCTAAGTAGTTTGAGGTGTAATAGTTCCTGTTGAAACTTGTCAGCTGATGTAGTGCTCCCCGGTATGCAGATACCAGCGTAGGCAGTATTTCAATAGCCATTGCATTTGTCATTCATGCTGAAGACTAGAGCTGTTGCTTTTCATCTATAGATGTGGTCTGGCAACCTTGAGGCAGTGGGCTTTGACCGTAAGAGAGGTAATTGCTTTTACGGCATGTCCAAATCATAAATCAAGAATCGCTGACATCTTGCGAAATGAGACAAATTTTAAATGTCTTTAATAGGATAAAAGGGTTTTAAACATGCATATAGGTCATCGTAACCTAAGCTAATGATTCTGGCTTTAAGAGTCTGAATGAAAGTAATTACAGTGATATAAACAGTCTCAGCAGGTTTAATGCTTAGAGTATGTAGATTAAGCAATCCAAGTTTATAAGCCTGTTTATCTCTTTGTCTTCAGCTTTGGAAAGAGTACTGAGCAAGGTGGAAAAAAATCCTGTGTGCTAAGCATTTTGATCTCACCAGCCATCGTGAGTGAGGGAAATAAGGAGGGTCCAGTGCTCAAAGGAGGACACTCAAATTCTACGAGCCCCAACTCAGCCTTTCCTAACAGCTAGGAAAAAAAAAATGGAACTTAGTGAAATTTAGACTGTAGCTCTTCCTACAGAGTCTTTCAGAAGTGATCTGTTAATTCAACTGTTTTGCTTCGAAGAGATTTATGTTCTGATAATGTTTCCTTCCATCCTGACAATCCAGCTGTGATTGGGACTGTCCCTCATGGCATAGAGCTCAAGTTTCAAACTGCAAAATCAGATATGAAAGATAAAGGCATATTGAGAATGGAAGATCTAAAGAAAGCAAAATAACAGTAATTAGTTAAGTGAAGCGAAAGAAGTGAAGGAAGGAAACTTGAAGATGCTCAGGAAATAGATTTGAGCATGCTCAGCTCTGTGGGCATGTAATGTTGTGGGTCATGTAAACCTACCGTTCTTCATACCACACCTTCTCTATCATCTCTTTCAAAACCTAATCTTAAAAGATGCAACCATGAACTCTTGCTTTGAATTTTCACCTCCTTTACTACATTTTGTAGCATCCTATCCCACAAAAAATTATAATGGGAGTTTGAACTGCTCTGGCAATGTTATGTGCAAACAAGAAAACCTGGTCTCCATGATGCCTGCATTCCAGGCATCATGGAGGTGATATTGGAGGTGGAATGATGCACATCGTCACTCCCAAACTTACCAAGCCTGGCAATGCTTATTCCTCTGCTTGCTTTCTGTCTGAGGAAAGAAAACCCCAGTGGACCTTCTGTCATAATGCAAAGAGGAAAAATATCTCTCTTTAGCCACAGTAATTCTATCACAACAACTATATGTGCGAACACGAGTTGTCATCTGTTTCAGCTTTGCTGTGGGCATGCCCTGTCAGCATAAGTTGCTGACTCCAATCCACCAGCGTAGGTGGAAATCTCTGGTGACACAGAGAACAAAGAGAACGGGGTGAGGAAGAAATGCATTTGACTGAAAATGGCCCGAGGGTGATTTATTTATTCCACAGCTGTGTGTCTTACCTTTTCTCTAAAAGGGGTTAGACATCACTGTCTTCTGCATACCTCAGATATAGGGGAAACAGAACAAATATGATATAACTATTGTATTTTAATGTGCACACAGCAGTGTAATCATAATGCAAGATTAGCATAGAAGAATTAAAGGAGTAAAAGGTTTAAAAATTTAGCATTTTGGGAAGTATTCTTTCAAGTGGAGAGTTTGCTGTTTTGTCTCCTTTTAATTGAAGGTTCCTGTAACAATCTAGTGCTTGTGTCCCTCACCCCAAATGCCATCACTTGACCGCAGGCATAGTGGTTTATATATTAGAGTGGGAAGCCCTGTTTTTTTTTTTTTAAGTTAAATAATTGAAACTTAAAAGCTTTGCTTTGGTCCCCACTGTTGCTCCCTCTGCAGTTTTCAAGAATTCTCAAGGCTAGAAAAAAAGCTAATAAAAAAAGAAGGGTGGATGTTAAAAAAAAGAAGATAAATGGCTCTGCTCATGCTTGTGGTTTACTGTATGCTATGGTGGAGGACATGGGACCTGGTGACAGGCACCATAATGAATAGATGTGGGCAGAAAAGGGTGCCCAAGCACGAATGAGAGGGCATCTCACCTGACGTACCTAAAGCAAAAATTTTGCAGACTAGATTTGTCTGCAAGGCAGTGGTGGCAGACAGTTTTGGAACTGCATTTAATAAGGTGCTTTTGTTGGCACGTGAGGAAATTGGAATTCTTGAGGCCTCACTTTTAAGGTGAAAGTGAAGCTAGGGTTGCTGATAAATCACAGCAGTGCTCTGGAAAAGGTCACTGAAGGACCTAATTAATCCTGTCTGACCATCCTGTCAACCCCAGAGTCGCTGCAGTTGTCAGCAGGTGGGTATAATCACAGGACAGGCTGTGGTGAGGAAGAGTATGGAATGGGGAAGGAAGAGGGAAATTTAACATCAGTATGAGATGCGTGGGCTGCAAGGCAGGGATCAAGAGATCCTACTTGTTTTTGAAGCCTCTTGAGAAAATTGCTAAACATCAGGGCTTTCCTTTGTGAGGAAGGGAGGAAATGTGGCTCCTGTAATCTGTGATATATTTGGCTGCTGTAGAAATACTCAGCAACAGCAGAGAATAGTCCAGCCATTTTGGGGGAACTGACTTAGAATCCATGCCAGATGGATCTTAGAGGCAATCTGATGGGTAAACATTTATGCAGCATTCCCATATGCCCTGGAAATAGGGATAAGGGCAGAGTTTTGTCTCCTCACTCTCTTTTACTTGATTAGCTCAGGAGGATGCTCTTATAGTGCTGGGGCAGAGGTCTGGGTAAGGACAGAAAACGGGTCCGAGGAAGCAGTTTGCCTTTCCCTGCCCATGTGTTGAGGTTTGATAGTTTCATATTCCTGGATCAGAACACATCAGGAAGCTGGTGTCCCATAATCTCTGCTTTGTTTTGCTCTAGGTTGATGTCGAAAAGTCCTTGCTCCGCTTTGTGATTTGTCAGTGTGGCAATAGTCTTAGTGAAAGCAGTGATGCTAACAAAAGAGATAAACACCAAAGCACAAGGTTCTACCCTAGCTATAGGGTTTGTCATATACCCACAGAGCCTTTTTCTTTCAGAGTGACATTAGTGCTCATTGGTCCAACAGGACCAAACCCTTGAACATCAGAGTTATGTAACATCTGCCTTCATCTGAGTGTACTTTTCTTGAGGACTGGTATTCTGGAGAATGAAGAGAATTTTTATTTCTTTTATGTGAGGCAGAGAGATTATGTCTGTGGGTTGCATGTAGCTTGGCAGTAGTGCCACCAGCATCCCTGAGCATGTGCACCAGGATGGCCGAGAAGAGCATCCAACCCATGCTGTATTTGCAAGTGCCATTAGAGAGAAAGCAAAAGTTCAATAGAGAAAAAATAAAGCTCTTCACACAAGGTTTCTTTAACTCATTGAATTTTGATGTAATTTGTTTTGTTCCTGGTTCTCAATGCAAGTTTTTACATGTGATGAATCCCAGGTGCGGTAATTAACTTTTAATAATGAAGTGTTTGAGTGAAACTCTCTTAATTTTTACACTAATTGACTGGAATTCCCTCTGGGTTGTCACAAACTGTTTCAGTATCACAGAATTCTTTCTGTGACAGAGATCACTGGCATCTTTAAGGAAACGGTGATGATGCCCGTATGTTTCTCCTGTGAAGTCTCCATGCCATCGACCTGTTTGCTCTTTCCCCTTGTGTGAAGGATTTCTTTGAACTTCCAATTTCTTCTACGCCAGGCAGATGATTCCTATTTTTTCTGACAATCAGCTTTTTGCCCACATACAACCTAACCTAAATAGACTTCCTCCCTGGTTTAATTTATTCAGATTTGGGGTCAGTGGTAACAAACAGTCCCGTACATGCCGTACCTCAGTGGGAATAACACTGGCATCTTTGATTGATGCACATGAGGGTCTGGGACAGGTAGGACCCTGCTAGCTACCACGATATGTTGGTACAAATACTGATTCTGATTGCAAAACGTGCTCTTGCCCGTTTGGTTCTCACAGCTTAGATAACTCTGTTATAGAGCAATCAGAACAAGCATATACTTGCAAGCTACTTTACTGGGCAATTTACTGCAATTTACTAAATATTTACTGCTTATTTATGCCTGAACTTTAGCAACAAATTATCTTGCATTCAGGGGAGCTTTGTGCTAGGGGAAAAGATGCCAAACACCAAAAACTCCCCAGGATCTGTAAAAGTCACACAAGTTTTTCTCAATATAAATATCTCTTCTGAGAGTTGAGCTTTGGTGTCTTTAATTCTATAATTGTTGTAAGATTTGACTGGGAAGCAAGTAGATGATTTAGCTGTTTTTTACCATAGTGGTAGATGAAGAGGAAAATCAGGCTTTCTAAGTGACAGAGCCTTTATGTATGATCATGGAGAACTATAAAAACGATAAGGGAATGTTAAACGTATTATTGTTCACTTGGTGGTTCAGACTAATTAAAGCATTGGTAAATTTATAATTTTTGTCATCATTCAAGGAGGCTGAACTGGGTGAGATGATGTTTCAAGACAAGGCCATGCTTTTGCGTATTTGCGCCTGACGTATTTGCTAATACGTCAGGCGACGTATTAGCATAGCTTAGGGAGATGCACTGATGTTTATTTCCACTGGAAAGCAGCACTTAGTCCTGGGTGTGTGAACTGTAGTGAAAGACAAGGTATTCATACCAGCAATGAAATCACGCAGTATCAGACATATAACATGCTGCTGAATGTGGGGATTCTTTACTTGACTGTGCCTTATAGGCAGCTGAATTCTTTACACCTGAGCTGCTTTATCAAGGTTAAGTGGAGTTTACCAACAGCAGAACAGGAAGGAAAACAGAATTTCTATGGCTGAGGTGAGCTGCACTGAGGAAGACTGGTGTGCTGGGAACCCCTTATCTTGATATACATTGCAGAGATGGACAGACAAGTTCCCATTGCTGAATGATACAGCTGAAAATGATGACAAGTAAGTTAATGCAACCTTGGAAGGTGCTGGCAGGAGAGGACTAATAAAGCCTCTAGAACCCTGGGAGCTTCAAATTCAGAGTTAGCTTCAAAACAGCTGTCAAAAAAGCCCAGGGGTCTCTTTCTCAGGTGCCAGGAGATGGTCTAGGTCAGAGGAACATATGGGCAGGGGATCATGGTAACACTGGACTCTACCTGGACCCTAAACCAGGTTGTTTTCACTGATGTAATGTACCACAAAAACTGTATTGCACCTCTGGAAGATGGAGGAAGATGTCTACTTTGACTTGGCATCTTAAGTGTTATGAGTTTTATATAAAGATCAATTTGCTGGTTCTATAAAAGCATCATCATGCCCATCATATGTATTTTATGGGGGCAGATTTGTGTCCTGTTGCTGGTACTACAGAGTCTGTCCTGCTGTAGTTAATTCTCACTATGTGGATGGGCCAATGGGAAAAATTTATTTGCAATAAGTAAGTCTGGACTTATTTTTCTTTTAAATAAAGCTTAGATTTATGCAGTTAATTAATGAAAACCTAAGGATAAAAAGAGTAAGAGCCAGTCTGAAGGGCTTATGCACGTGGATTGCAATAAGGTGTATAGTACACACTGTCCCAACTTAAAACTTTAATTAGTTCAAACAGAAATTAACTCTGAAATTTTCTCAGCTAAGGAAAGACAATAGTGCCAACTATTCAACCTACTTTTCATCACCCCTCCTTCCAGGCTTTAAGTAAATTTGCTGTGCTAAGGCAACTGATTTTCTCATACTGAATAAATGCTTACTGCCAAAAATACTGAATGCACAGGATGTCTTGATTAAGATCTGAATCCTTCTAGGCAACAAAGACTAAAATAAAAAAAAAAAGGGGCTTGAAGTTGAATTTGCAAATGAAAGCATATTTCATGCATGGTTCAAAAGAAAATATGAAATCTTCCCAGGAATGAGTGAATTAAGAAATGTTGCTATTTTGTGTTACTCTGGTTGTTCAGATTCTAACCAGGGTTGTCATTTACTTCTGAAAAAAATCATTTCAAGGGGAAGGGGCTAAACCTCATCACCAGCTGTCTCTCATACATGGTCATATAATGTTCACCTGGAAAAAAATGAGAGGCTGGAAATCCTTCAGCAGAATTTGTCTCTGACCAGTCATGTTATTTTTAAACGTCAGTCTCTATTATAGAGAGATTTACCTCCTTGTTGGGTGAGGAACGCTGTTTTACAGAAGTCTTTTTTTGAGTCGTACGTAACAATGTAATTCTGTTTGAAAGGCAAATTAAAATATGAAATTCATTCATAATGGCCATATAAATAACAATGATTTTAGAAACTTGAAGAAATGAGAGAAACTGTCTTAGTTCACTGATGCTAGGATTAAACCAAAGAGAGCTCCTTGTCCTTTTTTACCTAAATCCTTTTCTGACAACAAGCTCTCAGAGATCCCTTCTTTGTGCCCATATTAACCCTCAGGTTTTATTTGTTGTAGAGATCACCTTCAGAAAGCACCTATTAATTAGCGTACACTTCTTCCTCCTTGGGGTTTTACAGCCAGTCTCCTCTCTGAAGTGCATCTAGGCAGGTTCAATTTTTTACCTTGAAATGTGTTTTATTTCCTTTTTACCTAGGTGATTGTCTGGATCTGTTTCTTACTAAGATGAAACATAATTTCATTTTCTTAGAACTCTTGTCAGACCAGGAACCCCCTTTTTTACTTGATCTCTTGCATCCATGAGACTACCTGTTTTTGATGGATGTTTCAGCGTTTTTTTAGTAGGAAGTGTCTCTCACACAGGACCTTGACATGAATTAAATCTTTAAGAGATACATTTGATATATTTATTTCTTGTAAGCATTTGCATATTCAGCCTATTATTAGCTCAGGTGTGAAAACAATTAGCCACTCTGGGGAGACAACAAGTTTCTCCTAAGTTTATTGTGATGTTGCTGTGTTCCATGATTACTTATCGTTTTTATTCTTTCAAGAGGCCTTATCCAGAAATATAATTGCTATCAATTTTGTAGAGATTCAGAGAACATAGGAGTGATAGTCCTATGGATGATTTCACAGCAGCTGCCACAGAGGGATTATATTATGACAGCGTTTGTGCAACCAGAAGGGCAAGTTGTTTGGCAGTTAAATGGGAGATGCTAGAGCTGTGTTGCCATCTGCCATCTGTCATGACGATACAGCTGAAAAGGCAGATAGAGTAGGATTTATATCATGATCGCATCCTCGCAATGCACGATGTGCTCTGCCTCCTGCAAAAATACTGCTTGGCTTTGACAGGGTAAAATTGTGGTTGACCAGAAGTGATGGATGCCCGTGAAGATGCCCATATGGAATGGTCAGCGATGGATGGGAGGCTGTCATTATGATAACGAGCAAAACTGTCTCCTCCTGAAGTTACTTATGTTCGTATCACTCCCTGGCTGACAGCAAAAGAGGCTAAGCCTTTCTGTGCCTAGATGTAAACTATCTTGTACTGAGTATTGTACAAAGGGGTGGGGTATAAATGGAGGGGGATCTGAAGATATAATGAAAATACTCTTATCAGTCATGATAATGCTTGCAAAACTAACCTAGCTCTTAGTCTGTGGAAATAACCGCTCTCTTGGAAAATTGCAAGAAATTTTAAACCTTAACCTTAAGTTAAAAGTTGAAAGGAAGCTGTGTGAAAGAATGATAATTAAGAGGTAGGGTTTGCCTCAGAAAATGGTCACAGTTTTAATAGGACATAAAAGACTTCTCCATGTAGAAATACATTTACTGTTTTTTTCTTTTCCTTGCTTTTCTCAGGTCTGTTGAAAGGGATAGCAGCTTAGTAAGGCTAAGGAAGGGATAAACAAAGCTGTTCTCTTCTGAACGTGATTATTGTGTTTTTTTTTGTAACCAACAATTAAACTTTTATCACAGGAAGGGAAAAGAAGTTTGGTGAGCTTCTGCAAATCATGCCTCCAGGAGACAAGACAGCACCTTCTCAAAGGAGCCGACCATGTCCTTCCATCCACACGTGTTCAAAACACTGCGGGGATGGCACTGGGGAATGGCTTGCCTGCTTTTTTTTAAGCCAACTGCAGCAGTGATGTGGAGGCTGGAAGGGAAAATTTGTTCCACATCTGACCATGGCACCATCAGTAAATCTGTTCATGGACAGTATCTGGAAATTGTGTGATGCACTTTACACTAACTGCTCAGTTAATCTGGAGATGAGTTAATGTTTTTGTTGAGCCATGCAAGATGGTCAATGGGTTTAGAATTATTCGTGTCCAGTCTGTCTGACATGCACTTGTAGCCTGTGATAATCTTTTCTTTTTCTTTTTCCTCTACAGAAAAGATTATTTATTCCTTCCATAAAAGAAAAAGCAAAACAAAACAACCCGCCCCCCCTGCCCAATACCAAGTATTCTAAAAGCTATGACCTGAAGTCTTTCATTTTATTGTGCAGTCAAGGGCAAAGTTTGTGTTGAGAACTGTGGGGAAGTAGATGACAACACGGATCAACATAATAGACAGTTATTCAGCTGGAAGAAAAAAAATGGATTAAAACTGGGATCAACTATTTCATGGAAAACTCAGTGAAAAGAGTGTAAAGCACGTTTCGAGCATGTTTTCAGGACAGGAATTTTATTTATTTATATTTGTTTATTTGGCTGCTCAGTCTAGAAATATGCCTGATCCTACAGACTAGCTTGGGCCCGTGGTGAGTACGCAAGTAGGTCGTCAGACTGAACTGTTGGAATAGAGTCGGGACACCATTGTCCTGTCCTTCTAGTACTCTCTATGTGCTGTGGTGCTCGATGTCAGATTTTACTTTTCCAGTCATGAGGGGAAGCCTAATATGGGAGCTTGCAGCAGTGCAGATGGGCTGAGCTACAGAAGTTATCAGAGCACTTCCCTAAATTTTCTCTCCAGTGCCTTAGCTTTTGAAGCTAATGAAGCTTTGAGGGATAATGTGAATTGCTGCAGAAATTGATATCCTTTGCTAATTGCATCAGCATTTTGCTTTGATGAAAATCTAGTAAAGAGTGCCAAGAAAGGTATAACATATGACATCAGTAACTACTTTAAAAACCAAAAAAAATCTTGATGACTGGTTGAACTTATGATGATTCATGGAAGTGTGAGTCAGCTCACCAGGGTCTATTTCTTAAGAGTTCTGTGGAACACTCTCTTTTTCAACATGGTAAAGGATCATCTCTTAAGAAAAACAACAGTATCATTCGCAGTATCATTCAAGTTACTAATATGAAAGTCACCTTGTTCTACTCACTGAGACAAGATTTGTTACCACCCACAAGTTACTTTAGTGATCGTTAGTTTTCACTCCTGCTCGACTGCAAGCAAGTCATCATATCTGTGTCCCACAACATCAGGTGGCCAGAAACCAAGGCAGCTATTCAAGATCTCCAGAGCCAAATCACTTGCAGATTGGTGACTGCTGTGAAAGCCTCACAAGCATTTTCATGACCAAATTGGATTGAGGTAGATTGTCTCTTTTTAGCTTGGGGCTTGACAGAAGCAAATACTCTGTTTTTCCTTTACTACACTGCCTCTGGGTCAGATGGTCAGTAGTAAACAGTTATTACCTGGAGGCTGTTTAGAAATCAAACTCATTCTTTCAAGTTTCTGCGGATGCAAAGAAAGTCCTGAAAAGCGTTGCTAGTCCCCAAGGAGCTGATTTGTCAGGGCTCCAGCAGTCCCTGCTAGCTACAACGACCTTTCTTGCTGCTTCTTGTCAGATTGTGTCACCCATTTTGGACCATTTTGCCCTGACCTTAGGAAACAAAGCCTCTACTTCTGCACTGGGAACAAATCAATTTCATATCTACAGCTTTCATGTTTCAGTAATATCTCACTCAATCACTAGGTACATGAAGCAGAAAATGTTTGCAAGACAGTAGTTTCACTCAGTGATGCAATGGAGTCATTAAACCTGAGAGCTGGTTGCACTTTCCCACCAGGGGGAAGCCAAGCAAAGATTCAGTACCCTTATTTTCTGATGTAAAATTCTTTATGAAAGCTGGTTATGAGAATAGTCATGAAACAGTTGTTTTTTCATTAGCCCAAATGAGGGAGGCAGTATGGGAGTTCAGCCAGCCACTGCATCACAAGAATGAAAACAAACGCTGTGACAGATGCTGTAAATATGGATCTGTGCGTTAACTACTGCCAAAACTGTTGCCTCACGTAAATATTTAAAGAAGCCAATGAAGCACGAGAAGGTTCTCACAAGAGAAGCTTAATGAGACCAAAGGTGCAGGGCAGTAACATAGCATTTCAAGGGATGTGCGTGCAGTGACTTGCCTATTTGTTCCAAAGGTTAAAAAAAATATGTCGTTGCTCTGGAAAAATATAGTAAATATGCATAAAAGCATTTCTGGCATCTAAACGAAGGAAGCAAGAATGGATACCTACTGTGTTTCCTCACCCTTCAGCTCTTGGATCTGCTGAAAATTCATCTATTCTACTTTTCTCACGTATTCCTTCTTTCTTCCTGATCAGTACAAATCATACTACCTGAAACAATCAAAATCATTATTAAACGGTATACAAATACTTAAAAGGAAATAAACTGCTGAACAGCTGAGATGGATCTGTGATAACAAGCAATTTCAAGCCAATGTAATTCATTTCTTAGATAGAATTGTAGAATGCGTGATCTATCTTTATCTTAACAGGATTTTTGACTCTGTTCCTGTGACATTCTTGTAACAGGAAAAGGAAAGCTAAACAAGCTAAGGAAATTAGCTTATTTTTTTAAAAGATGAAAGACTTTTTCAAAGAGCAGCTAGTAATGTGTCAAGTATTGTAAGGATTCCCAGGTAGAGTTTTGTCCAGTTCTATTGCACATATAGAAAGATGTACTGGTGAGAAGAAAGGACTCCAGAGGAAAACCAACAAAGATAACTAAACTTTTCTGAAAATTGCTTATCAAAATCTGTGGCCAGACCAGGGTTTGTTAAGTTGAGGAAAAATATAGGCGGCTACTCTGTCTAAGCTTACTGCAAAGTGAGTGGTGACCAGAGACTCTCTGGGTCTGCTGAAGGGTTGACCAATATAACAGCCTGTGGTACTGGCTTGTGTTGGGTACAACAAGGTGGGAAGAGCTTTCCATCTCTACTGGTGATCACCCACTCACTGACAGCTGAGATTTGTGTTGTTCTTCAACTCCTTGTCAGGATGGCGTAGGCACAGTCTATTTGAATCTGCTTTAGTGCAGGGGGTTAGACCTTCTTCTGTTCCTTCTAGTCTTGAGTTCCCATGACTCATAATACCTGAGCTGACCGCAGTATTTGAGATAAGACCTTGATTTCTTATGTGATTTCTGCTGAGAGGCCCCATTTTTAGAATAAACTGGACCATTAGGGGTCCTAAATTGCACCTGAAATCAGAGACCTCAGTCCTTGAAGCTAGTCACCCTTGGCCAACTTACAGATGGTTGTGTCCATACAGTGTCTTCTAGAAGTCAGTTCTATCTCACATAATGTATAAGCTGATTAAACTAATTGGATTTGGAGTTTCTGTGTTCCTCACAGCAAAGCCTAAATCACTTCATGAATTGGCTCTAAGATCTGTCCACATGAAGAACTTGTCCTTGCTTACCCTGAGTCCACTTTTCACATTAAGTTAGTTAAATGAATACAAGTTGCAGTGTATTGAAAGTGCAGCACATTATTTTAATTAATTTTAATTAGTTACAAATCAAATCAAATAACTTGGAGCAAAACTGATATAAGTGTGGCTGTATAGGGATTTCCCTTAACTGATGGGTTTAAGTACTGGGTTTTAAGTCATGCCGTTGTTTCAATTGATGTAACTTTTATGTGGGTGCAGCTTGGGTCATTTACATACAACAAAATTACTCTTAAATCTGAAAACAACAATAACAACAACAATGACAATAATATAGAAATCAGTAAAAGAGAGAGCACATGAGAAAGATCCAAGATATAATTTTCATTATTTATTTGTTTTCACCCTTTGAATTCTCTGTCCTGCGTTTTTTTTTTTATTATTATTTTATTTTCCTCAATGAAAGATGCTTCAGCACTGTTTGTGGTGGAATAAGCACATGGAAGAGCTTCTGTAATTGCAAGCATTTGTCATGGCATTGCCCCAGGCTGGAGCGACGGGTCTGGATAAAGCTGGCCACTGCGGTGGCACAGGGAGGAGGAGGAGGAAGATGGGCTCCTGGGAGGCTGTGATCCTGTGTCCATGGGTAGCTTGTCCCCAGTCTTGGGAGCCACAAGGTCTCTGCCCTGGCATCTCTCACTCCCACCAGCCATGGGGTCTCCATGGGGTGAAATGTCCATGATGCACCTCCCCCTGTAAGTTAATTATGCAACTCTAATTGATTTCATGAGTTGCATTTTTTTAATCCTACCCAAGGATGATATGAATGAATTGATGATAACTGTGTCATTTGAAAGTGCTCAATGCTTTCCCTTGTCTTCTAGTTTATGCCTGAACACATGGTATTGCCCATTATGCAGCAATCAATGCATCAAAAATGAGGTAGATTTATAGTGAAGACAAATCTGCTTCTGAGTTTGAAAAGAGTGAGATATTTTCCCTCAGTTAATCAAATGAATTCAAAGGGAGTTTAAATCTTTCAATTTACTTTATCTCATGGAGAAGATGAAAAGTGTTTGACCTCCAGGAAACCAACTAAATTCACATGGTAACTCTATAGATAAATAAAATGTCCAACCAGAAGGAATATTGATTCTTAGCTACTATATGCTGAATCACAAATAGGATTATCAAAAGCAAAAGCAATAAGGTATCATAAATTCCATCAGGACATCCAGCTTGTTGAGTTTAACTTATATAGACAAGTTAAATAAGTTATATTAAACTGGTAAGACTGGGAAACTGCAAGATGCCATTGCTCCATTGTGTTATCCATGACACTGGTGGTTTGTTTTTGCCAGCTACCTCTAACAGTAACTAACAGCTACAGTGGCTGTTAGTTACTTTAACACTTACGATTTTATGACCAATATGTTAAGGTTTCGGGACTCTTATGGAAAGTTGGGCCAACATATAGTTTTGTGTCTCCGGCGCTGAGATATGAGGTTTTTACCCAGGTGATTTGCTAAAGCAGGAAATACCCATCCATGGCCATTCTGCTTGACTTTTTTCCAAGTATTTTTTCCAATGGTTGTCCATTAGATTTCGTAACAGACTGCAGAGGTGCCCATCTCCTGGAGGCTTCCAGCTACAGAACACACCATGAGGGTTTTTGCTTATGACAGGACTTGTTCCTTTGATCAGCAATGAGGGAACTGTCCGTCACCTCTTGTGAAAGTTAAGACTAAAAAAATATATATATATATAGTTTTCCCTCCACTTTTTAATAAGGCCTGAAACCATAGCCCTGGAATGAAGAACACATATCTGCTTTGAGGCACAGGCCATGGCTGAAGAAGTTTTTGTCACAAAATGTGCTATGCAGGCAGGAGTGGGAATGCCAGAAGCATCCTCTACTTGACTGTAAAGGATATAGGATCATGTTCCCAGCCTGCCAGGTGAATGCTTAAAATATTGAGCAGTGTGGTGTGAGAAAAGAGACAATAGAAGAGAGAATTACAGGAAATGAGACATAAAAGACTTTGACCTAGATAGCACTGTACTTCTTTTTGTCTTTCTTATGGAAGAGGGATCTGGCCAGTTCCATAGGGAACTGTACAAGTTCTACTATTAGAGAGAGCTGAAGATATTTTGTCAAAAATGTAATTTGAAATTTAAATGAGATTCTTAATCCTAAAAGAAGAATGCTTTCTTCTAAGGGAAACTGTGAAATGAAAGATAATCTGCAACAACACAGTAATGAGTGGCAGACTACAAAGTGGCAAAGGTATAGATATAATCGCATGAAAGAAATTAAAATAAGCAACCTTTGCTCTTCTTGTATTTGTGCAAGAACTAGTGATAAAATACATAATCTGTTTTATCTTTTTCTATACTGAAAGTACATGCACTGCAATTAATTCAAAGTGCAGCTCCACTGTTGGAAGAAGTGATCGTAAACCAAGCCTAAGAATAATAACCTGGATAGTAATATTTCTAACTTGAGATAACTTTGGACTTGTCAGTTTTGGCTCAAGTTCTGAGCTTGGCATATTTTCTTTTGTATTAAATATATTATGTGTCATGAAGCAAAAATGAAAATAACCCTGAACTTAACTTAAAAGCTGTCTTCATACAGTGCCGTAAAGCCTGTTTTGTTTGTCTTTCCTGGGAAGACAGCAGGACTTTAGGTTGAAAGAATATTGTACTATAAGAGACATAAAAAGATCCATTAAGCAAACAAAGGAGTCTCTGGTAGTTATTTCAAAGGAATGTATACCTTTTCAGATGCTTTTATTTTTGGAAATCCTGTAGGAAGGCTCAGAAAGGGACCCTGGCCCCCATGTACCACTGTGTGTCTGGCCTTGCTCATTTATGGTATTTTATTTCATTCAGGGTTTATCCAAGCCCAAGAAGCCTCACAGAGAGCTGATGAATTAGCATGCAATTTAGGAAACAAGAAGGTATCAAAAGTAACCTATTTGCTTTTGAATGTTTTTTATGTTCCTCATTTTGTGCCAGTGTGGGGAGAGATGGGAATACAACCATAGTTTCTAGTATTTGTCTTTTGGATTGCTGTTGATGGAATTACAGACTAATAATTAGCCAGGGAGAGTTCATAAAAGTCCTGGTGCCAGCTGGGCACCAAGCTCTGGAGCCTGCTGGTTTCCTGCGGCATCTGTTGCCTTGGAGTCAACGGCATTCCCAAAAATTGCTTGGCTGATTTGCTGCCAGGATCCCCTAGTCCTACCTTATCCCTTTTATCACCCAGGTGGTGCCCTGACCATCATCTACTCTTCAGGGGAGAGCAAACAAGCCCAAAAAACTGTGGTTTGAGCCAGATACTCAATATTAAATGAAAAAAATCACTCTACAGAGTGATGGTCCCATGCTTCAAGCCTTAGAGGTACACTTCCAGATTTAAAAATACAGCAGTTAGCTAAAAGCCACAAGCCAGTGTATATCCACTTTCACATTTAAGCAACTGTGTGTTTTTTTTTTTCTCCAAATAAAACTTTTTAATTTTCCTTTCCAGTAAAAGCACTGAGCTGAGGAAATAATTCTAAAGCCAGCAGGACCAAAGAAGAATCGAACATGGCTCTGATAACCGCATTGAAACAAAGGTGTCACCCTGATGCCTAGGTGGAGAAACTGGACTATCGAGATTCAATGTAAAATGTATTTTATTTTTTGGTATTAATGGTAAATTGTTTTTCCTGTGTTTTTAATGGCGTCAGCCGGGCACAGACTGGAAAGCACGTAAAATCGTAGTGACATCTAGTGGTTACTGGAAATCCACATGGGGTAAGGAGTGACACTGCTTTGCTTATAGGCTTTTAAGCACGCTGTACACAAAAGTGGGGTGTTAAAATGGAGCACAGAATGCACTGAAACTGCTCTGGGAGTGACTAGGTGACCAGTCCCATCATTTAATGCAAGGATGATGTTTGCAAACTCCTAAGAATGCAAGAAGTGGTTGCAATCATCCCCTGTGAAAACTTTTCAAAGAGACAAGTCAACTTGTCATGAAATGCAGGGGAATTTGCCTGACCAGTTTGGTGCTTGCAGAAGAAATTGGGGCTTTGACGTGGCAAGTGCCTAGGATCCCCCTTCCTCACTCCTTGCTGGTGGCAGGTTTGAGGATGGCATTACTGTCACCAGAGCTGGTGTTTGGAGGGAGGGATCCTGTCCATTTGCCACCTGTGGTTGGGTTTTATCCTCCTGCAGGGAGGACACTATCCTAATCTCTTCACCTTTCCTCTGTCCCACAGCCATCACCAACGCTTATAAAACTGCTTCTTTTTTCCTTGGCATGGCACAAAATCAAAGCCAAAGGTTTCCTATCCCTGCTTTGGGGGTATTTATGCAATGAGGATGAATTGCATCCAATCCAGTTCCCACTGACATTTGAGGGAGCGGTCAAGCAGGGCTCCAGTCTGGGTGTTTCTGCCTTTGGTGCTATGGGTTGCTCTGATCTTTGCATCTCCAGCGGTGCTGGGACCATTTATGCCACCCCAGGATCTGCCCAGCCTTTTCATTAGTGACTCTAACAGCAAGGTGAGTTTGCACTATCTAGGCAGAGAAATTTGGGCCAGTTGCAGGAATAGCTTGAAGAATCAGTTATGAAGAAAGTAATATGCGATTATGTGTTAACTGGAAAAAATATACATATATTGTTCAGTTAGAAAATTTAGAGTGGGGTGCTAGAGCCCAGACTAATTATAACAGGTGCTTAGAAGAGAAAAATTTACATTTAAATGAGTTGTTTGTAGAACCTGTAGCAAGGTGCTGCCAATGTATGTTAGATGGGCTTAGCTAAGTGTGCACGAGGAAACATGTGAAAAAAAGAATTAGGAAAAAGAAAGTAGCATTTGTTTACAGGATGATTCTTTGTAGCTGTTTTCCCCTGGACTGGATGAAAAGGGTTAACTGTATTGCAACCACCAACACAGCTGTGATGCCAACTTCGTCTTTTTTCCATCCATCTCCTGAAGGAGGACAGGCACTTGGATTTTTTGGAGTGATAAGCCAGAGGACAAGTAAATTGTGCTTGGGTTGTGCTCCCATAAATCAACGCTGATCTCAGGGTGATGAGTCAGAGGGATGAGCCTCATAAGCACATGGAACCTGGTCCTCTCCTTACCTGGACACCACTCACTTCACCAGGGTTACTTGTCCTTGCATGATGCCGCTTGAAGGATAACATTAAAAATGGACTAATCACAAAAATGAGCTAACATCAATTAAATATAGTCATATAAACAGCTGTCAGAGGTGCTTCCATAGCCAAAACATCTGCCCCACTGAATCACCTGCCCTGGCGTTCGCATGCCCCCAAGTCCCATGGGAAGGATGGGATCTCTCTTGGGTGCTCTGCAGCTCTCCAGGCATTCCAGTTTCCCCACTGGGGAGTTTGCCAGAGGAATGGAGACTCAGGAGCACAGATGCTCCATGCCAGAGTGACGTGGACAGCTTGATTCATAGAGGCCACAAGGAAGTCCAAGCTCCATTTACGCTGCGGTTGCTGATGGGACCCTAATTGCTGACGGGCTGTGGGTGTTCACACTCACAGTCACAGGATTCATAAAGGGTTCACGTGAACTCCTTCACCTCCGCACAGCTGCTGTGCCCATCCTCCAGCCCACAGCACTGTGCCTTTCCAGCAGAAGAAAGGAACCTTGTCCTCTTCCAATGGATCGAAGAAAAGCTACAACCAGGGGCTGCATGGGACTGGAAGGCATTTGCAGATGGCTGGTAGCACGTCTGAGGAAGACCAGAGGCCCTCGATCATCCCTCTACGTGGACAAAGTACTTTGAGACTGGAGATGCTGTTAATGAGGATTCGTGGGTTTTTTTTTTTTTTTTTTTTTTCCATTTAAGTCCAATTTTCAAATTTCAAAATAGTTAAGGGCAAGGAAATCACCAGTTCCCTGAAAGCTCTAACCTTGGGACTTGTCTACAGGAGGAGCTCTGCTTTGGCTACAGGGACAGCTAACATAAGTGAATTAAAACTAATCAAATTATGGCTGCCTTTGCTCTGATGGAGTGAATCCACACAGACTTGCCATCTGCTTTAACTCAGGTGCTCCCTGAATTCACCTCACTGTAGTGTTCAAAATGGTCTTTTGGGGTATTGTTGGAGAAACAGATTAAATTTTCTTGGAAATTTGACTTACAGTAATGTCTACATAGGGGTGTTCCACTTAACCTTGGTGTGCTTTTAAACAGTTCCAAGTAACTTTAATCTGCTTATGAACACATATAGTGAAATGGGTAGAAACACATAATCTATAGTCTCTAATTTTGGGTAAACAATGGTTTATACTGAGTAATGCTGAAAGGCTCCTGACTGAATTAAATTGCAGAGGAACAGGTGAGTGACATGGAAAGAGATGTGTGAAGTCACTCAGATTTAACTATATGCACTTAAAGTCATACCTTTAACAGATCTGTTTCAAGACTTTTTATGCATGCACACTCAGGCTCCTAGGCCATTTATAACCAGTCAAAACAAATAAGAAAATTCATGCAAATCCTTTAGAAGAGTCTGCTATATGTACACACATATGTGTATACAAAAAAAAAAAAAAGAACCTCCAGGATGTGATTTTAGTTATTTGGTCTTTGTTTTTTCTGTCCTGCTTTTCTTTTTTCTTTTCTCCAAAATTTTTGACGGAAAATGTTTCAGTGCTGTTCCTGGCAGAGGAACCACATGGAAGAGCTACTGCAATTGTGAGCATCCGTCATGACATTGTCCTCGCATAGCCTAAACCCTGCTGTCTTTGGGGCTATGGTCCCATCTACACCATCTCCAATTAGGAAGCAGATCCTTCCATCTACCTGCCATTAATCTAGCACTGGTGGAGTTGTTTTAACAACAAGGTTCCCAGTTAAACCCTTTTTCAGATTAGCACCATTGCCCTGATAGTGTTTTTTAATATTTTTTTCCTGAAGTAAGCGACAAGGCTTCTAAAACTTCTTGTTTTCATACTGCTGCTACTCATTAAGCAAAGAAGTGTGGCGTAACCAAACAGGAGAGTTTTAGAGTGGGGGCATTTCTGCTTCAAAGTTTTTAAAGAAAGGGCTATGTTGCTTTAACTAATCAACAGAATTCAAAGGAAATTTAGGACATTTTATTCTGTGACTGGCACAGAAGATGAAAGGAATTTGACCTCAAGGGAACCAACAGAGCTCCTCTGTGGCTCCACAGAGAAATAAAATGCTTGTCCAGAGGCATTATTGCTCATTTAGGTTCTTTTAATGAAAACCAAAAAGAAAAGCTCTTCAAAATCGAAACAATGCCAACAACAGCATGTAATACATTAAAGCATCCAAATGTTTGGTTTAATGTAGGCTGGCAGGCAGTATAATTCATGCAAAAGCAACAAGAACTAGCCCCGGAAGATGCTTTTAGTTTAATGTGTGACTCCTGCCCAAGCAGTTCTGCTTCTTCCAGCAGGATCGCAGCAGAGGAGACATCTACGGATCAGACTGTGCTCTGGCTCCCCAGAGGACCCAGGACCTGGAGCCTTGAAAAAGCTACTGCCGCCCAGAGCGGAGGAGTTTAAGGGGAAATACCTTGTAGCAGGCATTGCCATTATTTTCTGTCTAGTGGTTCCTATAGCCAGCATTCAGGAGCCACTTTTAGGTCCAATGCGCGGCATTATTCCAAGGCTTTTCACAGTCTAGCTAACTAAAGGGATCAGCAAGGAGCCTTCCCTTGTGGCCGCAGATGCATCTTCAGAGTAAAGTCAGGTAACACTGACTTTTATCCTGCCAATTCTCCTTCTCCTCCAATCCTGCAAATCCAGAAAAACTAGAGAAGCTGCATGGCTCAACAAGCCATGATTTTCATTTCAAGGATGTAACAAAGACTTAAAAGCAAAGGTCATTTTGCCTGAGGAGCTAAGGAGAAACCAGGCTGTAGAGAGACCATTTATGGTTGGCTTCTCTGAAGCTGGTGGGAGCTTCCCTTGCTCGTCATAGACAAAGAGCTGGCCCTGGGCCCTGGGTCATTTCTCCTTGCTCACCAAAAGATGCCAGCAAAGAGCTTCAGTTTCTCAGGCTCAGCTTCACAGTGCTGCTATCAGGAGCCTTCCCCTTTGCAGAGCACAGCAGCTAACTGAATTTTCTTGAAAAAATCATGCTTTTGGCATATTTCTCAACTGAAGCTGGAATATAGTATGAGGCTTGAACCCCATGTCAGGCTAGCAATGGAATATTCTCCTCATCACTAACAAAACTTAAAAAAAAGGGATTTTACAACAAGCTTACCAGAGCACCAGAGGATCATATCAGTTCTGTAGGGCGCAAGACAATAAAATTATGATGACATCTAATGACTATAAATATTTCATTAAAATGCTATGAGCAAAAAAGCCCCACATTTATGCTTAGAGTGTGTTTTAAATATATGACAAACCAAAACAGATCATTAATCAAAGCTAGAGGAAGAAGTGGAGTACAAATGGATGTATTTGCTGTGTACTCATGATTGTTGTTCTCATGATTGGTTGACAGCCAAATGTTGGCACTGGGGAAGGATTGTGGGTGGGTTGCTGCAGGGATCCTTTGCTACTTCTCTATTTCTGCCTGTTTCAGTGGAATCTCCTGATGGTACTAAATTAGAGCACATTCATATAAAAGAACTTAGACATTTCTGAGACTGGGAATAAAACTAATAAAATGATGTGTAGCTTCAAAAAGTACGTGCTAGTCCCTAAGGAGAAAAAGCAAAATGAAACCTCTTCAGTGATAGGAATATTCAGCACTGCAGTAGCTCTTACTGAGCACTGGACCAACACTAAAAAAAAACAACAAATAAAGACAGAATAGCAATTGGACATAAAACAGCCAAACTACAATTCAGGTTTGCATCTTGAATCAAAATAGGATTTGGGTCTACATTCAGGAGAACTGGAAACTCAGTGAAGATTGAATTAGACAGTTCAGATCAATTGACTGAGTGTTTTCTATTCTAAATTACTGATTGACCGTTGATTTTTTTTTTAAGTGTGGTTTTGAATATTTAACAGGCATCCTGACCACAGTCAAACCTCCCAGCCCCTTCAGTCAGGACCAGACCAGACAGGGCTTGAATGCTGCTGTGCTCTGAAGCACCCGGCCACCCGAGCTGAACCGTAGAAAGGGGACAGAAGTGTTTCCTCTGAAGGGGCTCAGGCAGGTCTGTTCATGTCCTCATTGTGCAAAGTGATGAAAACCCAATCAGTTCACTTAGCTGGAATAACAACCGTGAGTTATAACTGACGCACTTCTTGGTGAATTGATTTTGCAGTTACAGATTGGGTATCTCTGTAGCTGTATAAATATGCAGTCAAATTTTCTTCTGATGAAACATTCAGGAGCCCATTTGATAAAAGCTGAGAAGAAAACTTCCAGCCAATTTCAGAGGTCTTCCCTTGAGTCTCTCTCAACTGCGCAGGGTTAGTCTCTCAATTACCAGCTGCAGGCGGAATATACGTTCACCCCATCTGATTCATTTTAGTTGCCATTAGAGAATACAGCTCGGAAATATATGTAAGGGAGAGACATATTTGGGCACATCAGATGCCATAGCTGCTTTTAGTGGTTGTAAGCAATAGCAATAGGAGTTTATTAGATATTGGTGGTCCAAATTAACCATAGAGTTTCTATGATTAGATAACTGGTTTTCTAGATAGAACTAGGAGCTAAGTCCTGGCAGGAGAGGCACAGGAGACCTTTTCTCTGGAAGGAGAAGAAAAACTAAGCATCCGCTTCAGGTTAAGTGCTGACTTATAGCATTATTTTGTAACATTGATAAGAAAATAAATTATAGGTACATGGACTTCAGCTACCTTTTATCTTATGGAACAAAACTGTACTGGGTTGATGTCATTTTAATCAGGTTCAACTCCATAAAGAGACAATAATTCACAAGATCAGATGATCAAGGATCAAATCAGTCCTTTTATGAAAAAAAAGTATATACTATAGATACCTGCTCTGTGGGAATATAGCAGACTTTGAGCTGATTTCTGAGAAAGAACTGTTCCTTGGCAGAGACTGATCCTTGCAAGATTCAGTAACCTGAAACTATTTTTGAAGACTCAGTTTCCAGTCAAGCTATATAGAAGCAGATGTGATCTGAGATGACACTGGCTAAGATAATTTACCTTGCCAATAGCAGATAGATTATTTTCCCTCTGTTGTCTAGAATATAATTTGACACATCACTGATTGTATATAGAATCCGCCTCACAACTCCCAGTTCTTTCTGTGCACCTAGATGGCCAGATGTGTCTTTCCGTCCATCCTCAGGCATCAGAGTGCACAAGACTGTCAGCTGCAAAAGCAAGTGTGATTTCTCACAGCTACATCTGCTTCCTGGCATAGCCTCCTCTTTCAGGTGTGAATAATTTCTTTTCTTTTCCTTTTTTTCCCCTATGGAGCTATTTGTTGCCCATTCCCTGCTTTGCTTTACTCTCAGATGTGTTTTCCCAGGCACCGGATGAGCTTCCACAATTCTCTGCAGTGCTACTTAAAAATCACACCCGTGTCCTCGATGCCTGCTGCGTTGCTCCTTGGTGTGATGGGGAGGAAAGCAGAGTGATCCGGAGTCCAGGTTGCCACAGTAACCCTTGCTCTACCGCCTTGCGCCTCTCCATCAGGAAACCCTTTCCTGCTACAAACACGCAGCTCCAGGTATGACGTGCACGGATCGGGTTCATGGTGTGGCTGTTGATTATCAAGAATTGATGAAGAGGATCATTACAGGAGCATTTTCATGCTTCTGAGCCTTCCTACAACTTCAAGACCCCTCTGGCACACACAGAGAAAGGTAAGTCTTGGATGGGCGTGGGAGCTCTTTGCATCCAGACATGGCTCCATGCTCCGTTTTTTCTGTTTCTTTTCCTGACTGGCACTCCTGAGCCGGGTGGAGGGAACACATTGTTGTCTCCGATGTATATTATTCCTGTGATGCCTGTTGCTGCACTATAATGAATACTTGTTGTCTGAAGCCTTCATTGTTTTTTTCTTTTTCTTTCTTTTTTCTTTCTCTTTCTGTCACTGTAACGCTCTGTTTCTTACTCTTCACTGAGATAAAAGGTTTCCCTCCCACTTACCTCCAGAAAAAAAAAAAAAAATCCAAGTAGAGGGAATGACAGGACTTGTGTAATTATTTTCTCACATTGCATGTTTCTAGGCTGGCTGCCTGAGTCAGAGCTCGTCCAAATTCCCACCAAAGTCCAGGGGAGCCTCTTCTCTGAAACAGCAATTTTATTTTGGAGGAGCTTGGATCAGGCCCCAAATCCGGCCCGTGGAAGTAGTATTTCTCTCTGACCTGCCAGGGAATTAGCATAAGTTAACATTTTAATCCTGGGGTTTTCATCACCAGAAAGTAGAGAGCAGCTGCTAACAAATGGCTGTTGCTGCTGCTGCATTTAGGCCCATGCACAAAGGTTTTTATTCTTGAGCTATTGTGCATCATCCCTTTGAGATGCATCATCCTTTTGAAATGCTTTTTATCCTGCCTTATATCCCAAACCCAGAAAAACTGCAAGCGGTTAATAAAAGTACCTCTCTACTCCCCCAAATGTGAGCTCGCCCAAGGAACTGGAGAGGGCTAAATGAACCTCCATTTTTCCCTGCCATGAGCATGCACATCTATGTCTGTCCCTTAGTCTGTACACCTGTTGCTTGTCTGGGAATATTTTATTTTTAAAATTCCTTGCTGGTTATATTGATGATAGTGACAGAAACCATTGAATTCCTCCTCTTCTCTATGCAGGTCAGGTATAAATTGGTAGAACTACATGTGCCAAGTTCTCAAGATATTTTATATATTTGTCTATCAAAAGTACATATTTTTTCAGATGAAAGACAAATTATTGGCTAATAAAGGATGTTTCATGCCAAGTTTTGCATGGAGCTCAACCTAACATATTTGTTTTCAAAGGCAGGCTTACAAAAAGGCACTTTCCTTCCCTGGATGGGGAAATGAACTGCCCGATTTCAGAGCAGCTGCCAATAATGGTGAAAATAGGGTGAAATCCAGCAGATGTTAAATGCTTTGTGTTTCGTGCACAATCCCCAGCACTGGCCCAGACTCTCCTTTGAGGTAGGACACCCGCTTCTTAATGCAAGCGCCACAGTGTCACCCGGGGGTTGGCAGAAGTGTGAGGGCACCCAGGCCTCCTCCCTTGCTCATGCCCTGATGCTTCTCGCTGCAGAAGTCACGATATATGGCAAAATAAAAGCTGGATGTATGAATGTATTTTTCATCAAAGCAGTTACCTAGGATGTTTTTTTTTCTTCAATCCTTCTGCGAGATATATCCATTCAGGTAGAAAAGCCAATTGTTCCCCTTGAAATGGGATTTAAATGAATTATGACTACTTATATTTAAAAGATTTATGTTGAAACCCACAGGACTGAAAGGCCCAGAAGACCAAAGCTGTCTCTTAGGCCTGCATTAATACACTTTGCTCTGGTTTGTGTGAAAATCTCCTATTGGCACTGGCTGTAGATAAGCCAAGGATGTAATTTTTGACTCTCACCAGCCCTCAGGAATATTCCTCGGATACTGAGGTTGCTAAAATTGAGACTTGGTCTCTTCCTCACTGAAGAAAAGCTCAAGAAAAATCCAGCAGAAAAATCCCTTCTATAATCCCGCAGGCAAAAGTCTCCATGTCATCCTTTAGTGAGCGAAGGGGACCACAAGAGCTGCACATGACAGGTGTGTTAGATAGAAATCGCAAAGATACGTGGCCACAACTACAGCGCATAGGTATAATTACATAAAGAACTCCATTCATATAAAGTATGAGAAAGCCCTACTATTATGAAGATGTTTATACACTATGAATATTATTTACTGTTCTTACTTGCCTGAGAGCAGCTTACCTCTATTAAGGGCCCTTCGGCAACGATAGGACAGAGCCTGCCCTATCCTTCCCTTCCGGTTGCTCAGACTTCAGAACACGGCAGAATCTCCAAAGTTGGATTTTCCCAAGAATTGCCATTAGCCAGAAGCAGCTCTAACTCTGAAGGCGGATGAGAGAAGGACTCAGTGCAAAATTAAATGCTGCTGGCAGGCAAGGGCTCAATCTCAGAGCAAACGGCTCCAAAGCTGCCTGGGGTTGCAGGGATGCGACCCAGTCTGCGAGGCTGGGACACAATGTCGTTAAACCAGACCTGCCGTTTCTTCATGTGTTTGGGAGATAGGGGATGCCATCAGATTTCGTATAAGTAAATAAACTATCACAAATCAGTATTTGAATGAAACCTCCATAACTATTATTAAGGGACTAATATGAAAGAATCCAGCTGTGCATATGCATATATATGTGTGTACATATATATATATGTGTATACATATATATATAAGAATGAATAGGACTAAACTTGGGAAAAAGCACACAAAGTTTGCAGACCCCTTCATGTTCACGCTTCATAGGCATTACCTCTTGACCAGCATCTTCAACACAGTGGCATCCTATTTCTTGGGGAATTTCTGGGCAAAGATCAAAGATGACACACCATTGTCTCATTTTTCCCTCTCTCTTTTTTTTTTCTTCCATTTGGTGAAACTTGGGGTAATAAAGAAATGCACATGAATTACCTGGAGCAAATTAGGCAAAGGCAGCAGTGCTGCGGGCCTTGTGCCTGCTGCTGAGGTCCGGGGGGTGCAGGTTTCCGCACAGCTACGCAGAAATCCTGCTGCCTTAAGGAGAAAGTGGGAAATCCTGCTCCCATTTAAATCCCTTGCAAGATTTCCCACATTCCCCAACAACCAGGAACCAAATACCTGGGAAAAATACCTATTACCTTTATGCACAAAGCTAGCTATGGAAACGGAAAAGCTCCCTTTCTCTTCCCCAACTCACCAGCCACAGCAGGAAGCATTTACGCTGCGAGTGGTTGCAGATGTGAGTGCTGGCGGTGTCGAGGGTTTTGCTGGCTCACTCCCAGGCACGCTCGCTCCACCCTTTTTTTTTTTTTCTTCTTCCCTTTCAGCTTTCGCAATCTGACAGAGGAGAGCGAAAGCAAGTTGAGGGAAAAGACATTCCCCAGCTGGAGAGCAGCTACCGGTCACTGTCTGCGCTAGGTGCAGCACCCACGCTACTCACTTTAGCCTAAAAAACAAACCCCACACAAACCCAGGGGAGACAATTGCTGTTTGGACTGATTTGCAGGTAAGATCCTTTCTTAAAGGCAGCGCTTCTGATAGCTGAGCCCTTCCTAAACAGGAAGCTGAACTTGTGCTGAGGCGAAACGCTGCGGAAAATGGCTTGATTGACTTAAGAGCAGTGCAAGGCCGGCACTGGGTGCAGCAGATCTGCTGGGTTAATGCTGGGTTATCAGTCCCCAACAGGTCTGGCTTGTGTGGCAGCTGCCTTATTTCAGATACTGCTGCTGGGAGAGCCTACGGAACCACTGTAAGAGGTGGATGGACAGATGAAAGAAACCCTGCACCAAGAAGGCTCTGCCTTTAAGTAGGAGTAAATAGATATTTTTCTCTCCTATAAGGAAAGAGGTCATGGCCAGTGAGGCTGGTTTAAAGTTTCATGTGGCAGGGCCAACAAGTCTGAAAAGAAAATCACCGATAAAAATAGATAACGTTGCGGTTCTGCTGCTATTGGGAGAATCTTGGAGAGATGCCAAACCCCAGCAAAGCGGCTGGAGGGCTGTGATTTGCAGATGTGTTTCTGGCCCTGGGGTAATCACTGCAGATTTCTGTGTGTTTGGGAAGTGGGGTTGCCCAACTGGCAACACTTTGTGCTGCTGCCAGGAAATGGCACCGAGGGAACTTTCGCATTTTCGTTGCTTTTGATACATACTGCAAGCATCTGTGCAAAATTCCCAGGCAATTTGGTGCAGGCCATTTGCACTATATGGATAATTTACAGATGGGAAAGGTCCTTCTGAGCAAGGTCCTTCTGTCACTTCCAACGCAAGCTGCTATATATACATTTTTTTTCATCCTTTTTTTTCATAGGGAATATGGACATCAAGGAATATTTTGCCAGAATTTCCTACCAAGGCGCCTACGACAAGCCAGACCTGGATACCTTAACGTCGATATTCCAACACCACATCCGCACGGTGCCTTTTGAGAACCTCAGCATCCACTGCGGGGAGCACGTGGAGCTGGACCTGGAGCCGGTGTACCACAAGATCGTGCGGAAGAACCGTGGGGGCTGGTGCATGGAGAACAACCATCTCTTATCCTGGGCCCTGAAGACCCTCGGGTACGACGTCACCCTGTTGGGATCAAAAGTTTATGTCCCCGAGAATGACATATACCCTGATGAAATCGACCACCTTCTCCTCAAAGTGGTCCTTCAAGGCAAGTCCTACATCGTGGATGGTGGTTTTGGTATGTCCTACCAGCTCTGGCAGCCCATGGAGCTCATTGCAGGCAAGGACCAGCCTCAGACACCCGGCATCTTTCGCTTTGTGGAGGAAGATGGGATCTGGTACCTGGAGAAGGTGAAAAGGAAGCAGTGTGTCCCCAACGAAAGCGTTGCAGCTTCTCACAACGTGGATAAAGAAGTTTGCCGGAGGATTTATCTCTTCACCCTGCAGCCGCGAGACATCGAGGAGTTCAGACCCTGCAACCAGCACCTGCAAACAGAGCCGGGCTCCCTCTTTGTCAGCAAGTCCATATGCAGTCTGCAGACCACTGATGGCATCCGCGCGTTGGTCGGGTGGAAACTCACGGAGATGACGTACAACTATAAGGATAATATGGATCTGGTGGAAATCAGAATCCTTACAGATGAAGAAATAGAGAAAACACTCAAAGAGAAATTCAACATAACACTAGATAAGAAACTTGTACCCATCAATACTAGCAGGTTGTCTCTGTTTTAACACACTGTCTGATTTAATTCAATACAGTGATAAGAAATACAATCTTTCCCCTGTTTTTGACAAGTGCTAAAGGTTAGGCTTCCTCTTCCCATCTATGCCAGTGTAAGGCAGAACATATTAGCATGAATCCGGAAAAGAAATCAATTTGCACAACCATTTCCGCATGTCTCCCTGGTTCAGGTACAGATAATTTCCGCCTGGCTCAATCAAATTGCTCCTGTTCTGTGCCAGTGTAGCTGGAAGGGGGCTCTACCTGCTCCCTTCAAGGGCCTTTCCCACTAGTGCTGGTGGGACAACACGTCTCTTTCCTTATTACCTTGCACTGCCACCTGAGGAAAAGCATACCTGCATCTTAAATGATTACCATATTCTTTTTGAAATTTAATAGCTGGAAAAACAAAGATATTTAGTGCTCAGTTTGTCACTGCAAGCCCCAGTCTGTCCTCTTTTGCCTGTTTGCACCCTTCCATGCTACTGCATGGAAGGTCCGTGCTTGGGACATACATGGTGAATACCTACAGCATGGCTGGTTATGGCCTAAAACTGATGGTCAGAAACACTGGGAGACAATTCGGTCTCATTTCGGATGTTACACCACTCCCATTCTCTCCGAGTGTATCCAAAAAGCAGTAGTTCTGGGGCTCTCTCTGGATCTGAAGCGTCTCCCACACAGTTTGCTTGCTCAATCTAGCAGTGGGCAGCTGGGAATACGTCCTCCGCTCACAGGCTGCTCTTGCTGCTCTGAATATTGCTGCACATTAATTACTAGGGCTGAATTCAAATTCATGCACAGAAGATTTATTTTTCCCAAAACATATCCATTCTAATGAATATGTGTTTGCAATGATACTAATTATATTGATATAAGAAGAAAGGATAAATCTTAATTAGATACCTAAAGGCTAACATTTTTAGTACGAGAAATTACTCAAATGTAATCATATTGCCCTTTGAGATGATGCTTGATGTTGCTTTATGTACAAATCACAGAAGCATTACAACTATGCACTTACTTATAATTAAATTACAATCCAATAAAAAAAATCAAGTATTGTGAACTATAAGTATTCATCTGTTTCTTTTCCCCAAACTACAATTTTTTCCAAAGTAAAAATTCACAATGATTCTCAATTAATCACTGCAGTTGTCCTGATTATGTTTTGTAGATAAGGCTTTTTAAAATACAATAGCCACACTGTCCTTTTTTTTTTATTTTGATATGCAATGTATGTGGCTTTCAATAGTAAGCAATTTATGTGCTAGTTAACAAAAGGTGCTGCTATTTCACCTGCTCAGGATGTATTTCCCTGAGAAAAGTCCCCCTAATCCCCCTCCTTCTGGCACCAAACACATCCCTCTGTGCTTGACTGCATGGGCAATAGTCACTTATAGCTGAGGATGGGAAGAAATGTACTGGCAGTTGTGACCCTTGTTGCTTCAGAGACCCTTGCTGCTCCTCCTGCTGAGGGCAAGTCTGTAACCACTCTCAAAAGTTGTTCCCCAAACTGCATTTCTCTCTTGTCTTCCTGAAGGGCTTTGGTTCTCCATCAGCAACACAGGAGGCTTCAGCCCACTCAATACTCGAGGCTCTTTGGGGATGGGCTCATCTTCCAGCCCTTTTTACAGCACTAACATGATGAATTGCATGCCTGTTTCTTTCTTTTTTCCACACACAATTCTGTTACAAATAAAATAATCAAGCCATCACAACACAAAAGTCCATAAAAGAAGAAACTACCTCTTCTTTCTGTCTCTGCTGGAGGCCGAGCCTCCTTTGCTAGGCAGGAAAAGGGAGCCTGGAGCTTTAAGAGCAGAGTTCCCTGGCCAAACATTCCTGGGAACTTCAGAGCAGCCCAGCACACAAAGTCGGAAGCTCGCTGCCTGGGAGGTAAGTGACCGAGGGCCTGATTTTTGGCTTCCTCTTGCTAAAAGGGCATGAGGTGGCTTGGAGAGCCCTGTGACATGCACCTGTGACATGCATTGCCAGTGCTCAGCCCCTGAGGCACGTTTGCAAGGGAGGAATGAGCATGCCAGGGTTAGTGCCTCAGGCTGCAGCACGAGGGCAATGTCCAGGTACAAAGAGCAACTGCCCGAGACTTAAACTTTCCCGATTCCGCTGAGCCAGGATGTATGGAAAACCTAACTCGTGCCTCAAATGCAACAGAGCTTAAAAATCAAACAAATTGCACAGGGGTGTTGAGGGGAAGCCTTTCCTGGGAGGCCCTGGAGAATCCTTGCAACGAGGAGCCCTTTCTGTTACTCATCCTCGTTACAAGGAGACGCCGATACCCCAGGGACGTCTGCAGACAGGCAGAACTAATATCTGCATCTCAGTAGCCACTGCGCTGAGCCTGGAAACGTGCATGAGCGCTAGGCAAAACTGTGGGAGCGAAAAGAAGCCTCAGGGAGCCTGGGTTGCTGGAGTTCAGCTGGGCACTGCTGCGGCAGGGAGGCGTTTCCAGCCCGTCGTGCGGAACTGCTGCCAAGGGGAGCGAGGGGACGTAGGAGGGAAGGCTTCCCGCCAGCACTGTTACCAGGGAGACCCTGTCTTGTCCGAAAAGAGATGGGGGAAATAAAAGCACAAATTGCAGAATCAAAGACTCATTAATGTGGGTCCCTTTGGTTCTTTTGAAGTGAAAATGCTTACTTCTCATTCCCTTAGTGGGGCAGCCCTCCATTGGGTTACATTTTTCCTGTATTTTCTTGCATCATGCAGCCTGAATCCTGCTCCCTGCACCAGTCAGCAAGAGCAAGTGAGTTATGGCCTGACATTTGGGGTGAAAGTCTAGAGTTTGGGTCATCTGATGGACCAGGGTGGGTGTTTCCACCTCGATGTTCCAAGGGAGCTTCCCTGAAGCGCTGGGTGCTCACGCAGCGGTCGGCACGTGGATTCATCTGAATTCCTGGGTGATTCCGCTGTAGCAGCTGGGCCCGTGCTGAGGCGACGAGTGGGAATTTGTTTCTCCCACATAATCTGCAGCAGATGCTTTTCAGAAAATCCTCCTAGGGGACGTGGGATCAGTTTCAAGGAGCAAGAAATCCTCAGGCTTTTCAGAAATTAATACAGACCTTAGCAGATTGTAAGTGGTTCTGAGAAGAAAAAAAAAAATCTTTGAGTGGAAAAATGCCAAATTAAATCTATATTAAGGGCAAAACAAATCCTCGCAGATACCAGATGATTAGAAATGGTATCAGGTGCCTTTTGCATCCTGGCCACACAATCTGTAGCAAAGGTGGGTTGCTTTCAGCTCATAAAGACACATGAGCAGGGACATAACACAAAATACACCCAATCTGAGCTCCAACTGCAGCCTTTGCTTTGTAAAAGACAAAACAGAAAACCACTCAATATGCCTTGAATATGTTCTTTATGATTACCAATTCTTCTGACCCTTGGATTAGAAAAACAATCTTCCCCTTCTGCACCAACAGCCAAGGTCAAAGCTCTGCCCAAACTCAACAGGGAAACTAAAGAGATTAATAAAACAACAATCTACTTCACACGAGAGCATGTCTAAAATGATGACACATGGAGAAGTTAATCCCCGTTAGCTAAAGCTGTGCATGTAAAACCTTCTAGTTAAATTATGTATGTGATAAGTGAAGAATTGCTGCTCTGCTACTGTAAGGAAAAGCAGTAAGAAATTGTTGCAACTTCTATCACAGTACAGCCCAACAACTTGTCCGTAGACCTGTTGTTTGTCATCTTTATAATTATTTTGTCACCTGTCATCACACCAAAAAATCTGCTCTGCCAACCGCTCTAGGCGCCTGCAACAGACAATGACTTGAGTTGAAGAAATTTTTGGAGAGATAACGCAATATTCTCACCTGCCCCTTATCTCTTTTAAAAAAAAATAAGAAATACAGATGATACTGTCAGCTCTAAACTATATTAATCCCCTACCAAGGGCAGAAGTTTCTTTCAAATATGAGGCAAAAGCACCGGGTACCTTTGCAGACTGGTTAACCGGTGCTACAGAAATAGGAATGAATCCCTCGAGAGCCTTCAACAGTAACCTGCTCTTTTTCTGCTCACACAGGCAAAATGAACATTCAAGAATATTTCTCAAGAATTTCTTATGATGGGTCCCATAAGGATGCAGACTTGAAAACCTTAACAGCCATCTTCCAGCACCATATCCACACGATTCCCTTTGAAAACCTCAGCATGCACTGCGGAGAGAGAATTTATCTGGATTTAGAGCATACTTACAATAAGATCGTGAGAAAGAAACGTGGTGGATGGTGCCTGGAAAACAACTACCTTTTATTTTGGGCTTTGCAAAGAATAGGGTATGACATCTGTATTCTTGGAGGCAACAGTTATGATCCAGCAGAGAAAACATATACATCTGACATGGATCATGTCCTGCTAAAGGTAGTGATCGATGGCAAGTCCTACATTGTAGACAGTGGTTTTGGTGGTCACTACCAAATGTGGCAGCCAGTGCTGCTGGCTTCTGGGAAGGATCAGCCTCAGGTTCCTGGCATCTTCCGCTTGACGGAGGACAATGGTATCTGGTACTTGGAGAAAATAAAAAGGAAGCATTGCAATACAGATCAAAGTGTCCCTTCAACTGATAATCCAGGAATGAAGGAGATTAGAAAAATATGTTCATTCACTCTTGAGCCACGAGATATGAATGACTTCCAGGAGCTAAACTGGAACCTACAGATCTCTGATAACTTATTTCATAAAAAGTCAATTTGTACTCTCCAGACCACTGATGGGGTTTGTAACTTAGTTGGATGGACCTTCACTGAGATGAAGTACAACTACATGGAGGACATGGACATGGTGAAGATCACAACTCTTACGGATGAAGAGGTTGAGAAGACACTGAAAGATATATTCAATATAACCTTAGAGAATAAACTTAAACCAATAAACATTCGTGGCTTGCCACCTAATTTAGCTGATATTATATGATCTAATATCAACACTGTGCAAGATGGATCCTTAAATACTCAATATAAAAAATTCTAAAAATAATATTAATAATATATTAAGCTGATTCTAAAGCTGAGCTGTTCAGATGGTAAATTTAAGTATTTCTTTAATCACTTGGCTATATCAATTTCATTTTTTTTCTTAAACTTGTTAGGAGAAGCTGTATTACCATTTTACATAAAAGATCTCTAATGTTTCTTGTATTATTTCCCATCTTCTCCTCAACATAGTTTTACAAATTATTTACTTTCTTCAACAGTCTGCAAATGATTTTGACCTCTAAATAATCCATAATAAATGAGAGGGTAAACCTTTCTTAAAACAAACCATGATGTAGGTACTGTTTAGCTGATACTGAAAAAAAAGTTGAATAATTTGAGTTTTAACACCTGATTTCAAACCAACCTAAAATGAGCTAGTCATGCAAGGGCAGTTACAAAACAAATGCTCTCCGAGTGTTCAATTTTAGTTACTTTCAGTGTATTTTTCTGTTTCTCTGAAATATAAACAAAGCCAACAAGAGATGAAGCTCTTTGACAGTTCTTAAAAATCATGGATTTAGAATCAATGTAAACAAACAAAACTAGACCAACCTTTGCAAAAGTGTAGTCTAAAATTTTGAGTACTTATTTTCTCAGATGGTAACATTGCAGACAAAAAGCTTATTACAAAGGCTACAACAAATAATGCAAAAGAAAACCTGAGCAGTTAGGTCATGCTCCTCAAACAATTTCACCATGTGGAGTCTTCCAGTCATTGAAACTAGAACCTTTACATTTGTGTCCCTCTCCAGTCAGCCTCGCGGGGGGCTTGGAAGTGAGTCCTTCTGCATTGGAAACGCAGCCATGCCATGGGGATAAACCTCACACAGGGACCAACACTGGCCCTTATTTGACGTGTGTACGAATCAGTCATGCTTACTGCTGGGATGGCTGATGTGCCTAAAACTTCAGTGCTTCCCAGATGCAGCGCAACTTGTCCTTCACCTCCCCAATGGGACCTCGCTCTCTCGCTTTCCACTTCCATCGAAGACCATAAAAAGATGACCAGCTGGTGTGGAAACTCTGAGCAGATACAAAAAGTTGGGCAAGTGAAAGTAGCCTGCAACATCTAGGCAACACAGGGCACTCTCAAACAAAGAACACACCAGCCTCCACTCCAAAGTCCCGGTCACCAAATAACATTAATCATAAAAACTGCTGAGCCATTTTTTGAAGATCTGCTGAAATTATTTTACAGAGAAAACCAGTGCAATCTGGTCTTAACCAGCAAAAGACATAAACATTGCTTAATTGAGAAGAAACAAAGTTTAATTTGCTCACGGATCAGTGAAGCCCAAAAAAAAATGCATGCGTTTTGGGTGGACTCTGCCCTTTCTTGTAGCATAAGTTTCAGGAGTGCAAGACAGGAAGACAGACTTCAAGAAGAAGACAGAGTTTGCAAGTTATACCTGCTCCTGCCTGTAATCCCAGAAATAAACAATCCAACATCTGAATACATAATTAAATAAAGTTTTGTTAAGAGGTAAGTTTCTTTTATTAAAAAAAAAATAACAAACTGTTTTCTTTATGGGGAATAAATCTGAGCAAAATTTCATATAGGAAAGATATTATAAAAATACATGGGAGAAAGAACTAAAATAATGACTGCTAAATATGGGGTCTTAAAGAAGGCAAAACAATAACAATACAATTTCAATTCTTCTGCCTTTCTGCTCTTCAAAAAGCAATTCACTTGTCCAGCAGAGAGATGCATTTATTTAGATTTACCGATGCGTGAAAATTTGGAACTACAACCTGTTCTAGGAAGTATTTTTTTAAATATATCTCTATCTTTATTTAAAAGTATTGCAAATGCAAAGGAAACAGATAGAAAAAAAATAATCAATACATTTTGCTTTCTTTATAATCTGTTAAAAAAAAACTTAAAAATGAAGCTAGTAGACTGTGTTTTGCCTGCTCCACACAGCCTATGTACTAGCTGCATTAGGATAAAATAGATACATTTTTTAATAGTATTGCTGAATCTCTGTACAGTCATGGTGTAGAGGTGCTAGCGGTAAATATTTCTTGCATTAACATCTTTATTTGTACATTTAGAAACAGGTGTTGAAGGTTGTGCTGCTGCTGTCTTTCCGTGTATAAATCATAGTCACATCTGTGGGATTATATTTTCAGTATCTAGCTTTTCTTCTGATCTGTTCACAATTCAAAAGAACGGTAGCTTTCATCTCCTAGCAGTTAAGAGCTATCGCTGATCAATCATGTTATGGAGCTGCAGAGAGAAATCACAAGTAATATAAAATCGGGAACTTACTTATATTGGGCTGATATGATCAGCAAACCAAAAAGGAGAGAAAGAAGGATATTTTGTTCTGTCTTATCCAACTTTTTGGATTTTGTTTGGACAAAAAAAAAAAAATCCATTCCAAGGAATGCTGGAAGCTTATTTTCTTCTTGACAGATATTACCTTAGAATATCCTTAGAATATCCAGCAACACACTTAAATAATATTGAACATGATACTCCTATGGAAGACAACATACCATATTTGATGGGCTCTACATTCACTTTGGGCAGCTGCTTCTATAACGCACATACACACATCACAAATCTGTCACGAAAATCATCTCGAGAAATCCTAGCTTGCAGTAAACATTCAGCATTTCAGTGCTGGATTTATTTGAACACAATAGACTTCCCGAGTCGCTAATACCAAACGTCTGAAGCTTAGCTCGCTGTATGCACAAAAGATTTCCAAGTAGCTTTCTGAATTGTAAAGAAATTAAATATTTGCAGTAACTCTGAACTGCTGAAATGGTTACTGCTGTCTTTGGAAATGTCCAAGTGTTCAAAACATGTCATGTCAAACTCCCTATCCTAGCGGGCAATCTATAGTAAACATTTACAAACGATCTATGCAGAGCCCTATGGACCATACAGCCTGCAGGGATGGCCAGCAGACTGATAGGTCTCTGGGAAAGCCCAGACACTTCTGGGAAAGCCCGAATTTCCATTGGCATTGAGAAGCAGAAAAACAGGTTGAATAGCTCCTCAGGTAGCCATCTGGCTCAGGATGCCCATCAGAGCCATCTTCCCAAGAGAGATGGACATTGCTAGAGGCAGGGAAGACCATGAAGCCACTGAGCAAGGTTGTTCTCAGAGCCTCCTCTGGAAGGAGTAAATGAAGTTTTACGAAAGACCCAGAGCAGAGAGCAGTAAACCATTTCCCTCCCACTTTTAGAGTACCTGAAACAGAGACATTCTTTTTGTCTTTTAGATTACTCATCTTATATGAATCATGAATAATGATTCATGCAGAATCATTATTGCAACACCAAAATGAGTTAGAGTAACACTCAGAGCAGACAAGGGCCTCAGTGGTGGGTGACTTTTGCAAAGGTCAGAGGTTTTTCCTCTTTCAGTTATAAATATCTGAATAAAACTTGACACATCACAAAATGTGCAGGGAGTATCATTTTCTACTTTTTTTAAGTGAAGCAACAGAGACCTGTAGGGAATGGACCATTCATTTATGATCACATAGATCAGTGGCAGACTCATGAAAGGAACATGTGAATCCTGGCTCAAATTATTCTCCCTCCAGCTGCTAGACAACCCTGCACAGCTACTCCTTTCATTGAAAAGTGGATTTAGACTTTTTTTCATGAAAGCTTCTGAGCATTCCCTAGTGAGATCTTATATTTCTTCCTAAGCCTGCAGTTACAATGCAAATACAGCAAATCCCTGTTACGCAGACCTTGCATATCAAGTGGCAGTTGCATCAGCTGTTTGCCATAGGGATAACTGTAAGGCAAAAAGCAAACTCTCACATGCACTACTCTTCTTTGCTCTTGGAACTGTTTGATATGAATATTTGTTGCTTTTAAAAACTGCTCTGATGAGGTTCAGTAAGTTGAAGCATCTCTGCTGGCAGTATCCTGGGCAGTTCTTCCCTGCATCATAAATCATTGATATAAAGAAACAAAATCAAAAAAACATTTCTTTCCTTTACAGGCAACATGAACCTTGAAGAGTATTTTGCGAGAACTGGTTATAACGGTTCCCTTGAAAAACAAGATTTGGAAACCTTAACTGATATATTCCAGCACCACATCCGCACTGTTCCGTTTGAAAACCTCAGCATCCACTGCGGGGAGAAAATTACTTTGGAGCTGGAGCACGTTTACAACAAAATTGTGAGGAGGAAGCGTGGCGGCTGGTGCATGGAAAACAATCAGCTCTTGGGCTGGGTTCTGAAGTGCCTGGGGTACGATGCCAGTTTCCTAGGAGCATATGTATTCAATCCTCATAAAAACACATACGCCAGCATCATGACCCACCTGCTCGTAAAGGTAGTGATTGATGGAAAGGCCTATATAGTTGACGGAGGCTTTGGTGTGTCCTACCAGATGTGGCAGCCAATGGAGCTCGTGTCTGGGAAAGACCAGCCCCAGGCTCCTGGCGTCTTTCGCTTCACGGAAAGAAACGCCATCTGGTATCTAGAAAAAATGCGACGAAAACAATATATCCCCAACCAACATTTCTCTAGTTCTGACCTTCTAGAGAAAAAAGAGTGTCGGAAAGTTTATATGTTCAGTCTTGAGCCACGGACGGTGGAAGATTTCCGTTTCCAGTGCACGTACCTTCAGACGTCTCCCGACTCCCTGTTCACCAAGAAGTCCATCTGCACCCTCCAGACCACTGAGGGCTTCCGAGCACTAATTGGGTGGACACTCACCGAGACCACATACAATTACAAGGAAAATATGGATCTGGTAGAATTCGTAACGCTTGAGGATGAAGAGGTGGAAAAGACACTAAAAGAGAAATTCAGCGTAACTCTAGATAGAAAGCTTGTGCCAATTAATGTCAAAGGATATTACACAATTTAGATTACTGTTAAAAAACCTATGCTAATTTACAGTATTTTCCATGGTCTGCCCAATCACTACTGCAAGATTACAGGATTCCCTTGCAGGCAATTGAAGGAAAATACATTAATACCAGATTAAAGTGAAGAAATCAGGCATATCACAATCTTCTGCCTGGTAGACAGAATTATTTGCTGTGAAATGACTGAAGTTCAATTTTTGGCAGAAATGTAGACACTGATTTGTATCTGGTCGTAAACTTGGGCAAGAAATATGTCTGGGGAATTCTGGAGTACCTATAGCACATAAACAGAGTGAGAATTATTAATTTTGATATGCTGCCAACACATTTTTATGGTTATTACGAGAAAAAAATCTGTGAGCATTTAGACAACAACGTACACATTTAAAAATTCACTTTTCACAATATCTAGCCACTCATCTCATTTCCCTGTCTTTCAAGTGGGTATAACAATACTGTCACCTTTGAACATCACATTTCAGGAGGCACAGTGCTCCTCAACCAAAACACGTCGGGAAAAGATTATTTGCATGTCCATCCCTTTTGTTATTACCATAGCAAACAGAGTAACTTTGGGTATGTATGTATTTTTCCTAAGGTGCAAACTGCAACTATTCTACACAAAAAAAACCCTTCCTATTCCAGGATGAATCAGAATACACTGCTTAAATGTGAGTCCCAGATGGCTCAAATTTATTTCTATCCCAAATGGGGTGGAAATTTCATATTTTTACTGTTGCAAGTTATTGCATATATGCTGCAAGTTACTGTACATATAACTAAGGTGGAATAATAACACTACGCCAACTATACCCTCAACTGCTATGCTGCCATCTCTTTGTGTATAACAAATTTGGAATTCTATCTGGCTACTGCATATGAATCCTGGGAAGCACAGCAGCTTTAGGGTTACAAATAAGTTTCTTCATTTTTAAGAAGCAAGAAGCATATCAAGTTGAAAGGAATCTTTTTCTTTCCAGTTATTTCACAATCATAGTTCCCCATTTTAGCCAAATTGTCATCATACCCTTCCATGCTTATCTGCAAAATGCTCAAGCAAGGAAACCACCGAAAAAGGAGAAGTATTCTCAAAGAGTGTTAAAAGAAAAAAAAGCAGAAACACTGAAAAACAAGAACACAATTTCTTTTCTTCTTTTCCATCTACTCTAATCCTGAATATGGTTAAAAATTTATCCCACTGATAAGTGTAGCTTTTTGTTCAAAGACGTTATCTGATCAGAAATCTGACAAATGCTGTAAACGTGTATTTGAAAATAAAAAGCAAAACCATAAGAACTGCTGTAAATATAAAACTTCCTGTAACGGCATGATCCTGGCATGCATAAGGAAGGACTGAGCAATTGTGCAGCCTGACGGACTGGCCAGCCCTTCTCACTGTGAAATTCTTCGGCTGAACAGGCTGGTGTGATATGCAAGCTTGATGGAAATGTTGAAGATAGTAAGTTCCTACAGATTACAAACAGCTCATAGGCTGGGGAAGGGGATGCCGGGGGGTGAGAATCCCTCAAAGTCATCATTTCCACTGGGCTCAGGGGTCAGCACATGGTGAGAGCCCAAGGTGCCGCACTGTGGGAGGGCAACGCGCTGCCCAGAGTACGGGCAGGAGACGAAGCTGCTGCGGTGGCAGCTGGTTACGGTGGTGAGCGCGCGCGTGCCCTGGGACGTAGGAGCTTGGACATAGGAGCATAGGAAGTATTAGGGATACGAGGAGGAAAGGGCTTCCCGAAGGAAGAACTGAGTTCTTCTACCAGTGGAACTAAGGAACTAATGTAACTTTGTAATTTGTGTTATTCCTGTCTCAAATTAAGGTCTCATAAAGGTTTTTACTCCTTTCTAAACGATTGGCACAATGAAGTGTTCCCGAAGACCGTGAGGAACGTCAGGATTTCAAAAACACTCATCACTTCAGCTGTCAGGAACTCCCATCTGTGTTCCCCCAGGCCACCAAACCTTCTCCTCTATGCATTGCTTTGTGGTGCGACCACCTCTAGCCTTGAGGCCAACCAACCACAGAGCACTTGCTTTGCCTCCATACTTCTCTGGAGATGCTGAGGCTGTGGTGCTGAGGACTTCCTGGGCAGAGCTCTACAGGCTCATCGTGGCATTATTATCTGTGACTGCAAAGACACTGGATACCACCTTCAGCTCTTACTATAGATCTAGAGGGCTGAAGATGATTCAAGCTTCAACCCTCCTCTAATTCCATTTTTCATAATCACTTTCTGAGGAGATTTTTCCTCTGGACATGGCAAATATAACCAAGTCCTTCACTGCGCAGCATGAGACCACAAGAAGGAACATCAACACACACAGGTGAGAAAGTTTCACAGTTCAACTAACCCTCCCCAAAAGCTGAGAAAAGCAAAAGTTGTTAACGTATGAACTCTAGGCCCCAAAAGTTTCAAAGGTAGAGACAGAAATGAAGTAAAAACAAACAAATAAAAAAAGAGGCATCATAGTCTCTCATCACATCTCTCCAAGAACTGTCTAATGAGATCCTGAACTATTGTGCCATTTTAGTTGCAGCCCGTTATTCAAATGGAGAAAAACAAACAATTTGAACCCCTGACCCAGGACTTTTTTAATTCGAAATGCAATTTAAAAGCTCACTATTCTAATTAAAACCGAGAGAAGACAATTTCCTTTTAAATCTGAATTCTGGATTAGATTGCATTAGTTTTAATAGGAAATGGATGCTCAGATCCCATTGATGGCTTTGCATAATCCCACACTAACTGCCCATTACAAACGCACACACACAGGCAATGCCCAGTGGAAAATGAGAGCCATCAGCTCTCATTTACTTTTGTTAAACAAATTGTTAAATTGGATAATGAGTATCTTATTAAGAAAGAGACAGCAAAAGAAACATGGTTCAAAGTCCATGGTACTACTGCACATTTCTCCTCCACTAAAAGAATCAAAGTTTAATCAGCTCATGCATTACTAAAGGGAGGATAGGGGTTGGCTCACTTCAGTTGGACTCTGCTCCTGTGGATTTTCAGATCCAAAACTAAGATGCATGGAAATAACAAGTAAAATCAACAAGAAAGATGTTGTTGTTCAGTATTTGCACTCCCAATATTAGCATTTACAAGAACAAAAAAAAAAAAAAACCTTGTGCCTGTCAAAAATTTCTCCTGACGAGACACTTCCCTGTAACACTGAACTGCAGTGACTACAACACACACCTTTCTTCATTCAGTCTAAGAGGTACAGTAGTGTAACAGGCACAAACACTCCTGCTGTCAGATGCTTAACTTTAACCAATAAATTCTCAAAGCAGCCAATTTCTTTAGCAAAAATGGTTACTACTTAGTCTAATTCACTTCTATTCTCAAGGAAGAAATGCTTTTGAATTAGAAACATGGCTATGCAGGATTTATAATTCTACAGCTTGGGAAGTTGTCCATGAAAATAGCATTTGAAACTACATCAGAGCCAAAAAAGCTTGAGTGAAGACTTGCATTAAAAATAATTCACTGATACACTAGTAGCCTGGTTACAGTACAGACTTATATGAAAGAATGTTTCTGTCTTCCTACCTTGTGTGTTTCTTCTAGGAAACAAGTCAGACTTAAAATACATCATACATATATATTATATATATAAGGCATGTATTTATATGTTTGGAGATATAACTGGATATTTCAGAAGGTTCTATCACTTAGCTGAACACCTACTTTTAAAGATATCTTTAAAAATGTTATATAGAACAGATTTTTAGTTTTGCCTTGCTCACAATAACATACTTTGAAGAATGCTTTTAGAACCGCATTTTACTAACTCCATAAGTAAAATGAGATTGTATTGAAACTTGGTAGTTGGTCTTAGAGTAGCATTTCACTAGCTCACCTATCACCTAATCAGAACTCAAGCACGCAGATTTGTAGAGAATAAACCAACATCTGTCATTTCTTTATAGTTGGTGTTGGGCGTGTTTAGGAAATAGTAAAACCACCCTTTCTCCTCCCTGAACTCCTACAAGGATAGACTTTGTAAGATGAAGAGTTTGCTCTTCATGAGTACATGCCCTAACCCAGGTACCATCCCATACCTGTTTTAGCACAGCCATTCCGCAGGGAATTTAATTAAACTGGGGACCATTGTATGGCAGAAGGCAATTAAACCATACAAAGTTACTCTATGTTAGACTTTAACGGAACTTTGCAACATAAATGAGTTCTCTGTGTAGAGCCTCCACAAAGGACTTCACATAGAGTTTATTTTAGCCACAAGCAATTAACAAAATTACCCCCCCAAACTCCTTTACATAATGTCAATGGAATGGTGCCAAATTCAGTGTCATTCAGGGAAGTGCAATTACAGTGACATCTCGTGGTAGCTCAGGGTTCACTAGGACACACTCCTTCCCCCACCAACTATCTAGCAAAACCATTCAGAAATGCCCTCTCCAGCGAAGAAATGCATTCACATACATCATTTTCCTAGTAATAAGCATAAAAGAATAATGGGGTGTATTCTGAGTTTTTCTAGTGATGACCAACAATATATCATTTCTTAGCTCTGGTCACATCATCCATAGGATGAAAAATGTCTTGTGATCATTAACTTCTCTTCAGATGGTGATAATATATGGTCAGGTTTTAAGTAATTGAACCAGTAGCATTTAATTAGCTCCAAAAAACTATTTCAGATCATGAATCACAGATTTTGCACCTGTTTGAGGCTCCCTTACTAGGTTATAAGTATTTTTCATTTCCACCCATGATCCATCTTGAATATCCAATTAGGTGGTTTTGATATATGGATTATAGCTCATATATCATACATGCAAACTACAGACACACCACCTTTATGTAATTAACTGAGCTTCGTGTCCTGCTTCACTAAGTCACCTCTTACGTCCATGATGGTCACTACCTGCTTTGACTTAGAAAATTCTTCTTTTTTCAGAAAGTCAACATTAAGGATAATTAATTCAGACATCTAAGTGAAGAAATGAAATAACAGAAAGAAATATTTCTTGTTGAAGGCTTGGATACAGAGAATAGCTAAAATCTGAGACAAACCCAATTTGTGATGAAACCCATATTGACATTTTTCATTCTGCCTAATGCTGACCAACCAAATGCTGTATCTATCCTAAAAGTGTTTCAGATGGCTTCACTAAATGCTTAACAAAGAGCCAGTGCAGTCAACTAATACTTGGGGACATCTGTGGCAAGCACAAAATAGGATCATTTCTTATATCTTATTGTATTAAGCACAATATTTTACATTAAATTAGCTAACCCACAATAATTAACCACAAAGAATCAGTTTTTATTCAGCTTTCAAACATGTTTCTGAAGCAGTTACTATGCTTCTATGACAAGACCTAGATAATTATAAGATTAGAATTTTTTGGCTGAAAAAGAGACAAGATTAGCAAACTTCTTTTGGAAGACCGAAATTAAGACTCACAATCTGCTCAAGTGACAAACTATAAACGTTGTCCAATATTTGGCCTGCTTTAGGAAAAAAAGTTTTGCTACAAAACCCTTATTTTAAAATAATCTTTATAAAATAAATTCAACAAAAAGGACTTTATTTCTCTCTTCTTTTCCCAGGTCCTTTTTAGGATGGTAAAAAATAAAAGTTTTTTCCATTTTGATGAGTGCAAAGTTTTTCACTGCATAATAAAAAAGCGGTAAAAGTTGAATTGTCTTACTGGATTGGACAGAGGTCATCTTTACTCCACATATTTTTTTTTTCAGATATGATCATAAAATGTAAATACTGTTTCTCTCAATGGCATATGACACTCATCCTATTGATATGCAGCATTAAAAATGGCCAATGGGCTTAATGGCCCATACCCACTAGAAGTTGCTTGAAAGGATGTATGACATCCATCACAAACACATCCACTTTGAAAAATGTCTGTTTTGTGGATGGCAGAAATTTCAATGAGAACAGGCTCAGATTTACAAACCTACCCTTTACATTATACAGCAAAAAATCCAAACAATCTCCAGTTCATGGTACTGTATTTGGTAGATAACGTTTCTATTAACTCCAGTTATGCAGTTCACATTAGTCCTGGGGTTTTAAGAACATTTTCTTGGCTTTGCTAGGTCTTGTGTTACTGTTCTCATCTTCATCTTCATCCTGGAGCACACGCTGATCTCTCTTTTTCAAGAATTTCTTCCCTATTGTTCCCACTAATGTTTCATATCTGTGAAGAAAAATTTTAAAATGACAACTCTTGGTAGAGACCAAAGAAAACTCATTGCAACAAATCAGAAATCTAATCAACAGTTTAATTAGGCTTAAAATACAGTCAAAGAAGCCTTCCTCACATGACAGCATAAGAAGTATAAACACCATATATTATTTATTCTGACAGTTTTGGTCAACTGTCCATCTGGAGTCCTGACAAAATTTGTGTGGAATACGTGGGTACCAAAGGGGGGGGAGGATTCCGCCCTGCACACACACAATACCATCTTTCTGGCTAGGATTGACTGTGTCACAAAATACAACTTACCTTCTGGCCATTTCTTCATCTGACACATCAGCCTCCATTTTATCATCCACTTCAACTTCTTCTTTCTTGGATTTAGAGTTCATTTGTACCATTAACCTCTGAAAATGTAGTAAGAAATAGCTTGAATATGTAATTCTCACATAATGTCAGTTATGTTAATATTCACTCGTAAAAGAAACTAATAAAAGGTGCATTTAATTTTAATAAAGTTTTCCTTCAT
>JAUBNY010000965.1:1320339-1330697 GCA_032275445.1 Crypturellus soui | reverse complement strand
ATGTCAGTTATGTTAATATTCACTCGTAAAAGAAACTAATAAAAGGTGCATTTAATTTTAATAAAGTTTTCCTTCATTTGCTGTATCGTACTCAGGCTAGAGCACGGTGTTACAAAAAACAAATCAGGAAGCAGCAATATGCCAGGTCAGAGTGAGAACAAGTTCAAAATAACCAGAAGAATTTTCCAGTAAATCACCTTGCACAACCTTTTTCATACCTCTCAGGCTTTGTACTTCAACTCTTGCCTCAGTTCGGTGGCAACACTTTTATTTCTATTTTAATATATTGCCATCAACATGATACACACCAGAAAGAAACTGAAGACTTTCCTGCCCAGAAGGATTTAAACTTTGAAACTTCAAGTCCTCACTTAGAGGACTAAGTGCTGAGTAAACAGGGCTGAATGCTCAAAGGAATGGGCTCTAAATTAAATGGCAGGTGGTAAAAAAGCAAGCTTGGTCTGTTGTTTTGATGAGCAGCATGTGGGACAGTTTCCTCATCCCAGGGAAGGAAAACCTGCAGGAGTCATGCAATTACTGGCCATCAACACAAGGAGATGAAAAGCTTCTATTTATCAGATGCTGCATTGATCATCAACACTTCCTTCGAATCACAGTTTTCCCAGGTTGAAGTACATGGGAGAATTTATGGAAGGTGCTGTGAGTGGCAAACAGCAGGCCGTGCAAACATTAAAATCCACATCCCCAAGAGTTTCAATTCTCACATGGGACCACCTCAAAACCCAGCATTTAAAACAGTACCTCAATTTCCGGATTGAATCCCTTAAAGGACATTCTGCCATAAAGTAGATCCTCACATGGCATAAAGCTCCTCTCTTCTATTATAAAGCTCCTGCATGAAAGCCCAAAATCAGCATTTGTCAAACACTGCATTTTGATATAATCAAATTAAACAAATGCAAAAAGCATTTGCTGTCTTCCCCCACAGAAACAAACAAAACCACGGCACATTTTATACCATCAACTACTGTCTGAAGCTTAATTGCTCTGATAAATCTTTCAGCATTGGAGCGCAAAGGACTACTTTTTGCCAGGATAGCTGTGCCAGTTCCAAAAGCAAAATTAACTCTCCTGACAAAAGCACTCTCTGCTGTTCCACCTCCATTAATGCTTTTGCCAGAATAAAAATACCACATAAATATCACTCTCCAGGTGGCATTACTGTATGAGCAAAAGCTTCTAATTATTTTTTCATTGTGATGTTAGACCTGGCGTTAGTTGAGTTTGCCAGGATATAAAACACTGTAATTCTCTATTCATCTCAGAAAGATTTTCCCTTTTCCCCTTCTTTTTTGCTCTTTTAATGAGCACGGAGCAAGGAAAGAAGCATGACCCTGACACGTTCATAATATATATTAGATAAAAGTACTTCCTTGAATTGCTCCATCTTGCTCATCCTCTCACACATGTGCATCCCTCCCTCAACTTTCATCCCTCATGTAAAATGAACTCCTAAAGCCATAGAATAACAACACTGAAGAGATCACCAAGTTCATTCTCCTGCCTCTAGGCAGGATCAGCTGAACACCCATCATGAAGAGCAGAGGTCTGTCAAACCTGCTCTCAAAAGACTTCCAATGATGAAGACTCCACCATCTCCCTAGGCAATTTTTCCAGTGCTTCACTAGCCTTATTGTTAGAAAAAAAATCCCCAAGATCCAACTGGAATTCTCCTTGCTGCACTTGAAGCTCAGTTAAACTATTTTCCATGACTGTAATGGATATGACAGAAAGTTATCAGAACCTTATTCAACTACAGTTAATTCCCCAGATCCCAGCTGCTTGAAAATTATATATAGTTTCCCTCAATGGAAATTTTTGTCCTCTTCTGACAGGATAAAGATCCAGGTATTTTTAAAGTAGTCAGCACCACTTACAGCACCATTCTAAACAGCAGGAATGGGCATTTGCTTTACTAACTTCGGTTTCCTTTATTTTCTGCTTTGCCTGTTCTCTCTCCTATTTCAAAAATGGGATTTGAAATGCGCTTGACTCCAGAAGACAGAACTGCCCTGAATAGACTAAATAATGTGACTGGAGCTCAAACTTCAGCCTTCGATTTTCAAACTATTTTTTTTCTCTTCACTTGAAAGAAAACAACAACAACCAGCACTGAATTGGTCCCTGAGAAACTATTTGCATGCATCTAAAAGAAACAGAGTGAAAGAAAATAAAACACACAAGGATTGAAACTAGGTCAAACTCTGGACTAGGTAACCTTGAGAATGTCCTTTAAAATAAAAGCTGAAACACCAGTCTATCATTAGTGCTGCTTGCGCTGATTTGTTATTAAAAAAAAAAAAAAAGAAAAAAAAAGAGAGAGATTATATTCCCACTCCACAGCAATACAATGAAATACAATGATAAGAATTATCAAAGCAAACAAGCTTACTCTTTTTCCTTAAGATCTGGTAAATCGAGATACCAATGTTCTTCACTAATTATCTTCTTTTCTTCCTCTTCTAGTTGTTTTTTAGTTTGTGAATCCAAGCTCCTTTGCATGAACTAGAAAGACAGACATAAGCAAACAGCTATTTTTTTTTTCTACAGCACATTAATTCCTGGGTATGTTCTAAATATGCGATAATTACCTGACAACAACTATCCATTAAATAACATTTTACAGTTGATATAACAAGCAAATGCTTTTTCTGTTTTTTTTTCTGGGTTTTGTCTGAATTAGAGCAATAGACAGTGTAAAAACAAATAGCTGCTGATCTACAGCTACCTATATCAAGTTAGTTCAGAACCCTCAAAAATAACTGGGGCATGACTCTTCCTTTGCATCTAAGGATAGATGTATTAGACTGCTAACTGTTACATCCCACAAATCCTCAACTTTGCTAAAATTCTTCTTGTATTTCAGCAGAGGTTGGAGGAAATTTAGTATTAGAAACAAACATCATCCTCACAAATGGATGTTCTGATGTTCTAGGTTGGCACTCTTTTTGAAATATCTTTCAGCTATCTTCCTCTTGTTTTCTAAAAGTTCACTATTTATTTTACAGATAAGTCAATGCAGAAGGCTATAACAATGAGTATTTGAAAGTGCCAAGGGCAAGTAAGGCTGTGGAAAGGGACAGCCCTTGGCATGAAGCTGCACAAAGGGAAACTGCTACTCAAACTAATTTCTCACCAGTGATCCATCAATCCAGATGCATCATGTCAGGGAAAGTATGCCAATATAGTGAGCTTATAATAGAAATAGTTTAGGGTAAGACAGTTCATTTTGCATAATATAAGGACATTCCTCAGAGCTGCTCCCTTGGCCTCAGAGCTGCTCCCTTGCTCTGCCTTGGGCAGAGGGCAGGAGAGGCAGGAACCTCTTTCCCAGTTGGGAGTAGAGGAGGGCATCTGTCCCAGCCCATGACAGATTGCTGAGGGAACAATCTACGGATCCAAGATATGAGAAGCATCCCTTCTATTTCCACTTGTATCCGCGCGAGCGTCGGAGCTGACTGCCGATTTAAGCCGTAGTGTTAACCTTTTGCTAGAGAGAACTCTTCACAACTTTACAGTAATAACCCTTATATTCTCACATCCCTAGGAGCCAGGACCTCCCTTTGAGCCTACAAAAAGCCTCTGAATAACCTTATCTGCCAGGGGTATGCATTTATCCCCATACAACTCCCAGCAAGAGGCTATTCTATCAGTAAATTTGATGCACATTCCCATACAAAAATTGCTACGTGGCCATCAAAGCTTACCTGTGCAACACTGCAGAAGAATTTCATATAAACTAATTCTACCCCTCTCGTTTAAAGCAGCACCACTCCTGTGCTTAGATAAGCCTGCAGGTTGACAGATAACAAGCCAGGGGGGCACATCTGTATCTGGATGTGTGTCTGAGTCTCTGTTAGCAGAGACTCAAGACACACTTTTGGTCCCAGCTAGAACTTGAGGATAAAACCCAAGGGGTCCCTAAATGCCTCCCTTAAATGGGAGTCCCATATCACTGAGATTATTAATAAATAAATAAATAAAAGAAATAAAAAAAATACTTTTCAGTTTTTACAAAATGCCCACAGCAAAATGAAACAAGAAACCCTGAAGGAAAAGCCAACACAGTGCTAGTGTCTTTTCACTTGTATATTTCTATTTGCATGCATGTGTACAAGTTAATGAAAGAAAAATTGACTTTTGTTTTCTGAGTCGTCCCAAAATGTGTCAGAGCTTTCCAATTAAAATTACAGTATCTACCTGAGGAAATTGAGGGAATCTATCAGGTGGAAAACCATATTGCTCATGGAAATTGGTTAGCCAGTCAGAAGTCTGAACAGGAGGAATTTTGTTACAAACACCCAATTAAGTAATCATTTTACATTACATTTTAAAGATTATGTTCCTAAGCATTACCACAGGGAACAACTAGATTAAAAAAAAAAGTGATCATATTTATCTAAAATGTAAACATGCATGAATGAATTAAAAAAAAAAAAAAAGCCAACTGTGGTAGACACAGAATATGCAAGTCATTAGCAGAGCTGTTTTTTGGATCATTTACCCAAATAATGGCACCTGAATGAAATGGTGCAGGAATTCAAAGCAGGAGCCACACTTGGACACCAAGAGGGAATGTGGGGATTGTGGCAATTAATGCCAGGGGTTTGGCAGCACTGCCCCTGACCACGCACCTCTGCATCCATGGATCTGTGCTTCTTACTCCTACAGCTGTCGAGCGATTAAATAAAATGCTGGTAAACAAGGAGATACGTCGAAGGAACATGCTAAATATGAGTTATATGAGACCTTTCCAAGATCTACTCATTTCTTCTGCTACACAGATTAACACGGCAATGTCATAGAATGGCACTGCCTCTTCTCCACAGTCCTCCAAGGAAGGCACCTGAAACTGGTTTCCCAAGTCTCCAAAGGGTTAATAAACTTGCAAAACCAGTAGCAGAAGTTTCATTTAAAGAGAAAGCACTACATTATCATCAGTAATGCTGCAAACCGGGTTAAGGGAGCCCTGAATGCCATGGCCTGCTGGCTAACTGAGAGCATCATCCACACACTTTGGAAGATGCGGAAAGTTGTGTTTGGTGCCTGTGTGCCAATTTTAGCCTTTTGTGAGCAAAATCTGCTAGTTGTGGTAAGTATTCCACCACTGCTCTGCAGCAGAGACCACGTTATGTGACAGGTCACACTGCGGCAACCAAATCCTCTCCCCTGGTGTCTTGAGAAAAACAGCACTATGGCCACAAATAAAGCAGAAAAAAAAGAAAAAATGGTGGTGGTGGGAGGGTGGTAGTGTAAGTAAAACACAGCAGCCTAACTGCTCATAAATACTTAATTAATATTAAAAATAGTGATGTCAACCCAATTTCTGGTTGCTGTGCAGAAAGTGAGGGCCACCAGCAGCACCTCAGGCCTGCTCCATGTCTCCACGTGAACCAGGCACAAGGCGGGCTGGCTGCCCCTCGCCCCACACTGGGGACCGCAGTCAATTAAAACAGACAAATACGTTGAAAAAATAATAACAATAAATAATAATAATAAATACAAAAAGAAAAAAAAACACGGTACAAAGCAAATAAGCCTTAGACAAAAATTATCCCTCAAATACGGCACGTAGCATTAACGCTTTAATAATACTGAACAAGGATGGAGAAGCACAACGACGCAGCGGGGAGCCCTGGCTCCGGCCGCCTCTCCGCTCCGCTCCGCCCGCCTCCTTCCCTGCCGCCCGTCCCCGTCCCCATCCCCGTCCCCGCGTCCACGAGGCCGCCCCACCTTCATGCGCAGCAGGTTCTTGGAGAGCTTGGCCTTCACCTCGGCGGCCATGGCGGCCGCTGCGCCCCGCAGGCCGCGGCCGATCCCCGCCCTCGCGTGGCGCCGCCGCCGGAGGAGGAGGCGGCAGCGGGGGGAGGGCGCCGCGGCTGCGCCCTGACCGCGCGGGGCGGCCCCGCTGCAGGCCGGGAAGCCGCTGCTGCCCAGGGCTTTAGCTTTTTGAAAAAATAAGTGCCAGGTTTTACTCCAGCGGGAGGAATTGCAGCGCTGGTCCTATGGTTAAAACTGAGAGACAACCGAATTGGAGATTATTATTAAAAAAACGCCCAGCGGCTTAACTGGCCAAAAAACGTGGCCGTTGGTGTCAGGTGCGTGGGGTTTCCAGCTGACTCCCCCATCACAAGCAGGTGCTGCAATTCTCTCATATTCATCCCGAAAAAATCATGTAAAAGGCCTGAAAACCTAGGGAAAACAAATGATCCCTTATATCCAAAATGTAGGTCAAACCGAGCTTGAAAAACACGTGTGAAGATTTATGCATTAACAGAGTCAGGAAAAAAAAATCCACCTATAATGAAGGGCAAAACCTTCAGGGAAAGGAGAAGGGGGAATTACCAATATCCAGGCATCTTTATTATACAGTTAAGCTCCATAGGTTAAAATGATTGAAATACAGAATCATGGCCGCTTTTAGGACAGTGATAAAATTGCGTTTAAGTAATTCTCATATATATGTGGATCACCCTCATTTCCTAGGGCCTGAAAATGCGCAGAAAGTGCTGAATGTTTCCAAAATTACAGGCCCCGCTGGCAAGTCTCACTGTGAGTGGGGTACACAGCTCGCACCCCATTTCACCGACTTGGATTTGGACACTTTTTTTTTTTATTTTCTGCTTTATCATTTATCAGCTCTTTCCTGTAAAAGAAAGCTGAGCAGTTGTTCTCGGTTTTACAAATACACATTAAAGAATGAAAGTTTTTGCCTTAGCAAATGGCCAGAATAAACCAAGTACTGTTAATTAATATAATGGCAGAGTACATCCATTATCTTACTGTTTTGGGTGTTATTTTCAATGTGCTGTGCATCCAAAACACTCTTTGTTGATGGCTACTGTACATTTGAAGCCTGTGTTTAATTGCCCAGCCATCAATGTCACTCCTGTCATTTTTTTTTTTTTTTTTTACCTGAAGAGTTTCGCAATTTGCCGTCCAGGAACGTTCTCCAAACGAGTCCTCTGAATACGCTGCTGTGCATCTGTCAGTGCTTCGGCAGCCTTTGCGCCGCTGCTTGGCCGGGCGTTGTTCGAGGCCCTTTGCACCATGTCCTCCCTGTTCTTGCAGCCCATTCCTTGAGGAAACTCTGCTTGCAACTTTTTATTTTTGCATGCTGCCCTTATTGGTTACCTGATACCTTTGAAACTAAGGAGTGTGCTTGCACCGACTCTTTAATCTTCAGGTGCTAATAATTTGCAGTGTTAAACAGGAGCATCAGTGCCTTCCTGCAAGGGGGTTGGAGTGAGGGATTTTGAGCTTCCCTAAACACAAAGGTTATTTCTAGTGTTCCCAGTTTCTAGCACATTTGTATCTCCGAATCCAGGGCTGCATTCTGGGGTCTGGTGGGGTCTTGGTGCAGGACCACAGCATGACACTCTGCCTGGGGGTGCCCAGACCTGAAGGTAGCAGAATGTAGCAGTAAAATAGGCTCTGTAAGGTTTATTTAGAGAAGTGGAGATCATAAACGGGCTGCCACACGGTTTGATGTATTTCAGCCATAAAAAAGTCGGAGGGAAATTTTTGGATTACATCTCCCATTGCTCGAAGTGGATGGGGAGGTTATAGATAACAGTCAGCTGTCTCATGGACCGGATTATACTGTCTGGTAAATCTGAAGACCTGCCACCGATGAGAGCAGAAATCTTTATGATTTACTGGTAGTGGTAGTGGGTAGTGGGTAGGTGAAAGTAGACTCTAGCCTGGAAAATATTGCTGCTTCTGGGATGGAGGCAGGCTGGGAATGCTCTGTCGAGAGAAGACGCTAGGGTCACCCACAGCGACAGTCAGACACTTCTTGCAGCCCTGACAGCTGTGTGGCAACTCTGCTCCTAACTGGAAATTTTGGTTATTTCTTAGAAACAAAAATACTCAGGAAAATAGCTCAGGGGAAAGATACTGCAACACATCAAAGACTGCACAGTAAACAAGCAGAGAAAAGATTTTCCCTCCTAGGAAATGCAGTCCCATCTACCCCCAGTAATTTCAGAAGTTCAGAAGTCAGAAATCAAAGTTGTGGTTAGCATCATTTAAACACTTCTCTTACTTTCTTTAAGCAACTGAAGTTACAGGTATGTGCTAGCTTCGTACCAATGGGCTCTAATCTGAGGTAATTTGCTTATTCCTTTTTCTGTAACCTTTCATTTCTTCATATTCTTGCATTACTGTGATTCTAGCACAGACCAGGTCTCAAACCCTGCATGAACCACCAGTTGACTAGATGTCTTCTTAACAGTCTTTGAATATGAAGCATTGTCTTACACTTCTCAAAATACTTGAAACCATTTTTTCCCCCATAGGGATCAAAATCCTTATAGCATGACAGGTTAGTCATTCATTCAGGTCGAACTCCTCCACTGTTTTTTGAATGAGACTATTATGTGTTTCAGCAAAAGCAAAGGAGAAAAAGAGCTCCTGAAGGTTTGTTTGCAAATGTGAAAGCATCATGCAAGGCACTTTTTGCCAAATCTGGCACAATGGAATCAGAAATGCACAGTTTTGTACTTTGTGCAGAAATAGCGCGAAATTTTCCAAGTGCTGGAGACCCACGTTTCAAAGTTCAGGGCTGATTTTTTCTCTCTATTGCTCCCACGAAGTTCTGTGCCACTCATGCATACTGCATATTGGCAACTCTGAAGGTGCTGAGTGAGCGGGGATTTGTTCTAAAATTCATGGGCTCTTGATGCATCCACACATCATGGATCTGGGTGCAGAGGATATGGGCTGGTTAAAGCTCTCAGCCTCAGAGGCATGTCAGCTCGGAGTGTACTGACTCATCCATGGAGCTTTTGAAGTCCCCTTCTTAAAATTTGGCACCAGTTCAGGTTACTGCATTGTCACACACAGAGCATTTTAAATCCTTGGTGAACCTCAAGATCTCCCTTGTTTGGGGAACTCCATACAAAGCCTGAAGCAGAAGCTAAGCTCATATAATTTGGGTGCCATAGACCCATGTTGTTCATATTTTCCTCTCAACAGCCTTCTACAGTGTCACAAATTACACAGTGTGAAAAGGCATGACTTAAAACTGTGTTTACAGCAAAAGAGAGTTACAAGCCCTCCAGAATAAGAAATATTTTTATCTGAAGAAAGTGCCTGTTGTCAGTTTGGGAGAAGACAATTCATTTCAAGTGCTTTTGGCTATCCTGATGGCAGGGTGACCTTTATGTGAGTAAATATAGTAATTCCTTTTTTGATTTCAAAAAACATAAGTTTCATAGTGGTAGCTCCCTATCTTCTACCATCACCTAAAGTGGAGTATAACAGATACCAGTCTGTTATTCTCTGGACAAGCCTAAAAATTTGACCCTATGTTGCAGTGATTTGATACATCCCAATGTGAGGAGTCAGAGCACAGAGAGTGCCTAAAGAACAGTCGAGCAGGTTCTCTTTACTTTCTTTTAAAAATTGAGAGACTCAACTTTTTGGATTTGATGGAATCACAATTAAAAGAGAATAGGAAGATATGCCTTCCATTTATTAACCATAAAAATGCAATCCAGCAGGGCTGGCAGTAGTTTGTTATTTCCCAGGTCAATAAATGACTCCCCTGACTTTAATACACATTGATGCTGCAGGCTTGTTCTACAGTGATTGAACCCTTTTATAGTTTCAACCAGTCACATTTCATGAAAGGTTGAAGGTCTTTTTTGATTTTTTTTCTTTTTTTTTTTTCTAGAACGGTTGGTTTTGATTGATTAAATTGTCATTTTTTGTTAGTTGCTGAATTATAACTTGGCATTTTTAACTGCGTGATTTGTTTAAAGAGAGAGCTTTTTGATACAGCAAACCAGCTGACAATTTTTAAGCAGTAAAAGGAAATTTTACTCGCTTTGTTCTCAGCCTTTCATCACTGCCTAAGAAAAAAAGCTCCTGAAAACAATATAGAGGCTATGATGATAAAGAGAAGATACATGGATTCAAAGTCGCTTCTTTATTTCATCATAGACCTGATCTGTCTTGTATTATATTGCTTCCGGTTAGTATTTGGACACTTCCTGGTTGTTAGCATGTTTATCCTTCCATAGGGAATGCTATCTGTATTTATGGGTATCTATGTTTAAGAGATAGTTACTAAGATATAGAGAGCTTTTTGTCAAACTGCTTCCCAAAGTCAGTGCACCGTGTGTGATAACGCACGGGAGTGACCTTGGGTGTCCCGAACCCGCGGCTACATTTCTAATCACGAGACTTCCCGTCTGCTGTACAAGCAGCTTGGCAAAGCTTGCATTAAGTAAAGCTGTGTATCCCTGAGGGAATGCTGTGTATCCCTGAGACATAAATGGGAGTGCTCACCAAGACAATATTAAGTGTAAATGACAGAACCATACTTTGGA
>JAUBNY010000965.1:1258107-1313416 GCA_032275445.1 Crypturellus soui | reverse complement strand
TCTTTCTTTCTTTCTTTCTTTCTTTCTTTCTTTCTTTCTTTTCTTTTCTTTTCTTTTCTTTTCTTTTCTTTTCTTTTTTCTTTTTTTTTAAGGAAAAGTTATGTGCTTTATTGGGTAGAGGGTGATGACACAGGAAAAGTGAGATAGTGCTATCTGCAACTGGAAGTGGCTAACATATTATTCAGAAACCAATACTAAATCAGAAGAAAATTTGGAAGAAAATTCAGCTAGGAAGGTGAAACTACAGATTAGATTAATGAATTTGAAAGCATTCTTTGCTGGGACATAACTGTACTCCTCAGTACCTCCAGAAGATCTTTTCTTTTCACTTACCATGAGCATTAGCTATTTAAATTAGCATTGCTTAGCATCATATCATCAGCAGTTCTGATGAGTGCAAAGTCAACGTGGTGTTTCTTGCCTACACAGAAGTTAATAACAACAATAATGACTACAATAGCACAAGCATGGCTTGAACTACCGTATCACAAAGAGGGTCAATATGTGTGGCCCTGCCTTTACTCAGGTTACTGTGTCCATCTCTGCCTTAAAAAGAAAAACTATGGGATAACATCTCATAGAATTTCAAAGACTCAAAGGAGAATGGTAGTATGAAATAGAACAGAGGCATTAATCCTCCCCAAATTTTGTGTTAAACTAAATTTAATCACATTTAATCTTCTCCCTCTGTGTGTGTGTGTGTGCATGCGCGCGCAAGACTACTACGGAACAGATCTTCTGATAAGCTGATACTTCCAGTGATGATTTTCTAAATTTGAACTGTCTATAGTTTGCCCAGTCTGTAATTAAGGAGTTATATTTGGAGAATAATGAAAAATTATCTCATGATGAAAAGCTGGCCAAATGGCAGGTATGCAGTTTTTATGATGTGCCCATTACACTTCAGACTCTACGGTTTGCTGTAATGCCTCTGCACTACAGACACCTACTGCAACACGTTGTCCTTGCCAGCACCCAAAACGAAATACTGCACATGGAAGTGTAAAGATCATGCAGCAGGTATCTGTAAAATTATTCACCCTTCACATTAGGTCTCAGTGTCCTTCTCAATTTTTATATGAGTAAATGATTACAACAGGTAATCCTCAGGCTTGTGCTATGACACGTGGTGAACAAGAAACTCATTCCACATTTGTAATGTGATAAAAAGTTTCAAACACAAATTGTCGCCAAAAATCAGTTTGTCAACAGTCAGACTGACATTTGCTCTAAGGCCGTTCAAACAACTCTGAAATAACACCCTGACAAATACTGAGTGCTTCTTGCAGCTCTATCTCACTGAAAAAAAAAACCCAAAACACCACCGAGCAAATCACAGCAAATAATTAGACCAACTGAGATAGCATTTCATTAAAAGAAAGAGTTACAAAACGATAGCAAAGCTAGCCAAAGCGGGGAAGCCATAATTGCTCTTTGCATGTGTTACACGCGAAGTCTAACGGGTCGCAGAGAACAAGACACACATTTGCATTTCTTTCATCCACTGCTGTAAAAGGGGAAGTGATTTCTTGTTCAGTTCACATAAGTACAGTTTTACCCAAATGAACTTGCTGCACCAATGTGATAAACATTAGCATGGTAATTTTGGAAGTGCTCAGCGTTGCACAGCAGCCTCTGCTTATATTGCATAAGGGCTTGCCAAACCTCCTCCTTGATGCCCAATCATTTATAGCTAAGCCAGAATTTGCCCTTATTGTAGCTGTTCTTATTAATACTACAGGAGTGAGTGGCTATTATAGGTAATTACAGTTAGCAGAAGCAGATACTAAGTGATGTATCAAGGGTTGTGCAGAAGGCCTTTGCCACCTACTGACCCCTTTAGTCATAGAACCAAAATTCTTCCCAAGAAATCCCATGACACCAAATTCCACAATAGCAGAAACTGTCTTTCCAAAGGCATAGGATAGTCAGTGTGGTACATTAGCAACTCTCACCTTTCCCTGAAGAAGAAAGCATTTTTCAGTGGAACACAAAGTAAAATAATTTACACGAGAGCCGAAATATGAAGCTTATATTCCATGAAAACCATCTAATGAACCTATGCATTAAATAGATTCCTGGAAATATGCAGCCCAATAAATAAAATTAATAATTCTACGCATGCAAGGAGAAAACGAGTCAGTGACAGCACAGAAAAATAAAGGCAGGACAAGGAGCTTAATCACACGTCTGCTGACTATCTTCCCCACTTCAGGTAGGGAAGGGGGCCTGCCGTGTTATCAGGCTTGCAAGCAGAAATCACTGGCTGGGGAAACAATAAAGTGTGGGCTTGATGAAATGGAAACGTAAAACCGGCATAAACAGAACCAGTCAAAAATAATGAAATGAAGTTTTAAAAGGCTTTATCGCGTCCCAGGTTCTGCACCAGCAGCTGAATTTACATACTGAAAAAAAGCAGTTAGGGAGGTGGAAACTATGAGAACATGGCGAGAGACTGGAGTGCAGAACCATAGGCATCCCAGGGGAGGCATATGAAATTTAGAGTTTCAAGGTAGTCCCACTTGTAGGACTTGTAGTTTCTCTCAGTCCTTTCCATGCGGAAAGAAAAGAGTTAATAAATGTTGTTAGCACCTGGGGAATCATTCACAAGGGATCTTTGGAAGAGTTATCTTCATATTTAGAAGTATTTTCTCATTACGGGTAATGGGATGATGAACTGAGAAATGATCTCAACCACTTATGATTCTAAAAGCCCCTAGTCTGAATAATCTATGCTGATTTAGAGATAATAGCACCAAAGACATAACTCATTTAGCACAATGTCCATTTACTTTGAAGACTTTTCCTTTCCTACACCTATTTTTATAGACACTTACAGAAGTTGATAATGGTATAAAAAGAATAACATAATCAAAAAGTGACAAGTACACAGCGACAACCACTTTGTCCAGGATGGTACTACAGACATACAAAATCTGTTCCTAATGAAATGCAATACAAATTCTGAAGGAGGGAAAAAAGAGGGAGCACTCTCATTCTGCACTCATTAAAGTAAAACAAACTGACAGAAAGGATGATTTTGTGTCTTCAGGGAGGAGAGTTGCACACTGCCTGTGCAACCTGGGCTTTCTCTTTGGTAAGGAATGGTACTAAGGCTTGATTTCCCCACTGCACTGGGGAGGCAGAGGCCATCCTTCCCCATGGATCTGCTTGGAGTTGAGACTGCATCTCCAACGTGGTGTCCCTGCTCTCCTGCGATGCCCGCACTACCAGCACCGCAGCACCAGCACTGCCCCTATGTGCCTGCAGTCACGACCGACACTTTCCTCTCCCCATCCTGCTTCCAAGTGCTCATGACTCCAACATCTTCTTTTCAAAGAAAATGCTTCTCCATTGGGAAGCAATGCCATGCTCCCCATGGGATGACAAATGTCAGGCTGACCTGGAGTTTACACATTTCCTATGTTTCCCTTGGGGTTCTCCTCTTCAAAAGGTGGTAATTGGATGATCATAAATCATCATCTCCTTCCACTTTTTTTCATGTCTCAGAAATTGTGCTTTGCTGTGTTTCATGGATTGCAGGCATCCTTGGGCTGACCACTATGCAAGTTACTCATTAACAACATTTTGGCACTGACTGTCATCTTGAGTGGTTGGGTGTCAGGCATATGGACCAAGGAGTCCACACTTGCAGTACTGCAGTAGCAGTTGTCTGAGTTGGAAAAGGAGCACTCTTGAGAAAGGACAGTTGCTGGTTCAGTCTTGCCTCTGTATATTTTTGGTAGAGCTGGAGAAACCAGCATATTGCTGGTTGCCACTGAAAAGGGACAGTCCTGTGCCCTTCTTTGCCCCACTCCCAAATGAGCACTCCCATTGGAAAGACTGCCATGCAGCCGTTTTCATCGAAGCGGCATCGAAAATGCCAATCTGCTTTATAGCTGATTTTTTTTCAATGTGGATTTATGGCATATTCTTTCTCTCTTCTAACCAACTCTTCTTTCTTACAAACATGAACTCACCCTTACAGCTGAGACCTGAAGAGCGGACTGATGGCGTGATGCGTGCACAGTTGGCTGTCAGTCTTCTGCTCGCTTAATACCTGGAGGTTCTGCATGCTTCCACATCATTTTTTCCCCTGCTGTTTTCTCCTGTGCTGAGACCTTCTGGAGTGAGAGACCTGTCTGATTATATGAATTATTAAGAGTATATAAAATATTGACAAACTGCTCTCTGAGCTAGAACAACTTTACAGTATTGATTAGGAATTCAGAAAGATATAATTAGTTTCTGCATAGAGATAATGAAGGTGTTACTGTTTCTCTTCTAATGTTGTGACGAATAGAGTGTATTTATACTGAACCCTGTGAAAAGTTATTAAAATTAAGGCAGTATATTTATGGGCACTCCAGAGAATGGGAAAATAAAGCAGGGTGGGAAAGTGCATTTTCAAAGAGCTTAGCTGGCGACATGGAAAGAAATCATTTTAGGTTTGCTCTGAGGAATCTCATGGTCATACAGATGTGATTGACTTCTGCAGAGTCAGAATCTCATTCCAGTTTGGTTTTATTAGAAATCAAACTAACACAACTGTATGGGTGTACATTTTGAGCCTAGGGGCTGATTGCAACCAAATTTGACTGAGAGGTACAGCCTTGGAGATGTTCAGTTTCTACAGATTTTATGCTCCCTGGTAAAATCACTGCAGTGTTAGTTTAGATCTTATTAGACATCGAAAATTCACGCAAGGGTTCAATTTCAAGGCAAAATGACACTGGGAACTAGTTTTTATGGGTTCTGCTGCTCACACAGGGATTTATGCAGTCTTGAAGTTAGATGCTTTTATATCTCTTATGGAAATGTAATTTTATTCAGAGGAACTCATTGCACGGGCCAGAGCATTCCCCGACAGAAGAGATGCAATCGGCTGCAGGGACTCATCTTGCCTAACCTAATGTGTCTTGCAGCGTGCTGCTGCTGAGCCGCTTGTCGCGACTCCCTCTGCAGAAAATTGGGAGAAGGAGTTGCTGCTAAAATATAATTCATCTGAGCAACTTGAGGAAGAGACGAATCACTGAAGACATTTAAAGTTAGGTAAGGTGAGTCCCATCCTCTGAGCGCTGTGCCGGAGTGGAGCTAATATAAATGTCAGGTATTAGGAGCAGCGGCTCTGCCAGGGAAGTGTCTGCCTCTAAGTGGATCCAGTTCTCCTGACTCGCCTGTTTCTGCTCTCCCTGCCTTTCTCTCCGCTGTTTGTAAGGAAATTGCAGCACTCAATGACATGCATCAGGTCAAATCCAAGAATTGGGTGAGAACAAATATAATAGTTTCCGGGACATATTCTCTTTAGAGAGGCTCTCCTGGTGCTCTTTAAATATAAGCTACCTATTCCTTTGCAGCCCCATTTTAGGCTGCCAAATGGTTGGCTGCTGACACATTTTCAAACAGAGTTGAAAAAATTCAAGAAGACAACTCATCCACCCCCATGCACCATGGTGAGATTGGCTATGCGAAAAGCATTCCTGATTAGGTCTAGTTTGTTCTTGAGCCCCTCAGAGATGGAGATTCCCACAGCTGTCTAAATAATCTATTCAATGTTGAGTTTTCTTTATGATTACATTTCCTAGTGTATAACTTTTTGCAAGCAGAAACCTGAAGCACAGGAAAATTAAGGCTTGAGTTGAATACCCAGAGTCTTAAGGTGGGAATGTATAACGAACCTGGATATCTGCTGATTCACTTTACACAATATTGTACGTTCCGGAATTTTTGGACATTTTTGCTAGGGTTTCATAAACAGGGATTATGAACCACTTGGCATTTCTGTATTCTGTTCTGGAGAACACCTCGTGTTGGCTCGTTCCCATCACCCAAGTTTCACTGAGTGGCCTCTTTCCTGTGATTCTCACCCGACACCAGCCCTTTCAGCTCCTTAAAGGGGCTACCTGGCCACCTTCTTTGCTGGATTTGACCCCTGAACCAAGCCCAAAGACCTGTTCTTAACGGAACATCTGTTCTGCATCTCTAAGCTTTTCCCTGGGACATGTTGTCAGGGTAAATTGCCATATTAGACTCCTGTAATCAGCAAGGTGATGAGCTCCAGAGCAATATGAGCAACAAGGATCATGGTATACCCTAACAAACCATCTAGCTATGGTAGCAGCTGTTCACGATGGAAATTTTTTCAAAGAAATTCTGTATTAAAGAAACCATGAGAAGCAGCTCATAAGGAATACATTTGCAGACTCCAGAACTGTCTTCAACAGCTCAGTAAATGTATTAAGTCTACCAGGGAATGGCAGGTAGGATTTTAACCAGGTTTGTAAGAATAGGCTCTTAAATAACACTCTATAGGCCAAGTCCACTCTAAATCTGTGACAACGACTGAGCAGTGCCAAAAGGCAGAGTTCCCAACTCTTACTAATGCAAGGGCAGCCTGAATCGCTGCTCCATCGGCTGGCTGAGCAATGCACACGATGAACGCCTCCTGCATTGGGAACCTAAGCTGAAATTGAAGATTTACCAGCAAAGCAGATGCAACAAATCCCTGCCAGCCATTAACAGGCATGTTCACCTGCTTTCATTATTTTAATACTTTTCTGAATGTATCTTTCTGCCCTTCACTTTCATGCGGAGGTCTGAGTGTCCTCACCGGTCCTCTGCCATCACCATACACCTACAAATTAGCTTAGACTGAAATATCTCCCAAAATAGGGCACATAATTGAGAGTCATTCTCTATGAGTGCTCCTTCATCCCCCTCCTTACTTCTCCAGCACTATGCTTTTTATCGCATCTTTTGTTGGCTGTGCATCAGATGCACCTTTCTTGCTTGCTCTGGATAAAAACAACCCCTGCTTACTTCAGCAAGCACTAAAACCTCTTTGCAGAGCACAGAATGAGAGCCATGCTGGCTCTGGATACTTTAAAAGGTAGGGATATTTCAAGGGACTAAATTAATCCCTCGCATTTTCAGAGTGCACAGCATGGATGCAAGAAGCAGCTGTGCCCATGCTGTGCCAGAGAACGGGTGCTGCGCGGGCTGGAAAGCCTCCGATTCCGCTGCATGCCAGGATGCCTCGCTCGCAGGTGATGCTTGCAGGCATGATGCCCACATCCTTATGTCCCCTGGGCCTGACATATTGCTGTTCCCAGCCTGTTCCAGTCCTCACACCAGCACCTTTGGAAGCATCGATGAGACACGCTCTGGAATTGCTGCTCCCCAGCCTCTTTATTTGTTAAAGCAGAGAAAAATAACTGTATGGCCAGTGACCGGGTGCCTCCCGGTCCATGTCCATGTGCCAGTGCTCTGCAGCAGACGTTTTGTTTCAGAGATTTAGAATTTCTCCCTAGCTTTGCTTTCTCTACCAACGTTTTATTATGGGGTATTTCCATCTGCATTGACAGCTCCTTCCTTCAGAGCAGAGAAAACCTCTGGGCACATGGCTAGACCAAGAAATTCCAGTTCTCTGCTCCCAGGTAGGCTTGAGGTAATGAATCCTTTCGAAATCAATGCCCCCTATCAACAACAAAATTGTTGTTGCAGGAAGAGAGTCACTCGCAGACGCAGGTTGGATGACTCCTGCTTTCCTGGCCGCTTAGCTCAGGGCTCAGACTCCAACGAAGGGGGAATGATTTAATCCAACAGAGAGGTGAGAGCGCCAAGCAAAGGTTCATAGCAGGTTATGTTCAGAAATGAAGGCAGAACCTTCTCGGAAAGCAAGACGGGAACCCACGATCTCATAGCAATGTTCTCCTTGCTGCCACCACCAGCTCTTCCTGACCGAGATTGCCCTCCCAGAAGAAGGCAACATCTCTCCACATCACACAGACACGTGCGCTTTCGAGCAGCTATTATCTGAAGGTAACAAGTAACAACATGTCTCTCTGCATTTTTTCCCAGTTTGGGTACAAGCACAACATCTTGTACGTGTACAGGCAGATGATGCACAGAATGGAATAAGCATTCTATGCTTATTATAGACTTAACATGATTATTAACCCCATCCCTCCCCCAGCAATCCTACCAGCAGCGAGTGTCAGCAGATATGTACATCAGTATATATGTACATCGGTATTTTTGAAGGCTACATTGCACAAGTAGGAAAGCATGTGAGTTTATTTTAATTCCAGACCTAAACTCCTACTGCGCCATTCGTGCTCTGGGCCAGAAAAAAAACATGTCCGTATTGTTGAGGGAGTGATGTTTGCTACATTTAGATAAAGAAGAATTTGGCTACATTGCTTTCAGACTGATTATGGAAATTAATTTCTTCCTGTCTTCCCCTTCCTTTAAGATATACAGACACATTTATCTTAATGCCGTAAAGACAAAGCTCAGTTAATTGCTGTGTTCAACTTACTGTGCATTTTTGATGGGCTGATTTTTATTGGCTTGCTCACCTTGTGGAGGGTCACTGTATTTAAATTCTTAAAAAAAAAACCCTCCACACTCTTCCTTCAAGGGGAATTCAGCAGCAACAGTTGCCATCTGTTTCTTCCTATACATTTTTTCTTCTTTTTTAAGCTTTTTGAACTTTTTAAATGCTTAAAACAACTGGGCAGAGACAACTTTTCATTTTCTCCGTGTGTGACACCACTCAGTGGCAGCTGCTGAAAGAAAAACCCCATCATAATCAGCATGTTTTGCCTGTAGCATAAGGCATTTCAGAAACATTGAAAAGCTGAAAGGAAACAGAAGATAAGTTGGAAATCATGAGCTGAAATGTGCACTTCCATTCCAGAGATTAAATTAGAAAAATATATTATTGTGAATTTAAAACAGTATCATCAGCCAGCTTGACAGCTCATTGGGGCTCATGCTGTGCTGTTATTGAAGGGACTTGGGCTAAAGTCCAGCTGTAGGATCCTCATGTCTCATATTCAAAGGCTAGTTCAAGCTTTGGGGCAGTTCTGCTCAGTGGGGAGGAGAAGAGGTTTCAGCTGGAGCAACCTGCTGACTGCAGCACTTTGAAAACTCAATGACAGGCCGGCATTATCATTATAAAGTGCTGCTGACCCATCAGGAGCGGGGAGGAATAGGAACATAATGGAGAAAAATTTGCACAGCTGGAAAAGCTGAGATCAAATAAAACAGCCCCATGGAGGATAAAATGGATGGGCACATGTAAAGGAAAAAAAGTACTGGCCGTCAGGAGCACTTCAGATCTGTTCCTTAGGTAACACAGGAGTAGTTGCATGGCTTTATGCTACATTCAGGCAATCCCTAAGGAATGGTATACAGGAAGAAAACTGGGGGAAGTCTGTAATGTCTCAGCTGATGTGTCCCCTGGACTGCTGCAGAATTAAAGCAGGGATTAAAGCTGCGGCTCCCTGGGGAACGTGCTCACCCTCACGGTGGGGTTGGATGTCCCTATGGTGCCTGGCTCGCACTATCGTTCCTTCACAGTGGCTGAATGGAAGGCAGGAAATCTCAGAAAAGCTTTACAGGAGAGATAAAATCTCAGAAATTTTCTGCGATCCACCTCTGGTGGTAAAGATGATGAGTAAATCTGTTTCTTGGTATCACCAAAGGCCATTCCCTGTGCTAGAGCTGGAATTCTTGTTTATCATTTCCACATTTCCCCCTTCTTACTGTTTTCTGCACATAGAGAATGGAATATATGAGGACACCACTGTATGATCCCTCCTCTTGGAGAAATCAGGAATAAATGGAAGCAGAATATCTCATTTATCAACGAAGTTACACAGATGTCTTCATTTCATCACCTCTAAAATGGGAAAAAGGTCCCTGTACACCAGCAGAATGAACTGGGCCAACCATATTACTTGGTCACATTTGCTGTATGTGTAAGGCAAAATATGTTAACTCAAACCTCTCTGTTTCTTGAATCTGTCCCTGCAAGCAGAGCAGCACTGTACATGGGATAGGAGATAGGAGAGTAACTTCAAGAAGCTGAGCCAGACCAAAGAACTGCGATCCAGGGAACAGGCTGCTTCATGGCTTTCTTGGAATGAGAAGGATGCTATTCAAGACTGTTTAACAAAGGGAATAAAGAGAGGAGATGTCAGCAGGCTGTACATATGGAGTGGGGTTGTCTTCAGAAAAATTTAAAAAAGAAGTAGATTGTTGTGCCAAATTTTCCTGGCTTCTATAATAGGCAGTCTCAAAATCTAGCAAGGAACTCACTGGGAAGATGCACAAAACTGAGGAGCAAAGCAGCACAAACTATACAAGTAGAGTTACTGAGTAAAGGCTATTTTGAAGATCTGAACATCAAACTACTATTGGAGATCAGAGCCTGATCAGAGAATAGCCATGGTTCAGATATTATTTCTTTCTTCAAAAATAGCCAAAGGAAATCCTCTTCCTCTTTTAGCAAGTGTAGTAGTGTGACTTTTGGAACGGACTCTGCAGTACAGAAACATGAGAGAGATATCGCTCCTCTCTCAGCAGGACAGTGGAGATGATGGTACTCAAGGACGACACCCTCAGTGTGATGCTTCACTGAGAAGAGCTCAACATCAATGAGTTGTAAAACAACCAAAACATTGAAATAGGATGTCTGGGTCCAGGATTATAAAATAAGTTTCATCCCCTGCAGAAGAAGCAAGTGAGAGGGGTGAGATTCGTGTGTCAGATGAAGAAAGACATGCATCTGCCTGGAGGTCAGTTAATGTAAAGCTGCAAGATCTCTGCCGTGGCTGTAAAGAGAGAGGTATTTCTACAGATCTACTACTTCTAGAGTTTGCTTTAGAGCTGGGATGCCACATTAGCATGAATAGCAGAATTTTGGCCTTCTCTGCCAGTAGGAAAAAATCACCAACAGTCTTCCTTCCTTATCAAGGTAAAACATGAGCAGTCTGGAGCATGCAGTCAGCAACAGCAAGACCCACAAAAAAATTCCCTGAAGAAGAGATTCTGAGCTGCCATTCCTTCTGTCACTCTGTTGACCAGCTCCATTTCTACTCCATGCAATGACAGATGGCTGGGGATCATGAGTTTACATCTGGCAAACATCACCAGTTCTTGTCTGTTTGTACTCTTTCCTTGGCCACATGGAAACAAGATGTTGAGGAAGGAGGAACTGATGAGCCTTCCTCCAGTGTCAATGTAAAGGCCTAGTCTGCATCAATATATGCTGATCTGTGCATGTCTCCATTGTATGGTTGCATACATCTGTAATTATTTCCTATACAATAGAGATGCAGGGACATTTATTTTAGAACAGCATACTTGCCTTAAAAAGAGATGAGCATGGTTTGAAGCACCACAGAGCACAGGACTGAAGCATTTTCTCCTGTCAGTCATCTCCCAGGTGCGAACCCAAGTGATGTCTTTGGAGAGGCTGATCCAAGCTGGGGAGCATTTTCATTTTAGGAAGGTCTGCAACACGAAGAAAGAAGATTAAAAGAGGGGCTATAGGCTCTGTTCTACCAACTTCATACCCCTGTGTAGCTGAAGTCTCCAGTGACCCGCTGAGTGAGGTAACGCAAGGAAAATGAACACAACTGGCATTAGCTCTGTAATACACATTAGTACCCTAGCTCATTAGTACTATACAAAGAGGACAGCATGGTCCTTCTTTCAAGGAGCTCACACAGAATGCTGAAAGCTTTCGTCTAATTGCTTTTTTATTTGGCCATTTCATACTTATCCAGTAGTGACTTTAATACTTAGAATTGGCTGTTTGGCTTTCCTGTTCCAGTTGCATTCTGGGCTCCATTCAAAATAATGATACAATCCCCAAACCTTGAGCGTAAGCCAAGTTCTCGCCTTCCCAAACTGGCAGTCTGCATGGGAAGCAGTGAACATATTTTTTGCAGTTATGCATCCTGCATCTGACTCATATTGCTGTTATTATGCAGTAAGTGTTTCAGTCTGAACTTTAAAGAAAGGAAAAATGTTCAGGTCCTAAGGGGTGGATAAAATCCACTAATCCAACATAGGCTTTATTTCCTTGTTGACTACCAACTGGTGTTGAAAACAGCAGGAATCCCAGAGCTTCAAACAGGATTAGAGAGTAGGAAATAGGACATTTATTTCAACTCAGATTCTTATTTAAGTCTTTATTCTAGCTCCACAGCAACGTATTTGGACATCTGGTGAAAATTCTTGGCTGTACACAAACTCTGAAAATGTTGTTAATCTTTAAAATCAATACTATATTTAGGAAATCGCTCACCTACCTGTAAGTCTGTGACTACTAATTTATCCATATGCTGTTTCATGAGTCATTAACTATGTAGGAAAAGACATTACTTTCTCTTTAGCACTGTTAGACAACATATTCCACCCTATATTCATTAATGGGCAAATTACATTATTACGAAGGCTTAAGAAAAAATCATACATAATTTCCATACCTAAGATGCTAGTGCTAGTTAAAAAGTACTTGAGCTCACCTTATTGATTATATACGAATATACTGGGCATTGACAGTGGTAGGGCAAGCTTTCTGCTCTCAAAGGACAAGTTGTCCCACCTGTGATCACTCAGTGCCCTGAATTTCATACTGTTAAAATAATAAGCTGAATTTTGCTTTACTTAAGAATTGGAAGGCTTGAAATAGAAATTGCCAAGATCAAACAATGGAGCTCTTACTGTAATTTCCTAAAGCTGCTATATTTGATTTGCCTTTAACTCTGTCTTGGCAAACCTTTAACTTGAAATTTGTAGAGGCTGAGCATCACACCCTGCTAGGCTTATCAACAGATGGAAAACGACTAGAGGCAAAATGTATATTTTCATGCTATATTTTTTTTTCTCTTGTCATAATACTAAATATGCACTGAAATTAATAGTAAACTCTAAGACTGACAGATTTATTGGAGGGCACCCCTGGAAGAGCGTGGGAGTGAGGCACAGGTGGTGGAGGTTGCTTGGCATGGGCTGCCTTTTGTTGAGGAAACATGAAAGCTGATTGTAAACACAGAAATCAAGGCTGCCTCCCAGACAGAAGAGAGTTTGGAAAACATTAAGCTGGTAGGATTGCAAATATGCTGTTGTCATAGGGAATCTCCCTCATCCCCTGGATTCAGATGGGAGCAGTCAGCCTCCCGTGCTGGGATGTGGAGGACCAACCACAGAGGTCAGTCCTGTGCCCTAGGTGCCTCTACCTGAGGAGGTCAAAGCCCATCTGAGTCGCGATGGGCTACTCAGAGCCATCCAAGCCTGGACTGCTGTGCAGACCCTTCTCCTTTACACTATTGCTCTTGTTTCTTAAAAGAGATCCTGAATATGCTAGATTCAACTCCAGGACTGGCCAAGCCAAAGGCAAAACACCCACTGACTTCAACTGGAAGCTTGCCTGGCATCCAGTGCATATATAGTGCCCAAACTGTGTGGAAGGAACTTAAATAAAGAAGTCCATGCATTTTCTCATTACTTAGCTTGTTAACCTTTTCTTCATTAATCATTTATCTCAGACCTAACTAACACTGTTGGACTGAGCTGCTATTACTCTTTACCAAAATCGATCCCTTCTATTCGGGAGCCTGTAAAGCCCACAAGACTGATGCATCCCACAATTCCATCAGCTGGGATGCTTCCATTGCCGCCAAACCCACATGGCTTCCCTCTCCCAAGGGGGCATCTGATGGTCATCCATCCTCTCTAAAGGGCTATTGAGGAAGTCTCTTTACAAGAAAAGGTCTTCAACAGCAAGCAGATGCTAGAGAACTATTGCCCTCTCTGTGCTGATATTGTTTTATTTCTAAAAACAACTCTGTGTTTTAAGTCTGTGGACTTAAAAAAAAAGGCAAATGGAGGTGAACTCAGATGCAAAATGAATTTCAGTCATGCAGAAAGTGCCAATGACTTATTATACATGAATAGGATGGGAAGTACATTTTATCTAATCCCAAGGCATTTAAAAATAGCTATTCAGCATCTTCTCACCTGATATGCATCATCTTATTGATTTTGAGCTGACTTTTGCAGATTGACTCCATCTGCCAATTTGGCTGTCATGCTTTGGAGTCCTCAACTGCCCAGAAAATGGTGCCATTGCCATTCTCAAACAAAGATGTTTTTAATGTAACAAGTATAAGGTGAACTAGAACAATAGCCCAGAAAGAGAACAATCTAATATCAGCCAGCGGGGAATAATGAACAAAGATTTACAGTCGAGCTTTTCTGCTAGGAGGTGAAAAATCTGAATCTTTTTAAGGATTAACCAGCTAGACAACCAGAAGAAAATATTTTCAATTGGAAGAATATTTTGTCAATTTTAACTGCGCAATGTGGTCAAACACAAAAGAAACATCAGGTCACTTATTACACCAATTTATCTGCCAGCTAAGTTGTTTCTTTTGGAACCTTCTGGCAACATTCAAGACTTCCTAAGATATTTTTTAGACTGCCCACAGATTTTCTTTCATCAAGTGCATCATTTTTTGCAGTGAAGAATAAGCCCCCATCAGGGCAAAACACCAGAGCAGGAGAAATAAAAAAGGGAAAAAGTTTTGTAGATATGGCAGTAAAATGGGAGCATCTCTCACTTACAAAAGTGGAATTTCACTTCCAAATTGGTTCACTGAATCATGAACCCAGGCTAAAAGGGTGCTCTGTGCACTTAGCAAGCAAGCGCATCTGAGCACGCAGCAGGGAGGCAAGGCTGCCTGCGTGATCTCGCTCTGCTAGCTGACGTTTAATATAATCTTCAGTCATAACAAATTTATGCAGAATGAGAACATTTCAAACCCAGCAAACTCTAATGATATCTAAATATCTCAGTGTTCTACAAACACCATGGACAGAGTTCAAATATGTCTTGGGGAAACATAAAAGTTTAAGCATCACAAAATCCTGACATTATACGTCTGCTCCCCGATATGCGTCTGTGCTGGCGCGGGAAGCTTGAGAGCGGGTGTTATTATGTGATTGCTCAGGACGTTCAAGCACCATGAAACAGTGCTTGAGGAGCAGGATGCTGCGCTGCAGCAAAGGCTCGGGCTCTCCTGAAGCACCACTGCTCCTTAAGTTGTTTCCTTGGGGTGTGTGCAAGGACCTGTGAAGGCAAAAAGCCAAACTTTGCCTTGAATACAAAATGCTTGCTGATCTCTATCCAGAGCAGGATATAACCCTCATGGAGGTAGGTTAGGGAAAAACCTCTACCAAGTTGACAGATCATGGCTTGGAGTGACTGGCGGGGTAAATGGATTTTGACCTACCTGATAAACCTCTCTATTGCTCTCAGGAATAACTTCATCCTAGGACACAAGGGAGAAATGATTTTAGCGCCCAGGCAAATGAACCAGGTTAATTTAGGGGCTTCGGTGGCAAAATCTGAAGCAGATTCCCAAATTCTAGCAAGCCTGATATTTCCTTTCATCTTTCTTGGAGACTATCCAGCTCTACATAGCAGCTCCCATAGCTCAGCAAAACGATGAGAACAGCACGCCAGTAATTCTGACATAACAAGAGTGACACGTTTATCTCGCAGCTGGGTGTAACGAGCGATGGCCAAAACGCGTCGCGTAAAGAAATCAAAGGAACTTTGCGCCATTTGTAGGTCACGCAGTTCAAGGGAGCCCAGGCTACCAGTCCTGCAACAGGCACCTGGGGTTTTGAACACCACATGCTTAATATGGTGCAGAGATAAAAAATGTGGCATTTCTTAATTTGTAGCTTAAATGTGGCACTTCTTAAATTGTAGCTTTGGTTTTTGAAAATTAATCACAGCAGGTTAGAGGGTCCAATACATTTTTTAAAAGATAAAAAGTGAATGGTAATCTTTCTAAAAAAAAAAAAAAGAATGTGGTAACAATAATACTATCAGAATATCTCCTAATATGGAGCAACAGGGGCTCTGCTAAGCAGACATCACTTCACCTTAAGTATTAAGCTAATTCTCTCATACCGTCAGGAAACAGCTTTCCTGTCAATCACATCTAGGCGCATGACAGATTATGGCTTAACTGCTCCTATCTTGTATCATTTAACTAGATAGTATCTGTTTTGACATTCATGACTGAGATACTTGGCTTGTAATTGGGAATGAGTACAACAGAGCAGAACAGGATGATTTCCTTTTCCAAGCATGGTTGTTAGGGTGATGTGTCACTCTAATGCCTAACTTTACTGCAGAATGGAAACCCTCATATTAATATTGCAGAATAGAGGAAATGAAGATCAGGCATGACTGCAAACTCAGAAGAAACTCAGAAAGGGATAGGTACTGGGGGCACAAAAGAAAGAAAGATAACACTTACCATTTGGGCCAGTCCAGATTTAGTGCTTTTGACTCTGCAGCAGCAAAATCCAGAAATTTGCGCAGCTCTCACAATGTACCAGGGAACATGAGGCTGCTGGGGGTCAGGCAGGACCAGATCAAGCATCTGCATAATACTGTTCTGACCTGCATCTTCAGCTTGCACAATAACTCCTTTGGTTTTATTATATAACATTTTGGATAAGTACCAAATTATGGAAGTATATTAGCTCCTGCTTCAGCTATTATTTGGTCTTCACCATTTATTAACAGAAGGTTGAGTGCAGAAGCTGTCACAAAACCTACCTTTGTGGTTTCCACTTTCATCTGGAGGGGAAAAGTGGCCAGCGTCCAAACAAGGTAATTCAAATAAACAAATGGATGATAAATTTGAGAGTAGCATTTTGATCAAAACAAAGATGAAGAAAGAACTGCACTTGCATGTTAGAACTGCACTTGCATGTTAGAACAATACTATTATTCTTCATTAAAACTTAGAACATAAGACAGCTGACAAAACTATCGGGAGAGCAAATCAGAAAGTATTAAGAGGCCAAAGAGGATGTATAGTTTCTTGAGCTATTTGAAGTAACCGTTGCTGTCAGGTGAGGCCCCTAATTAATGCAGGCATCTCACTCTAATTGCATGGATCCAGCCTCTTTGTCTTTTCAATAATCTATAGAGCTGCACCTGGCATTAATCTTATTAATGGAACTATTACACTGCCTACCAATTAATTGCCAGCATAAGATTATGTACTGGATGTGCTTGTGTATACAAGGTTTTCTTTTCTCTGAATTATAAAATGGGGATCCCCCCAAAATTCTCCAGATTTTGAGATTTACACTTCCGAAGTTGGCCCCTAATTTTGAGATTTTGTATATCCAGATATAGGAAACTTAACCTTCCTTTTCTAATCTTTCATACAAGTACTGCTGCTTGTAAGTCTTGTCATATTGTGCAAGGAGCAATGCCATCAATTATAATACAATTATTTCAGATCAAATCATAAAATATACTTGGTGAAAAGGTTTTATAGCCTGGCTTCTCTGAGAAGTACAGAACACTCAAATGTGCCATCCTCTTCAGCCAAAAATGAGTTTCGATTTCTGGTCCAAGCAGAGGGAGCCAAAAAATTTGGACTTTCAACTCCTTCTTTAGTCTGCTCTGTAAATGGATGACTTTAATTAAATTTCTCCCCTTCTCACAAGGAGACTTTTTCACTATAACTTATAAGTGACTCTATCGAAGTGCTAGGGCAAAGAAGGAGAAACAGCTATGGATTTGAATGCCATGAAGAAATGGACACATAAAAACAAAATGAAGAACATGAATGATAACTTAATGACCAGTGATGCCTCCTTGGCAAGTTTGGATATATACACCCCGTTAGTCTTCCGTCAAGGAAATATAATTGAATACATTGAGTGCTACTGAGTACTTATTATGAAAAAGACAAAAAAATAGCAGCTGTCATGTACATTGCTGTATTTTTGCAGATATGTGTTTAGATGGGCCATATGTTTTTTCCAAGATTTATTAAAAATGTGTCCATATGAATGCAGTATGCAAGAAAATCATTATTTTGAAGTTCATTACACTTCAGATATTGATTTCTCTCTGCAGGTATCTCAGTGTCTTGTAAGCTGGTGGCATCCTATTCTAGCAGTGGATGCTTTTCTGCAGAAGGCAAAGCAAGGCAGACAACCCCAGGACTGCCTTGACAAGTGTTTTTACCCCTGTGTGGACATTAGGACTACAATAGGCTCTCCTGCTTGGGTGTTTAAGTTTAGGAAGCCCCATTTCTTGTAACTTCTATGCATGAAAGCCAGCAGGTTGAGTAAAAAAGCAAAAAAGCAGGTGTGAGGTTGAAAACTCACTCAGGCACATGTGTTGTCTTTTCACATACCTAATAGCAATAGTCCCTCACCCCCTCTCTGGAGATAATCTGCCTAGTTAATGGGAAGCCCTGCTCAACCAGTAAGAGGCCAAGTCCTATAATCCAATAGTTAAAAGAAAATCCCCTCTCAAAAATGCCATTTCCAGGGTGCTAAACCTTAAGACAGACAGTTTTATTTTTTTCTCCTCATGTTGATAGAGCATGAAAGTTAAACACCTAATCGTTTAGATTTCTATTAGAAACACAAGCAAAAATTGAAGTGACAATAATATAATAGTACGATATTTCAGCCACCATTGACACCAAATGTCTGAAGCTTGGAGCTGTCAGGAAGTCTAATAAAGCCAAAATTGAAGTGACAAAAATGAAACAATTCCTTGTTAAAGCTTTAATTTCTGTACAGCTCCTTGGCTTTAGCTGCTGGATGTGTCAAAACCAGCACAGATGGGAAATATGCCATCCTGGTTGTGCAAAGACCCTTGCTCTTGGGGGAACTCATGCACCCATTTAATCAAACGACATTGAGCCTGGCAGCATTAAAACCCTCAGTGCAAAACCGTATGTCTCCATGCCATGAAGTGGAGGAGGACACTTCTTGAGTAACTGAAGGCACTTAATTTCACCCTGCATGTCACTGCGAATTTAAGACGTGTATTGATTTCCATACTGTTCTTGCACTTTATGAGTGATTTCTTATGTAAGTGTCAAGTAAAAGACATGAATGGAGACCTAATTAAAGCGTATACAAAGTACGCGCAGTAAATCTCTTTGGCAATGTCAGCCTGCTTTATAGCAGCCCAGGAGAGCAAACACGACGGCATAAATGAAAGGTAAAGAAATACTAATAGCCTGTGATGTTCCCAGAACAACAGCTGGGGATACTGAAGGAAGAAAATTGCTATTCCTGGGATGTGTTCAACAGCACTAATATAGAAAAGAAAATAATGGGAATTTTGCTTTTAACTTTATTAACAGCCCTATGATTTGCCCCTGTATTGTAGCCATTATTCTATCACTGTTTTATATTAATGTTGTTTCTCCATCTGCAATCCATCCCAGTAGACTTTTATACCCAGAAGAGCGTTGCAGAGACAGAGTAACAAAAATATCAAGAAAGTGAAGTAATTTTTTTTTTTTTTTTGTATTCCAGGTGAGTAGGACAACAATCTATTGTTTGTTTTACAACAGTTCCTAGCACAGCTGGTGCTACCATCCTTTGAGAAGGAGCTGGTTAAGAACCCAAAATTCTCACACTCAATTTTTGGATAGGTTGAAAAGCTCAGAGCTAGAGCCTATCAGTGAATTAACAGCTTTATGGCAACCTTTTCAAAAGCAAACTCATTGTGCATATGCCTATCAGATGCAAACAGATGCAAGTTTTCTCTGCCTTCATCCCGATCTGGGTGGAAATTATGGTCTGGAAATAATACACAGCTGCCTTCTGCTTTGGGGAAATAGCATGGCCTACACAATAAATACCACCAATAATAAATACTAAGGTATATTGATTTGGACACAGCACTTCACTAAGCTCTCTACAGCTTTTTGAGCTGGATTATATTTCTGCACAAAGGAGCTAACGTCCAACTCCGTGAAATGACAAAAAAAAAATATGAATAACAGTAAGGTTTGGATTGCTAGTTCCGCAGCTTCTCCTGCAGCTAGGATTCTGGAGTTTTTCACAATGCTGCTGAACTACTACTGTCTTTAAAAACTTGCTCCAGAATTGCCCCATGGCCCTTTTATGCCGTGGTGCTTGGCGCTTGCAGTAGTGTTAGGACAAGGAGAAATCCATTCCCAACCTTTTGTCTTGGCTGCATGACCTAGGAACTATTTAAATTGTATTCATCCATTCTGTTCATTAGGTCTGCGTGAGGGTGGCAGTCTTCTCTTCTCTTCTGGGTTTTCCTACACTGTCCCTGCAATAATGTGATGGGATGGTACCTGCTCTGAAAATCTGTTCCTCAGTAAATGCATGCATTAATAGGAAGCAATATGCCTTTACCACAGGGATGCCAGTAGCACTTGGCTGACAATGTCCCTTATGATCCTGGAGCGCTTTTAACAGGCTGATGTTGTCATTTTCAATTTGCTAAACCATTTGACAGTGCTCCCAACAATTAGCACGTACTAAATATGAAAATGTGTTACCTCTTAGATTGAAAAAAAATATATGGGAAGCTGCCTGTTCTCTGGAGCTGTAAGACAACTTGTTATTCCAAAGTTCTTGCTTTTACTTTAAATAGATTTCTGTACAGCAGTGTCAACCTAACCTTGGGATAAATTTAGCTTTAGTCTGACTCAATAGAGTGCTTTGGAGTCATTAAAAGCCGGTGAGGAATTAGTGTGTAGCACGCACGCTTGGGGCTTTGGGAAGCAGTGGGGCCAGCGTACGGCGCTCATGGCTTCACTTTGCAGCCCTGGGTGCACCCCTGGGACTCTCACATCACTTCTGAAGGACAAGAGAGAGAAAAAGGACTTACCCAAGGCCAACCCAAACGCCACTTGCCTTGTCCCCTGAGTCCTGCTGAGTAGCCTGGAGAAAAGAGGAGGAAGAGCATCATAAATTAGCACCCACTAATCAAGAAATGCTGCAAGAGATCAGAGGGGTCCTGCAACGTTGGCTACTGAAGCTAGAAGGTTGCTCTTGATTCCTGAATGGATGTAAGGCCACGCAATGCAGCTTTGACCTATAGAGAGACAGGCCAGAACATCTAATGTCAAAATGCTGGAGGCAGCATACGTATTTTTCTATGCAATGGCAGCTGAAGTCATTTTAGAATCTCTATGTCTTATATTAAAAAGAAATATGTCTGCTAGCAATTAACAGTGGTGCTGCTACTCGCACAGCTCACATGGGATGAGCTTCTTATGAGAAAGGGGCAGGTCAGGAGGCCCAGCCAGCTGAGCTCACTGACAAGTGCAGGGTTTTGTCATTGAATTTACCCTGGAAATGGGCAGAAGGATCCAACTATGGGAGGCAGAGGTTCAGGCCCAGGTTTCTGATTTCTTACACACATTTAATTGCCTGGCCAGCATGGTGCCTTGCGCAGTCATGGGTGGAGATGTTCCTGTCATTTTGGGCAATTCCTCCAATTTCACCAGGTTTGTAATCTACCCTTTTCTTTGTCACATCTGTTGATGAGGAAAAGGGTTTTAAGAGCACCAGAGGAGTTACTCAATGTGTCGTTTTTGTGAAGGGAACACGAGAACTGCAGACATAAATCCTCTAAACAAGGCAGGCAGACAGACTGAGGCTGGTGAAGCATTCCTGCTGGGACAGGTCTAGGAGGAAGGCAAACCCTGTCAGCAGAGAAGTGACCCCTATTTTTCACTGTAGAGCAACAGATGATGAATAATCTCTCATGCTTTGGCTACCTGCATTGAAGCGATCCTCTAACACAAGTGGTTGCAGCGGTTCCTTGCAGACCACATCTGTCTCAGGGCAGGCAGGGTAGTACTGAGAGCAGCACCTGGAAAACATCAGCCAGATTTCTCTTATCTTGCCTGCATGCGACCACCTGGGTTTGCCAGCAAAAGGAGAGGTCAGGATAGTAGAGGAGATCCCCAAACTGGTTCCTGAGCGGAAAGGAAGAATCCAGAGGTGCTCAGGCAGCTGCATGTTCCCATGACCAGGCCTCAGTGCAAACATCTCTAGTTCTCAGGAAAATCTCCAGGATTTGGCCCAACCAGCCCTCACCCGGGGTAGCCAGGAGCACTGCACTGCAGCCTTCAAGCCCTAGCCTGTGTGCACATAGGAAATACAAGTCTCCTTCTGAAACACTGAAGCTCTGAGCCAGCAGTGTTTTGTTTCTGTGCAGGTTTTCATGCTGCTTCTCCTAGAGACAGTTTTGAAAAAGACTGTCAGGAAATATTCAGTAAAATACCAAAGAAACACACTAGGAACTGGGAACATTCACATTTGAATATAAATGTGAACTGACAAGCTGCTTCATGTGGTATCATTAAACTTCACAGTTAGACTTTTTTTGTGAAAGCCAAATTATCATGTAAAAATATGCCTGTAATGTTAAAATTAAGATGAAAACTGCTTATTTTTGTGTTTAGTGTTATAACTAGTAGAAAGAAAAGTTTCTGTGTATTAATGTTTAATAAGGTTTTGATTTATTTTTGCATTTATAGCAGCTTAATTATGAATAATATTCATGATTCAGCGAACACATGGGGGTTATAAAATTGAGAAAAATCAGGATGATTTTAGATTTTATACTCTGAGATATAAACCAAAACTTACATGACATGCTCTAATGTGCCCTTCTGTCAGATAATAGCTGAGCTTACACTGGGGTTTCATGAGCAAGTGAGTATTGCACACACACCAAGGAGTGACTCATGACACACAAATGGCACTACCTTTAGATAAAAGGAAATTTTGCATGTTCTCCCCATCATACCTGTGACAGACAGCACCTCAGTGACCGCTGGATGTCACTATTAAGTCACACAAACATCAGGAGAAGACCATGAGATGTGCCACTCTGCTCTGGTTCTCTGCTCCCACACACCAAACTTTCAGGGATGATCTACCTAGATGGGGCAAACAGGATCAAGGAGGGATCATGCTTTTGTGAGCAGGGCAAAAAATGTTCTTTTTAGTATTATTATTTTTAAGGCTTGGGTGATGTTCAAAGCACAGAGGCAAGGCTATTCACACCCAGAATGAAATGTAGGGCAGCAGGAAAACAACACAAGATTTTTCTTTATCCTTTCTTTCAAACACATCTCAGCACTGAAATTATCCTAATAAGACCAAGCTTAGGACACGAATCTTGTTTGGTTGTGCAAGCTGTGGAGATTTGTAGGCAACTTGATTTTACTGCTATAATTCCCACAGGAGCCAAAAACAAAGGAGGTGGAGTATGTTGGCACAAACAAAGTGTTATATAGCAGAAGGCTTAAAATGTAATCAGAGCAATGAATCTCATTTCCACCTGGGTGTAGTCCTCAGGAATTTCATCCACAACACATGGATATATGGATCGCATCCTTCGATATCACAGCACTCAAAACACACGCTCACTTAAGCAAATCCTTAGATAATGTTCTCCTAAAGTAGGATCTACTTGTGTTTCTCCAGGTTTCTCCTATTACCACTCTTTTGTGGCTTTGACAACATGTCCATTTTCTGTGCAAACTTTGGAAGTGTTCAGTTCCCTGTATTTTTAATGCCAAAGCCACAGAAAATGGGCTTCTGTTCTCCTGTACGTGCACAGAAGCAGACTTGCTTGCAGGTTATTTTTATGGAAAGTGGCCTATTTTTCCTTAATATGTCATCACAAAAATTTCCTTTAAAAAAAAAAGCCTGTTCCTGAAATCACAGTGGACTGTGACAAACCGTGAATCTCAAGCAGTTTCACATTTCACTGCAAACATTTCTCACTCCTCTCCCCATAAAGCCAGCGTGGCTATTTGCTCCAGTGTCCTGATGATCACCTTGGGTGATGCCAGGCCAGCTCCCGTGCCAACTGCACCGGTGCCAGCCCGGGTGAGCTCCCCAGCAGTGTTGGTTCATGGTGTAACTGAGCTCAGCTCCAGTTTGTCACCTCTTATTTAAAATCCCCCTGCTCCATAGTGCTTCTAAGAGCCTGGTGGCAGAATAGCTGGTGTGACACGATGCTGCTCTGGTTCTCCACAGAGGTCAATTACTGATTACAGGAGTGATATTTTCCTCTTGCTTAGTGCCACGTGAGGATGCTCAGAGGTGAGATCAGCCCCACTGAAAGGACAAGGGATTTATCTTCACCTGCAGGTCGTGTCTTAGTGACATCGTTCATTGTATGGTGCTTAGCACAATGGGGCGAAGGCTATCTAGCTGGGGACCTTAGGTGCTATCTCAGAACAAACACACAATAATTTAATCCTTCAGGAGCCAGAGTCATAAGTGTTCAATCTTTTATGATAGACAGCTTTGCTATTTCTTCCTTTTTGCTTCCATAGCATTGCTTTTTTCTGACCTTGGCTGTATCACAAAATCCCAATATCAAGCACGCCAGTCCTGCCATTGCAGTTTTACAGAGGGTACAGGACTGCCTAGGAATAAGCCAAAACAAATGTATTAATAAAATAACTCTTTTTCTGTGTCTTGCCTGTGTTTTTTTTCTCTACTAAGAGTCAAAATGTGCTTCACCTCTTCATTTTATGGATCCCAAATCAAAACTTTCACTTTTGTCTGCTTGCCTTGATTGGTGTCAGCTATAATAAAACATTGCTGTGCTTCAACCTAGAAGAGCTTAGCAAGTTGTTTGAGGCTACCCCAAGTGTTTCATTCTCCCTAATCGCTGTCAGACAAAGTAAAGATGAAATAGATCTCCAGAAAGGAGCAAACACTCTCGATGCTGGCAATGTGTTTTGAATATATATATATATATATATATAAATGCAAGTATGAAGAGTGCTTAGATCACAGCTCGTCTCACTGCCATTTCATCAATTTCTTTGATTGCTAACCCTTCTTCCCACTACCCTGCTCCTGCTCTCCTGATTATTTTAGCTCTCCTCTTCTCCCTCTGATCTCTGACAGCGTCATGAATAGTTCAAAACATTCCATCCTTCCCCCGAAAAAGAAATCAGCTTCGGCCATCTCGATATTGAAAGCAGTAGAGATACGTACTGAGAAACAACTCATTTTAAGTGTAGGCCATGAGTATCTGACCCAGTACATTTTTCAAGTTTATGTGAGAAACTGGAGAAACATCAGTTGCAGTAATTGTTTCTGACTTCATCTGATTCTCATTTCATTAAACTAAACTGAATGTGAGATGAACTGGTGAGTGAGCTGACTTAATTGCACTGGTTTTGTCAGCTTGAAAAACAGTATAGGCAGGAGAGGCTCAAAAATTTGCTGGGGAGCAAAAAAAAGCAGACATATATGGTAGGCAGTGGTTTTAGGACTTTCCAACAGATGAAGAAGATAGATAGCATTATACTTATGAATAAGTGGAAACTGCATTCTCATCTGAAAGGATGAAACAAAGCAAGTTCAGGCCACTAGTAGAAAATATTCAAAGTGAAGGTCAGGTCCTCCTAGATAGTAAAAATATGAAAGGAAGGTACCATTGAGGGAAACTCAATGGAATAGGAAAAAAAAAAAAAAAGATATTCAGAATAGCCCAGTGATTGCAGAACATAAGCAAATCAAACAGAGAGGGTAAAAACAGGATTGGGAGACACCAGAACAATCATGACCAGCCTCCCGTAAATGCAGATGATCACAATGTGGAAGTTGGATTCAGAGGAGACCACATAACATATACACCATAACTTCCACTACAAATTCCATTAATGAATGGAGTGAATGAATCACCCCTTAATAAACGAAGACTTGTGAGATGGAGGATGAAAAGGCACAACTGTAATGCACCACATAAAGAAGGCAGGAGAGATCTCTTGTCTAGATCCTAAATTCATGACATAACAAAAAGATGTTATCCCGTTTCCTAAATGCTCAGGTAAGAAGATAAACTTAAGAAAAGCAACTTTCCTCCTGGCTCCAGACCCAGCACTTTGCTCCCTCCCGGGTGTGTGAAGGCACTCCAAGCAGGCGTCAGCTCAACCATCACCCGCAGTGAATGCAAACACTCAGGCAGATAAAGACACCTTTTCAGTGAGGATTTTACAGAGGAGTATAGTTGAAAGTCAAGGGGCTACAGAGCTGTCTCTAGGGTGCCAAGATGAAAGCTGTTGAGAATGTTAGAAGCATTCAAGCATGGGAATAACACAGGGAAAGACAACCTAATAGTAATAATTTTTACAAAGACCTCAGATTAACAATGGAGAGGACATCAAATGAGGGAGTCTGCTTAGATGGAGACTACTTAGAGGTCATGCTGCTGTGGAACAAGATTCAAGGGAGGGAGCTGCTGCGAGGTAGGTCTGTGAGCATTATGCCTGGGGAGTGGAGAGAAAAGTTATGGATCCATTAAGCACTAAAAATGCTTTCAGTCATATAATGTTTGGATTAGGATCCACTTGAAGGTGCAGAGTGCATGCTTGCTGAGTTCAATCAGTTACGCACATGTAAGAGGAGATCCTGAATGGGGATATGAAAAGTATTATTATCTAGACAAAGCCATTCCAAAATGCCAATATTCTTTCTGAAATGATAGTAACAGGAAAAAGATAGGTAGGGCTGCCAGCAGGAGGAAAACAGACCGTAGTTTTGCATTAGGCAGTGACAGAAGTGCAGAGGTGGGCAGCAAATGAAAACATGATGCCATGGGGTCAGGCATTAAGGATCCCACCTGGAGTGACTTCCATGCAGCTTCCAGGGCTCCCACACTGGGTCCTGCTCACCTCGTTAGCAGACATGCACGAAATGGAAGGAGTTCTCTGAGGAGCTGCTGCACAAAAAGATGAGGGGCAGGAGAGATTGACTTATGATGACTTTAATATTATAAGATTAAAGCTCAGTTAAATGGAAAGGAAGAGGAAAGAGTCCAGAGATATTTGAAGGGTGTTAACACAAAGAAGGGGTAAATTAAGGTGGAACAAGAGGTTTTAGCTATGGGCACTAGAACAAAATGCTCAGATTTTTTTTTTTATGAGAGGGCTTATGAGGGGCAGCCCAGAATAGCTGCTCCTCACCAGCTCCCCGGAGGATAGTTTTTTCGGCACAAAGAGTGCTTTTGTGTGGCTTTGTGAGTACACTAAGCACTCTGGCTGTGATTTTAGCAGTGTGAAATAAGAGGCATTAGTACCGAATTGATAGTGCCCTCATACACTCTACTTCCTTCCTCAGTAGGCTCCCCGTGTAGGTATTTATCAGTATAACTTTTTTTAGTAGTGAGATTGAAGCCTGTGAGGTCACTGGATACGCAGAACAAACTTCAGATCTCGGCGGATTCTAAACTAAGTTGGACAAGAGAGAGGGGGACTCGGGCAGAAATCCTAAAGCAGGTATGAAGGGCTGCTGACCATCCAGCCAAGGGAGCCTCACACTGGCAGCCATCCTGCAGGTTGCGTACTGCCAGCACAACCACAAACCGGGCCAGGACGCAGGACCTTGGAAGGGAAAGTTCTGCCATTTGTCCTGGCTTCCTCCCAACCCGGCAAGGTTTTCCCCTGAGAGGATAATACACTTTTACAGGAGCTGCAAAGAACAATCCTGTTATGAATACACGGACTTAACTCCAACTCATCCATCTTAATAGGACTTATATCATTTTCCCTGATGGTTCTGATTTTCTAACCCATAAATAATAAAGAAGCTTCTCTGCTTATATATAATGCAATTCAACGGAAAGTCTCAAAGGAGGATCAAGATCACTTTGGCTTTCAATTTGATACTGATGCCACTCCAGTTAAATAATTTGAATGTAAGAAAAGCAAAACAGAGTGGACCCAATGCACACATCTTTGAACCCTGAAGGCAGCAGGATCCTTCCAACTGATGTCAGCAGACTACTCGTCACCTCCCAAAATGCATATTCAGGAGATTAACACTTTCATTTTTACCTGATGCAAATCAGAAGCAAGACTAAACTCAGCTACCTGAGTACTGGGCCCAACATAACAGCCTGTGACCAGTTTCTGTGCATATACATTACAAATCTGCGTCTAGAAAAGGGCTCGTTAGTCAGTGCATGCCAAATGGAATACTTCATGACAGTGCTAATTAAAATAAATGAAACTTGACTTTTCAAGATGATGTTTTTTTATAGCCAAGTAGAGTAGTTTGGAAACATCTTTAATTGCAAAATAGTTTCTCTGGTTATTTACTTAAAATTGTCTCCCACTGCAGAGATGTACCAGTATTTCTGGATGCTTTCAACTTTTTACATTACATTATCAAGTTAATCTACCCAAATGATTAACCCCCAGCAGGAAAGATTTTTAATTATGTAGGCTCATCAAGGGTTTATCGAGAACTGTTTTATTTCTATAAGTTCAGCCCTAACATACTGTGGGAGAAGGAGTGACACTGTCCTTCCGCACTCGATTCTGTGAATCAGCCTCTTGATAGAGGTCTCCAAAAGCACATAACAGGCTACAGCAAATACATCTCATTCATGACAGAAAACAGCTAATGCCCTGGAGAATTCCTGCTCCCTAAGGAAGGGGCACTGATGTTCACTTAAGGAGGTCAGTGGTTTAAGTCCAAATAAGCCTGTTTTCTTCCCCTAACACAAGCCAGTTTTGTTTCTGTGTAACTCAGTTCTGACTTAAACTTGTGTATGTGGTGTCTGAATCAGCATAAAATCATCAACAAGAAGTGGCAATGAGCATATGCTATGTAACAAGTCCTGCTCCCAAAGAAGTAAGCAGCCACATCAAAATCAAAAACACCAAAATCATCTCTTAAAATAGGAAGACACCAGTGTCCCTTTGCAAAGTGTAGGAAGCAGAGAGAAGAGTGAAGGACAGGCAAAAGTCCAAAAAAAAACAAGATGTCAAACAATGATGTCAAACAATGATGTCAAACCAGCAGAAGAGAAAAGATCACTTCTTGGTAGACAAGATGCTGGATGGGCATCTCTCATTCCCATGTTTTGCTTCCCTTTCTAAAGGTCTGGTGGATAGAGCTTTGTCTTGCCTATAATTAGGAGGTGCCACCACAAATAGTTGTTGCCATCTATTGTCCCCAAAATGTATGGCTCTGTTTGTAGTGGGTCAACATAAGATCAACAACTTGGCACTATTCTTCCGAAAGCATTCAGATAATGCATATTCTATAGTATTATAGATCCATAAAAATCCAGGTTTATCAAAATTAGGAGCCTTAGCTCAATTGCTACAGTTCGTATTTCTGCCATGAAGTACATGGGGTTCAGTCACCACTGGGAGCCATATAGTGGTTTTAAGGATCTTTGAAAGCTTCTCCACTGCTACTTTTATCAAAGAAAGTTCATTTCAGGTATAATTACTTTATTCTTGTCTCCAAAGCCTATGAGAACTTTCATCCGTCAGCCTGTTGTAATGTTTCACTCAGTGCTTCACAGCTAGTACTAGTTCACTATCAAAGCTAGTAACAGCATCTCTCTCTACTGCTACAGACAGCATTACTTGTTTGCTCAGCACTGCACTCACAAGTCCCAGGTGGAATCAGTTATCGCTGAGTTTGTGCCTGATTTAAACATCAATCTAGTATCAGACAAGCCACTGTACCGCTCCTATGAACTTGGCTCTCTGATCATGCGAATGGACTTGCAACAGCCCTTCAATATTTTTTTTCTTACTTCACATCCTTTTTGCATTTCCCATTGGCCAAGATCTTACTGAAGTTTGACAACACCAAGAAGCAGCGGCTGGTTCTGCTCGCATTGCTTGTGCTAGACCTGACTGTTGTAGCCTGCAGAGTACCAGATTGGCTGTGACCCATGGAAGCAAGACTGACTACTGAACGTGGGAAAGTGCCAGAGGAAACGAATATACTATTGCAGAGCAAAATGAAGGAGACTCTAAGGGATGCGACAGAGGACGTGTTGTCTCTGCTAGGCCACAGGAAACACAGACTGAAGGATAATTTGCACTCCCTGTGTGGAGAGGCTGGGTCTTGGCTCAAGAGGAGGCATGCTAATACCTCCCAGATGGGATCAGTAAGAACGTTCAGAAACTGCAGTGAAGAAGGCATTCGTAAGGCATTTCTTAATATTTAAACATCCTTATGGCAAGTGCCATTGAAGCTTGGTTCTAACATTTAAGAAACACAGGGCAAGAGCTCTGTTATTTTCAAATGCACTGGACACACCACTAGAACTAAATTCTCGGCAGAGTTGAACAAGCAGATGTTTAACAGCAAAATGTAAGAATGGCTTCACAAACTAGTTGCATTGAGAAAAAGCTAGGTCATCAAAAAGCATGTTAAAAGCTATGGAAAATGACAGTCTTATAATACTGTCCTGAACTGACTGAGAGTAGTTAGTTAATATGGACTGTTAATACTCGCAGGTATTCGTACAGGACAGCCACTGAGGTGAGCTGAACCAGACCAGTTCAGTGAACTTCTAAGTTTGATTGGGAGTTTTCTTGCCTACTACACTTCAAACTTTTTTTCTGAGACAAATATCCAAACAGTGATAGCCAGAAAAAGGAGCATTTCTTTAGTTAATAAGAAGTAATTTTGATTCCCTCGTTCTTGGGATATAAGGCAAACAAACCGAACAGCCCTTTACAGCTGTTATTTTATTTATCTCATCTCCTCTCATTCTTACTTCCATCACATAATCTTTTCTAAATAAAGATCTTCCTACAATGGAGAAAGTGTTAAGAAGCCAATGTCGCATCACAGCCTGTTCCCAGGCCATCACCACATACCTTCCCATTCACCAAAGCAGCTCTTCCAGATACCACATGCTTCGTTTCTCCTCATCCTTCCTGCATATAGAAAACACATTAAGGATGTCTTGGATCTCCTTCTCGGAGAAGTCAAGTGCTTGCAGCTGCTGGGGATTTCAGCTAGAATCAGAAAAACTCCAGAAAAGTCAAGTGCCTTCAGGAACAGCACTGCCATCTCCAGTGCAATGCACCCATGTTTTTTCCCTCTTTTTCCCTCTTACCCCTCTGCACAAGTTTTTTTGACAAAGAGAAAACCAGGACTTAAAGATGTTTATGTTTTCCCACTCTTTTAAAGGAAAAAAAAAAAAAACACTTAATATAGCCTCGGAAACAAAGACAACAGCATGAGTAAGTAAGAAAGCACAGGTGTAATTTCTGGGCACAGTAAGAAGTCTTTTAAAAGGTCTTAAATGAGTAGTGTGTACATGTTTACCACTCCTGCAACTGACATATAACTGCAGGAACACTGCACTACGGGGACAAAATGAGAACTTGCAGAGGGCTATTGAACACTGGGAATTTTCACAGCGAGGCGGAACAAAATTATTTAGCACTAGGGGGTTCTCTAATTTTGGCACAGAGGGGAAATAAATCAGTGCCTTTGTCCAGAGCTAATATTTCCTCTCCAAGGGCCAAATCCATCCTTGGGGCAGTACTGCTGCCTTGCGTGAAGGTAAGGGACAGCACTTTTAGACAGATTGCACAAGAAAACCCACAGATACTCAACTCAAGACTTACCAAAGGATTTTTTTGATTCCATTTTTGTTGCCTTGCCTACCTAACCTCTCCTAATTGTCCAAAGGGCTTATACTTTAGCAGGTATTTTAATATGTAAAACTGTATTTCACAGCTAGCATTGAGCCCCAGGGAGCCTCTGGTATTTTAAACAGCTGAGCTGGTGAAACACTTGAAACATTCACAATGAGAGCACTCTCCTGAGATGCAAGCAGCTCCAGTCACGGCTGTAGGGCCATCGCATCTTGCAGTTGGGTCTCATTATGCTTGTTCATGAGATACAGTCAAGTAAAGACTTGCGGAGGATGAAGGTCCTGGTCCTGTCACCTGTGCTGGTCCAAGCGTCCCCATTGGCCACCGCTGATGGACCCAGCACGTGCACATTGCAGTAGGGCAGGACGTAGCATAGCATCTTCATCCTGCCACCACTGAGACTGCTGCCACTTTTACCATCGATTGGAAAGGCAATGACACGGTGGCTCTCAAGATGATGCTCTTTTATGGCTGCAATTACACTACATTGAGCTATTAAGTATCATTTTCCTCTTACTAAATTTTGATCATTTTCTATGATAAAATACGGTTTTGGAACGTGGCCATTCCAGATTCCAACTTCTGCCTTGCTCCTAATGGGAAGGCCAGAATTTCCAGTGTGTGATCCTGCCTATTGCTCACTGTGTGAAGATTCTTGTGCCAGTAGGCTGTCAAACTTTACATGAGAAAGAGTTTCCCCAGGTTAGGCCATTGGCCCTAGGCTTATACTGGAAACCCAACTGACTCTAACAAACACAAGTTAAAAAATAAGTGTGACAAAATTGGCTGGATTTTTGCATGTTTTTACAAGCCATGCAGCGTGCTGGTAAGGGACAGCTCTCCAAATATGCTGAATGAGTTAAGTCATTTCATAGCATTACATAACAGCTAATTGACAGCAGATATAATGAGTGTTGATAACCAAATGTAATTTGCCAGCTAAGAATGAAAGAGCCCAAATATCTGCTAAACCAAGCTGGATGGCAGTTATTATAGGAATATTCCCAAAGCTTTTGCAGCTGCAGCAAAAAGAAAAAAAGAAAACATGACGCTGTGCTGCAATACAAAAGAAAGAGAAATCAAAGCAGATGGTGCAGATGCCAGCAAGACAGCACCTCAAGCATGGCATGGAAAGGGCTGCAATTGCTGCGCAAAGATGTAGCAGCTGCTAAGAAACAGGTCTGAGAGAAAACATTATCTCACTATGCTTGTGAGCTTAGCGGCGGGTTAGGACTTTGAGGGCAAAATTGCATACAAAAACAGAGCATAAAGATATCCTGCAATATTTTATGGAATTAAATTCAAACAGCATCCTGCAGGAATGAGAAGCAAGGAGCCAAATATCCTCTCGCAGGTGGGCAGCGTTTAGGCAGTGGAGGAAAAAGCAGTATCTATGGTGTGCTGTGAGAAAAACTCAACCCAGAGCATAGCACCCTTTACGCCTTGGTATTTTTCCTCCCTTTTAGCCCTCTTCCCTCCCATTCTCCCTGTCCTTTGTCACCCCGTTATGCAACTTGCTTTCCATTTCCCTCCCCTGCTTTTAGCTGTTCTCCCCGCTGTTCTGCTCTCTTACTCTGTCATATTTTAGATGCCTTCCCCTTGCCTTCCTTCTCATTTTCCAGCTGCATTGTCCATTGCATTATAGGCCATTAGTTCCAAATATATTTTGATAAATTTCCCCCATCTCTGCAGGGCAGGGCTTTGTTCCCTTGAAGGCACCAGAGAGGGCGGCAAGACTGGAGAGGGAAGATGAAAAGCATTCCAGTAGTTTTCCATTGGCTGCCCTTTCGCATGTCAAGCACTTCTTGCACTCGAACAAGCAGAGAGCAGTTTGTCCCTGCACCAAGCAATTTTACACAATCGTTTTGCTGCAGAAAGAAACCAGACACCAGAGCATCCTCCTCTCCACCTCTTTCCTGGGGGCCCCCAGGACATGTCCTGAGCAGGCAAAAACTTTCTGCTCATCCACGCTACTGCCCAACCAGTCCCTGCGGATCCCATGGTTTGGGCAACTCATCTCGTTTCCAATCCAGATAATGAAAGCAGAGAGGAAACCCCGGAATAGGCCCAGTGTTGTCCTTCCATCAGGAACATCTCACCCTGAGGAGAGGCACCTTGGTCTCAGTGCAAGCACTGGGGCTGGCAGCTCTTCTGCACGCTTAGGAGGAGAGGATGCAAAACACAACCCTGGAATCAGGTCTAAGGAGGCAAAGGGAAAATCCGAATATGTAGTCAGCAGGAGAATGCCCCATTGTAAAAAATTCGGTCTCTGGTTTTGCTTTAAAATATAATTTCAGTCAAATGGACCTTATTTGCACAGTTGCCTTTGTCATGTCTCCTCTCTCAGCCACACAATACTTTTATTTGATGAGGAAAAACTATAGCAGCATCTGCCTCATTCTCTACCTTTACTATGGCTCCTTGGTTTCTTTCACAGTTGTCTAAAGCACCGGGACAAAAAAAAAAAAAAAAAGAGTCCTCAAGTTCTCATCTAAGGTGTAGGAGCAGCAGTACCTGTGTTGACAGTGTGCTTTGTCACTTTGGCTCTGGAAAAGGCTTACAAAAGCTTTATTAACAGGCTCGTTAGCACAGCCTGATTTACTTCTGCAGACTTTACTCTTTTACTAGTTTCCAGGAGCATCGGCATCACTTGCACAGCTAATGAATTCACTCAGATTTGCATGCTAATGAAGCTCCCATGACTCTCTGTGCTCTCCACTTCAAATCGATCCTTGCTGTTGCTTGAGGAATATTAATAGAAATAAAAGTAAAGGGGAGCACCAGGCATTTCAGTCGAACTTGCTGTAATCTAAGGCCACGGTGCAATTCATTTTTCATACATTATACTATTTTAGATCTTATTTTTTTCCCTTATTGACCCTAACTGCACCAGAGGCATTCCCGCAACATGCGCTTGGCTGGAGACACAAGGGACTGCTTAGCTAAAAATCATGCTGGCACACTGAATAAACAGGTCAGGCACCTCACAATTATTCTACATGCCAGTGGAGCTCCAGATAGGTCTTTCCCCCCCAAATTTCTAAACTCCATCTCCCTGTGGCAGAAGCAGTGCTGCCTGGCAGAGAGCAGCTCGTCTGGCCCGTTCTGCAGCTCTGGTCTAGCTGCAGAAAGGGCAGGAGAACACGGTCTACCCAGCGACACAGGCAACAAGTTCATGGCAGTGCTGCTGCCAGGGCTTAGATGAATATATTTATAGCATCTTGGAGCAGAATGATTGCTGCTTCCTAGACTGCCTCCCCTGAGAAAGGAGTTTGTGCCCAGATGCCAACTTAACTGATAATATTTCATTTGGGATCATTATAAGAAAAGCAAATGGAGTTGGGAAGCACAAGCTCAGATTCAAAACCCCCAAACCTCAGCTCTGCTATTTCAGGATGAAACAGGATTCAACAGCCCAGTCCAATTCAATTGCACAGATAAATGAGGCACCTCTGTTAACTGGAGATGTTACTGTTTCATCCCTTCCCTAATTTTAGCAGTGATGAATGCTGGTAGATGAGTGAGGCCTCGGAATGAAATCCCAGTGCGGAATCTTATGTTTACAAGAACATTTTTGGCTTTTGATAGTGCACTTAACACATCCAAATTAATGGAAAAGAGGATTCTTCACTGAGAAACCTCCCATGCCTGCTCTTCTTAATTTGATACAATAGCAAGGCATACATTGAGATTAAAATGCTCTTTTGGATGTTCATTTGCAAGAAATCAGTCAGCAAAAGACACAGCACCATTTTCACAATCCCGCTTGTTAGTGGGAATAAATAAAACAGCTCCATTTTGCTTGCTGCAAAAATAGCATCATCACTTCATAGTTTTCTGTTTTTTTTCCATCCTTTTTTTTTCCCAAACAGAAGTAAAGAAAATTAAATAAAATGGAAAGCAAGCTGCGGACTAATTATCCTTTTCTAAATGACTTCATATTGTAAAATAGCCTATTGAATGCATAATGAACATCATTACCACCAACTGCTCATGAGCGGAGGAGAGCAGCGCGGTCACCCCACCATTACCACACTTGTTCATGGAGTGGTGGATGCCAAGGTGGAAGGGGAGCTTCCATCACCATTCTGGGAATGAGCAAACTGGGTTGGAAGCCTCTGAGCTCTGCATGTTTTATTTACCTTCAGTGTCACCCAATGCTGCCTCTGGTCCCCATCCCTTGGCATCTTTGAGTGCTGGCGGCCCCTGTTCTGCTTGCAACAGGGATTTGGTTTTCCAGACTAGCAGCTCTTCCAGGGATGGGAAGGAGAGGTGAGTCAGTCCATTCCCGGGAGCTGCCTGGGTGGGAAAGGGCCTGCCCTCCAGCATGGGAGGTTGCAGAGGGGAATATCCACCAGGACACACACAGGGCGAAGGAGAGGAGCCCAGATGTGACCCGGGAGCATTTCTGAGTATTTACAGCAGATACTTCAAGCAAAGTGGAAAAAATTCCTGGGATAGATCAGAGAAGCCCATCCCAGAGCTACTTATCTGCCCCGTTCTCCACCCCAGCCCTGCTGGGCTCAGTCCCCGGCCTTTTGTGCAACCTGCTCCTGCTGCCAACCCCGACAGCGCAGCACACAAACCCGCCCTTCTCCACCTCCCCCATCTTTCCAGAAACGGATGCCAAGCATGGAGCACGTGGATTATGCTTCCACAGAGATGAACATACTCCTGTAATTTTAGGAATGTGCTTAAATGTCATGGCCCGGACAGGATCTCCATCCCTGGACATCTGCAAGCCCCATTTGCAAATTCCCAGGCAAGGAGTCTCTAACGGCCTGACCTGGAGCACCCGGAATTCGTTCCTAATTGTTACAAATTCTATTAGTCCGTATTTGTGCAACTTGCATGGCAACAACACAGTTCCAGGTGCAGAAAGCCAGCCAGGCAGGAGCCTTAAAACCTGCACGTCTGCACATGGAGCAGCAGCGCAGGAGGAAAGGGCTGCACAAGGAACCAAAGTCTCTCTCTCACCCAAATCTCAGCTCTGTACCATGTTCCAGGTGCTGCTTTTACTGTTTTGTGCAAGTTTAGTTTACTCATAAAACTGTACAGATCTGGCTCAGATCTTTCAGCTCAGATCTGTTGCTAGTAGTGGCATTTAAAACCTTACAGTACCACAGACTTCTTAAATTCATAGAATTTATCAGTGCTTTTTGTCCATTCCGGAGTACACACGGGCTCTCCAATACCATTTGGTTTTGCCCATGCCCTGCTCAGATATTTGCACTTGGTTTAAGAAGGTTTTCCAGGAAAGAGCCAGACTGGGAGGCAGGAGGGACCTGCTGGGGTCCCCGTTCCCTCAAGGGACTCAGGCTGGGTCAGCCACCGTGGCCCCTTTGTGTGTCATTAGCCCCCGTCTCCTGCTCCCATGGGGAGGTCTTGTTGGACTTTCAAACACTCCTCTCATACAAGATATTACAAGGAAGCTTTTATTTTTCCCCCCCAATAGCCATAAAATTAATTTTCCTACATGACATATTTTAAAGGGCACTGTCAATTGGCTTTATAATTACATTTCTAAATCACCAGAAGATTACACTGAGGGGTGAACTTTACAAAACCTGAATATTTTTTATTCTTTTTTTAAATTGAAAACCTTCTTGGATGTTTAAATACAAACTTTCTGTGCTGTAACTCCCTGTAACAACATGGCAAGGAAATGGCTAGAATATGATGCTGTCATCTGTGCTGATTTGTACTCCTGGTTTAACACTAAGACCCATAAATTGTCTTGTCCCCTATAATTGCCCCATAATTGTAGGGGATTTAGTGGCTCCTTCCATAGAAAGGAGTGGTTTGATTAAACAAAAGGGCTCAGGTCTCCCAGAATCATGACACCAGCCTCATTCTTTAGAATCAACTCCTCCCCTCACCCCCACACCCCCCCCCCAAAAAAAAGCAAAAAAAAAAAGGAGAAATAGTGCTCTGGAAATTCTGAAATGGTTCACAAGTACCAGGTCCTCCTAGATGGGCACTTGGGCACTGCCTTACCACATCAGTCTAAATTCCACCCATTTCCCTATGCCTTCAATTTCCTTTCCAAGGGGAACAAATACAACACAGTGCGGCTAAACATGTTCCCTGCCTACATTAAATATTTTACATTTCTTTTCTTACTCAAAATGGAAGCAGCTTGATTTCAATTTAACTCCCTTTAGCTCTCTTTGGAGATGAAGTCCGGTTTAACTGGCTTTTTTTCCGTGCTTTTTTCATCACCAGATGATAGTTTTAATAATGCTGAAAAAATAATAGGACAATAGGAAGCCCAACTCTAGCAGTGATGGTACTTGCTGAATGCACAGGGGAAATGATGGAGCTCCCTGTGCTCATCTGCTACAGGAATCTACATTGTTTTTTTTTCCAAATCATACAAGCATACAAAGCTAATGCAGCCTCTCACCACAGTTGAGATTTATTTCTCACTTTCCCACCCTCTCTTCCTTTAATATATGTGGACTTGGATTCTCTACTTGTATAATCCATTGTCTTACATGGATTTACACCAGATATTGGCTTATGATCTATCACTGGTATTGGTCTTTTGGCTCTTGTGTGAACGAAAGACAAAAATTCAAAGGAAAGTCGATAGACAAAAACTAGTTTTACATGTATTGAAGACAATAAAATTGTAGCCTGGTATCAAATAGTAGTCTAAATAAATAATCCTGAGAACACCAATGACTTCCATATCAGAATTCTATTGGCAAGAGCTGTGAGGATGCTGTAATTGCATCAGTCCAAATAGGCAATACTTATGCATAAAATGGGTAGTCTGTTACTTAAAAAGCATAGCTCTTCACTGAATGTGACTAGAAAAATAAGAAAAAAAGAAAAAAGAAAAAGAAAAACACAAAGCCCTCCAGATAATGCTTCAGATGATCAAAAAGCTGCATCCGCAGCAGGTACTAGGAAGTGCTCTTGTCTTTTCCAGAATGCTGTGAAAGCTAAAGGCACACAGCTCTGGATGCTGATGACAGAAGGGGACTGTGTAATGACTGACATGATAGTTTAAGGAAAAAAAAAGAAAAAAAAAAAAGAAAAGGAGCATAAGGTAATAACCAAAAGAGTTTAAAACAAAACAGAACAAAACCTCTACTTACAACAGAGAACTTACAACATTTAATTTATGGGCTATATTGAGCATTTAGGTTTTGTGTCTCTGAACAAAGTGCATCAAATTATTTCACTTTGAATGTCAGACTGTTGGTGACTTTAGCTGCATTTGATGTATTTAAACCAGATACAGCCTGGAATAATAAGCAAAGGTTCAGAGATTTATCTAAATATGTTTGGCAGTTCTCCTGCCCTTTGTCTTGCAAAATGTATACAGCACAATAGAGCCTATATCCTGTGAATTAACACCCTCTGCGGGGCTCGTGTGCCAGATTATTTCAAATAAACAAGGCCAAAAGCTCTCAGCTTAGCCTAAGTTAATCAACTAACACAAAGTAATTTCCAACAATTATATATTTCTGTTTCAGGCTCTTAAAAAAAAGTAGTAAGAAACAAAGACAAAGCAAAACAGAAAATATGAGTAGAAGAAAACCAGACCCATTACTTATTGCTACCTTGTGCTGGACCAGCTATCATGTCTATTCCCAAATATTAAGATTAGCAGTGCCAGCCTCTGAGCCCAAGCCATCCTTCATAATTCAACAGGAGCAAGAGCTCCAAGCTCCCCTGTACTTGACATCACTATGGAGACTGCGTGGAGGAGATCTTTTTCATTAGCAAGGCCATCCATCTCCTAGTATAAAGCTGCAGGAATTAGTTTCAGTTCCAGGGCTTTTTAATTACGCTCAAATATAAGTGCACCAGTCAGACAAAGAGGCCGCGTTACCTCCTAGACATCAGCGAAGAGCAGCTTCTCTTTAAGACACTCTATGTCGACTTTCAATCTGCAGGAGCCATTTTTTGCTGTTTTGAAATGTGCAAGAGATTTCCCTGTAAATTCAAAAACCTCCATGCAATTGAGATAAAATTTCATGGCTTGCATAATCAAAAGTGTAGCAAGCTATAGCTGAAAATTCTGATGTTAGACAAAATGCTCAAGCAGAGTGGGGTTTTCTTTTTGCTTGTGCTCTTTTAAGATATTGCCCATTATTTTTAAGTAATTGTACAGTTCTGACTTGCTATTGCCAGTATACCCATTATCAGTCAAACTAATATGCCTGGAAAAGAAATCCCCCCAAAGAAATCCTCTAAATTAGTGAAATAAATACAGTTAATGATGATAATTAAGTCACAGGGGATAATTGAAAGATTATCAAATTATCTGTAATCTTTGGCTTGCAAATAAGATAAGAGTTTATAGAATTAATCCACTCTAATAGTAAGAATATATTTTAAGAAGGGGATAAAAGCACCCAAAAACCCAACTTAGGTATCCCTAGCTTTCTTCATGACTGCAGGTATTTTGCCAGTTCAGTTATGCAATTCAAGTTTTTTTTTTCTAGTTCGGAATATTTTTTTAGGCAGTCATCACAGCACTGGCCCTCAAAGAGGTAGAAATCTTGTGGATCAGGACTCAATTTCCGGCCAACCAGTACAGAGGAAATCCTGCTGGCCACCCCTGAGACCAGGCGTGTTTAGTCTCACAACAAAAGTTTCTGAAAAATGACACATAAATCATTTACAAATTATAAGAGATGAGTTCAATTTAAAGTTCCCATTCTGAATTCTAATAATAAATTTAGGGCAAATTTAGGGCTTTAATTAGATAGACTTTCACCAGCACTTATTTGGACTGGAGTGCTGCTAACCTTAAGCCAAACACAGCTACCTTCCTCTCCTCCCCAGCCTCTCCCAGACCAGTTATACAGTGATTTATTACCATGAGTCATTTGATTCATCCCAAACTCAGGGTGGCCTAAATCTTAGCCACTCAAGGGCTAAAATATTCTAATTTAACAAGTGGATCAAGAACATGAGCCAACACTGAGGAAGAGGTAATGATGTGATAGGTAAGTTTATATTTTTGGGGGTTAGGAACTATTTTGTGAGGAGATTGCCTGCTTTTGTTATGAATATTTGCAGGGCTCTGTTTGGCATAGGTAATTTAAGGAGATCTAAATACTGCCGGTAGCGAGTCAATTAAGGATGTATTTTATTTTAACATGTGAATAGTTCCTTTGGATCTCATCCATGGAAATCGATGGAAAAGCTGCTGATGGTTTGATTGGCTTCAGATCAGAGCCAGCAATTTTGATTGTAGAGATCAAATGTTTAAAATTAAGCATATGACTAATGATTCACTGGATTAGAGAATCAATTAATGAAAGTAGGGTGCTTGTTATAAGATTTCCATCAACTTTCATGGAGATGTTTTTCCTAAACACAAATTGCATATTCATTGCCCTTCAGTGCAGCTAGGTAGCTTTGAAAAAAAACCAGGAGGATTCATAGAGCCTGGATCCTCTAACGAAGCTATTGTAAGGAGTATGCGACTCTGTAGGAAATTAAATCTTTGCATTTTAAGGTGTCATACCAAGACCTCCTATCAGCAAGGTAGCATTAGAAAACCATCTCAGCCTTCTTTATGTAGAAAACTCTCCAGAGAAATGCAGAAACCCCTTTGCCACAGAGACACCTTGGATGGCCATCCTCATCCTAGAGGAATTGTGCTCCCGATGGCCGTGCTAACCAAACACCATCCTGCTGCCACGAAGGGAAGCTGCTTTTAATGGACCAAACGGTTGGCATTCCTACATGCGCCATATCCCTACGCATCCTATCGTGCTGGAGGAGCACATTAAGCCACAAAGTGTTTCTGTAAATATTGTTTCACACTCGGATGAGCAAAGCATGTTTTTATCTGTGAGACAGCACAGGGTGTAAATTACAGTTTAATTGAGAAGTCGCAAATGCCAGCTTTAGCCTTTTTATTTATTACTTTAGAAGGGGCCGGTTCGCTTGTGGCAGAGCTCCAAGCGGAGCTCCACTGTGCAGCAAGCTTACTCCTGGTTTTGTAAACTTTCCCTCTTCTTTTCTCTCCACCCAGGGAGGAATGGCAAGAAAAAGGTTCTGCCCATAGCCACAGCAGGAACTGGTTCTCTCTGTGCAATCTGTGAGCACGATTCTACCTCTTCGGAGCAGTTGGTGCTGCTGCACCTGTTTTGGGGCCAGCGACAGCAGATTGGACACCTGACCATGGCCAGAGGCTCGGGATATGGTGGTGAGGCAGATGTTCTTCCTCCACAGGCCAAAAATATCTTCCCTATAAAGCTTCAGTTGCAGCTGGGCAGCAAAACAAATATCTCGAGAGTCTGAGGGCCTGTGCTGGAGTTTGCACTATCCACATCTCTCACACGACCCCACTGTGTCCCAAAGAACAGCCATTCATTTCGGTCTTGGCAGGAGTGTGAGATCCTGCAGGATCTCTCCTTGATGGAAAAAGTCACCAGCTTGTGGACCAAGCAGAAAGGACAGAGGAGGATGAAGCCAGCTGTACTAAATCTCTGCTCCTGGCGGGCAGCTTTCTCTGGCTGGGCGCCGAGAACCCTGGCTGGAGCTGCTGAGCTGGGCCCCCCAGTGAGAGATGCATGGGGAGCATGAAGCACTTCCAGCTGGGAAGCAAAAACTACAACTGCAAATTGCACCCTCGGTGCTCAGGGGGTGAGTCAAGCCCATTAGCTAATCCTCACAACAGGCTTTTGTGAGGCTACTATTTTGTTCTGGGGAAATGTATGATCTACTGATTACACAGTATCCCAACATGCCAAATGTATGCTTGAAGCCAGTAAACAATAAATATTTAATTAGCCGGTCATTTTGACAATAACAACAGGCAACAATTAAACTGGCTTTTCATTTCCCATTCATTTAGTTGTCAGTCTCGTATAGTTACAGTTAAAACTCAGCTCCTGTCTTGACCATGACCTTTAGTAGGATTGCAAGGATGGAGAACAGGTAGGTTTGATCTATGCCTTTGATCTGTGTCTCTGATTTCTCCTGCTGTTGTGCAGACCATGGGTATGACTTAAATAGCCATTAATGTAATGCAAGTTGCGTTTGATTTTTAAAAGCTTATTCTCTTAAGTCTAAGAGCACCAACCAAGAACTTGGAGAGCCATTGTGCTTGACAATGTGGCTATGTTTTAACCTGAAACTGTTAACCTACTCTGTGTCCATCAGGGCTTTTCTCACCTCTCTTATCCTTATATGCTTTCCTCTCCCATGTTCAGATGTTTTCATCTCTCTGTTTATTCTTTTTTAATCTGCTGCTGCTGAACCCTGAAGATGCCTTCCATGAGGGTGTCATATTTCTAGAGGGAAAAGGGAAGAAAAGCCATGTGAAAAAGCCGTGAAAAAGTCATGAAAAGCAGTGCACGATGCCATATCCTACCTAAAGTCTTCACACAACATCTGGCTTTCAATTCAACAGTTTCACCAAGTCTTATTAGATTTCAGTGAATGTCAAAGCCATTTCCAATTTAATTTTGACTTTCATGAGAACTGAAAACTGAGCCTGGAGTCCCCCCTGTACCACAGAGGTAATGTCCTGCAAAATAAATGGACTTAATTTTGAAAGTCAGCTTTGAATCAAGTCTGCTGTGTTTAGCCCTTCTAATCAGAAAGCATTCACAGAGTCACAAGAAGCTGATAAAGTGTACATAGTTTTAAATATCCCATTGTAATGCATTGTAAACCTTAATTTCAAACAAGACAGCTTAAAAGCTTTATGGATTTGATTGATGATATAGCCACTATATTGATGGCTGAGCCCAGTGTACTGTTATTTCTGCTTTGTCTAGCTAACAACAAAGTTCTGTATGATAATATATTTTATAAAAAGCTTTACTGTTTCACTGCTGCAGAAGTGACATTAAATAATGATAATAGTCCCAAGCCACAGCTCCTTGCAGAATCGGTTCTGGAGGCAACACATTTACATAACACAGGCATGAAGTCGCTTGCAAGCACAGGGATAATACCCAAGCTCACCAAGAGATGAGCACATGAGCTTACCATAAAATGAAGGATGCGATAAAAGGAAATTTGGGGAGCCGAGCAGTTCACTCGATATCTTCACGCTCCAACGTGGAGCTACCCGATGTCTTGGTCCATGGGCTCCAATCCAACTGGTGGAGACTTATGGCTCTCATGCTCTCCTCTCCCTGACTCTTCCTCATAGACTGCACACAATGAGAAGAATAGCAAGTACTTCCCCTGTGGTACTGTATGAATTCATCTGTGTTTGAGGGCATCTGAAGTGCTTTGAGATCAGCTAGAGATAGGTTATCTACACTACAGACTGTTAGTACACAAGAACTGCAGTCAGTGCCCACAAATACGTGAAAGCAGATGGAAGCAGGAAAAAACCTCACAGCTACACAAAACGGCAGCTCCAAATAGACTAAAAAGTCAGAAACATTTACACATCTTTGTATGTTTTACATATAAAAATGTCCCAAGCAAGCCTCCTGTCCGGAGAAGCTTGCAGGCAAAGGTGCCCTCCTAGCAATCTAGCAAGACTTGTGTCTGCAGTGAGAACACAGCAGCCTGGGTTGGGGGATTTTCCATACAAATGTAGATTCCAGGAAAGATGCAGCTCTGCCCCGCCCCCCCCCTCCCTTTTTAAAAAAAAAAACTCTTCCTCAAATGGACACTAAATATTTCTGTTCCATTATTTCATCATTATTTCCTGTCTCATCTAAGAGAAAAGCTATTACCACCTTTTACATAAGTGTTGTCTACGTGGGCACACAGAGAATTGCAATTTTGAGATTTTCTTTTTTTTTTTTTTTCATTCTTCCCCTATGATCCTGTCAGCCTTGGTTTTTGACCCATTTCCCAACATTCCCTTCAGTTCCCGTGTCTCTGTTGTCCTGGGGAAAGGTAGATCCTACCAGGATACAACACAATTAGAAACCAGATCACTAGCAAGTAGCTTCCCCTCCCAACAGAGAAGAGAAGCTCATTTTTTTGGGTAGGATCTGACAGATCTGCAGACACCTCTGGATCATTCCACTTTGCTAGATTCAACGAACCCCTTGACAAAAGTTAATTAGAGCATTGCAGTCTGTGATGGGAAGGCCCGCTGAGAGATGGTGGAAGCATCTCGATTCTTGCAGTAGTTCAGCCAGAAAGCTACCCACCATGACTTTTATTATTAATAAACGCACCATATGATAATTATACCTTTCCCAAACTGCATGGAATTGAATTCAGCGTTGTTAAGCCTCTCATGTCTCTCTGAAAGTGAGTTATAAAGTGCTTCATATACTCATTCAGGAGGTGATATATACATGAAAATATTACTGTTACTAAAACAAATACTAGCAATAGGGATACGAACCTACCTCAAATGTCCCTCATGTCAGGGAACCCTAGGGTGAATCTACACACAGAGTTTCATAACTCACCAGTTGCTTCATTTGGTAAGCAGACACGACTACAAGAAGTAGGAGGACTGGTTCTAAATCTCTCATAACATACAGATTTTCTGATATTTACCCCATTCTTACCTACTGTTGAAACTGCCCTACAAGCTTAAAAGAAGAACAAGGAAAAGATCTTCAGTCTAAAAGCCTTAAGCAAAAGAGGATAAAAGCTACTCACAGCTGCCCAAATAAGTAAAAGCCTTCTCTGGTGTATGTTTGATGGTCATTTCTCCTGGACAGCTGTTTTCAGGCAATGACGGGGAGCAATTCTGACTCCAAGTTCCTTTGAAATTACTTATATATGTCTCTAAATAGATGCATCTTATTAACCATGCGTGGCAATATGCATAGATGAGGAAGTACAGGCTGAATCGCAGTGTCTCCTGATGATGGGTTAGCCAGTCCTTACAAGTATCACTGCTTTGATTTTACTAAAGCTCTGATCTTCTCCCCGGCCTTCAAAAGACGGTCACTAGATGACCAGACTATTTTCAGGCAGCAAAAAGCCATCTGTAGCTCCCACAGGCTACCAAAGGGCTCGATCAAGATTTGCCATCACCGAGCTCATGTGCATGGGCAAAAGAGAGGCTGGGGTGCACAGCTGCAATGACCCCCCTACAAATGAGAGCCCCTCGTCTGTGCCCTGGCTGCAGCTCTCCAGTGCATGACTGTGCAGAAGGCCCCCATGCCACCTCCTTCACTTGTAAATGAAGTCTAGAAAGTCTTGCTTTGATCTTATATAGATGAAACCCCGCTCCCTTTAGTTAGTTCCAGAGGTCAACAGTCTCCTTTACTGTGAAGTTCAATGGAAACAGAAATAGGACCCCGATCCAGGTGAGAATATGTTGCAGATGTTGCTAAAACTGGATCTGGTCCTGGGAGAGCTTACAGACATCTGGATACGATGCACAGCAGCAATGCTTCTGCATAATTGCAATAAATAATTCAAGAATCAGTAAATGATGTTAAAAGTAAAATTTCTATCTTTGCAAAGCAACCAATCACGTCGTAAACCACAGAGGGAATGGCTGATGGATTCAGCAGCAGGCCCAGGGGAGCACAGCAGATTCCCCTGGGATTAACAGTGACTGCAGCTTCCCACAAAAGCAGGGCTCTTTTGGTGGGATACTACAAATAGACAGCCAGTCTCTGACACCGTGGTTATAGCCTGTAAATGGGATTCAACTGCACTGCTCAGTTCAGGTCACAGCTGTGCTCTTGGACTCCTCAATAACCTGCCTGGCAGGGTTGCTTGTGATTATTCCCAAATCAGAGGAACATAGAGATAGTCCAGAGCTGCCAGTGGTGCTCCTATGCCACCTCTGGCCCTGGCATATCCTCATAAAGCCACCAAATGTGGCCCTTGAAACAGCCCTGGCCATAATTCACAGCTGCACTCCAGGCCAGGGAAGATGAGCTATGAGATTATAAGATATAGCAGGGTAGAAGCATGTTGGTCCCCTTTTGCTCACTTTTCTATGAAAGTGCTTCCTCAGGAGGAGATAAACGTTTCTGGCTGCACTTCTGTAATGTTTCACTGCAATCATCTTACAGGAGAACTATCCCCTTAGATATTTTAAACAATTGTGTATTTGATATTATGTAATATTAAGTAAAATAATATGTATAATTAATATGTAATCTAGTAGTTATGTAACTGGAGTGGGAATCAGAAGAGGCGAAGCTTGGAAGCATATTCTGGTGCTCTTTACCATTGTCTGCTATTATTGAATTGTGTCACCTTGGCAAATCTCCTCACCTTTCCATTTATGCGAAATCTGTCTCATTTGTTTAAGTCTTCAGGGCTTGATGAGTGCGATACTGGTGTCTGTGGAACGGAGCTTCGGATCTCAGGAGGGGCCATCGGATATTATGGTAGGACAAGTGACAGCGATGGTAATTACACCAGGGGAAGTGTCGGAAAGGGTAAGAAGACTTCATGTCTTTTCAGAATTGCACCATACAGGATTAAGAAATGAATTTATGAAGCAAATTAAGCTCTATGTTCAGTTGTCTCATGCATGGACTAGGTGGATACTTTAAAATAGCCACCTTTCATATTCCAGAGAAAAGCCAGACAGGAATTTTCCCTTACGCCCATTACTCTTTTCTCAGGCAATCAAGACCTTGGCCGAGAGAATATGCAATAACTCACAGATACAAGATATAAATATAGAGGGAGTGGAGAAGAGAATTTCTCTCTGTACAGATGACATTCTGCTATACATCACAAAACCTGGCACTTCCATACCAGCAGCCTCTGATCTAATAGAGGAACTCAGCTTAGCTTCTGGTTATAAAGTAAGTCCAAACACAAGGCTGTGGGGAGGAGACACTTTCCTCTGGGAACGCAAGACCTTCAGTCATGTAAACAAAGTAGCAGTGGCTCTTGCTTGCTTCGATTTCAAGTAAGCAAAAAGATCATTTCAGCAAACAAAGCTGAAAATAGGTTATATAACTAAAAAAGCAAACACCAAGTTTAAATGGTGCTATTAGAGCAAATATTGCCTTGAACTTCTCACTGTTACACCCTTTCAGTGTTGTTGACTTTTCGCATTCAGTGCTTGCACAGTAATGTACCATGATCAGGTTGGGAGGAAGAAGAAAATGATTAAGATAGTCCAGGAGAATCCAAACATTTTCCAGTCCTTTCTGACAGCCTCGTTAGAAAATTAAACTTAGCCACATGCAAACATGACACACTCCAGATCATTGAATTCTTCGCTTTTTTTCCATTCAACAAAGCTCATTTTGTCCTCCTCTTACCTAACACAACCATCTTCCCATCGAAAAAGATGGGATGTGGGAGGTGAGGACCCTTCTTTCCCACCTCGTCCTTATCTGCAGCAAGACAGAGCAGGACACTATAACCATCTACAAGCAGAATCCACTGGCTCAAATTCTGTTCTACTTTAAAACTTCCAATCAACATCAACTCATTTGTCCCACTGATGCATTGCAAATTCTAGTTTCACAAAAGTCTGTAATTGCAGCTAATTCCTTGGAGCACTTGTGAGTCTGACTCACATTTGTGTTGCAGTTTTGCAAAGACTCCTTATACATATAACAAGCAGAAGCAAATCCATCTCTTTCTGTCTCCCTTCACAACCTAGAACATTAAAAAGCTATAAGCAAAGTGTGGCAGGTGAAGCATATTTGCATTCAAATGTAATTATATCCAGAATAATGACCATATATGAAAGATTCCTTTTTGATCTGATGCCTACCTTTTGTGAATCTCTGAGTCACACTGACATCACTTTCTTCACAGTGATTTTTTTTTAATTATTACTAATTTTGTTAGGCACTATAACTGTGGAAAAAAGGTTAGGTTTTAGTTTGCATCTGCTGCTATCCCTGGCAACACCATCAGCTAAACTGGTATGAGCAATGACCTGCTTCAAGTAATGGAAACAAACTAGGCGTTCTCCTATCTCTAGTCGAACTGTTATGATTGTCTCTTGGAGACATCATGTTTGCCTTGTAAAGGATTTTGTCCACAAACCATTGAGAGAGACTAGAAATGGAAGCTCACAGGGTTTATGAACTCCTTCTTCAAGCATATAAATGAAAGACGGGAGAAAGCCTGAAAGACCAGACTTCAAGTTTCAATTAACAGCTTAGTCCTTGATTTTGCTTTTCGCTATTTAGAAAACATACCACAACAGAGATATGCAAGATGTCCAAATTTTACTGTTAATGCCCATATTCTACTGTTACTGATCCTAACATTTTGCCCCACTCTGCCCATTCCAATGATTGATCTTCCCTTGAATCACTACTCACGTTATGACACTTCTTCCACGAAGACACAGTGGGAATGCAGCAGTAATTTCAGCAAAGGAACCATAGAGAAGCAGCAGACAGGAATATTACTGATCAGTGGCAAAAGAAAATGATTAAAGATAGTGCCAGTCTTAGGGCACTCTGTCAAGCAATGAGAGAAGAAGATCAAAGGGTTTATCAAGCACAAGGGAGAGCTGGTGGCTATTAAGCTATCCAAAAAAAAAAGTCCCTAAGGGAAATAGGAGCAAAACTGTTAACAAAAGATAAGAATCACGTTTACTTGTTTCACAAAAGGGCAAATGCTGGAGGAGTAGTAATTAGGAACTGTAAAGTCTTCAAACAGTACTTTAAAGACAGGGAACTGGTCCACAAAAAAGAGAAATCATGAGGGAAACATCATGGAAAAGGGGGTAGAAGAACATCTATCCAATGCCCAGGATGGAAGGCCTTGATGAGGTGCACAGCTCAGGCACACAGAAAAGGTGAGATGGGATCGAGGTACTACCTAGAAGTAGAAATGAGCTAAAAGCGTCTTGGTGGCACTGCTGCGGCTTGGGAAACAATTATTTTACTGCACAGCATCCTACTGTGAAAAGCAAATACTCTTCTGCTTTTTGAAGCAAAAGTCCCAGCACAACAAAAGCGGAGCTCTTCAAATATGTAACACGATTGCAGAATGTTAAATGGAAAGAGAATATTGGAATATTGTTTTTAATATCCTGTTGAGGAAAATAGTTTGTGAGGGACGATTGTACAAATAACCTGTTTCTGTGGACAGCCAATTGCACACCTAAAATATTGCTGATTTAGTGATAGCGTAGAGACTTATAGATAGCATGCTGTTGTGTGCAGCCGTAAATAATACAGTGTGTTTGAACAGTGGGAATTTCAGTTACCAAGGAAAAGAAAATCAAGACAAAAGGTAACAAAAGCGTGGGAAAAGTGGAGAATAACTTCCAAATTTCCAACATCATGATTATACCACCACCTTGGAAATCAAGTCTCTATGCCCCAAACAAAGCAGCAAAGACTCAGAAATCCACTTTTCCAGTTTAAAGGGGAGTTGAAAGAGCTCACAGACTAAATAACCAGTATCCTGTTCACTATCAACATGTCAAAGAGGTCCTCACCTCTGCAACCAAATCTCATTTGGAAAACATCTACTTTTTCCTTGCTTTACTATTTAGTACATTGTCTACGTTACTGTTACAAAGCATTGCAAGAAATCTGTTGTTACTTTTATTGCACCAGTGTAATCACCATTAAGCCACTAAATTATACCTTGTCTTTCTTAATATATGATGACTAAAAATAATCATAAAAAAACAAAAAAAAACAATCAAAAAACAAATGCATAGAAAACATTGCCCTTTTGCTCAGATGCCACAGGCAGATTCTAAAGTTCAGGTGGTATTCGATACCTGTTCACACATTCCGGCTAGGAACAGATAACAGCATCTACATCAGGTTTAGTGTCTTTTTGCTAAACAGGATTTAGTAGGTTTAAATTTCAACATATTTTAACTGTTTTTGCAGAAAACTTCAAGTAGGAAGAAAGTGTGAGCTGGATTATGAATCTTCTTACACTTTTTACAACATTTATAATTAACTGTAAGTCTATTTCTTTTGCTACTGTGAAGTAGTCTTGCTGTAATTTCTAATTAATAATGGCTCAATAAATCATGAGATCTTTGTCCATGGAGAAACCTACACATACTGTCAGAAATATTACACTCTAAAATTGGTGGCAGACAACCAGCCATTTTTTCCTCCTTCTTTTAATTTATACTTAATTTAGAAATGTTAAATGACTAAATTAGTCAAAGAAATTATTCAGCGAAGGCCAGAGGCTATGCCTGTTAAAATCTATGTGAAAACTCTCATCGGCACCACAGGGCTTTGGGAGGTCCTCAAAATGGTTCAGAGCTGAGATGATTCCCAGCAATAAAGCATCCACTTCCATGGCACAGCCCCTTCTTCTCCCTGGCTGGGAAGCCACCATTCCCGCAGTGTTCAATCCAGCAAGAGCAGCCTTGACTGTGTCTCCACCAGGCACTGAGATCCTGCAGCACGTAGCCATCCAGCAGCTCCTGCCCTGCCATCTCCTAGATGGAAAATCCAAGCTTGCACTGGGGCTTGGGAAGCTCTGCTGCACCATCCTCGTGCATCACCCTCAATCTGTTCACAAGGGCTGATCAACATCACATTTCTGGCCATTGTCTCATTGACACAAAACACCCCAAAGCAGGGATGAAGGTCCAGGAGATGTGTGCTTTGCTTCTAGTGTTGGGCTGTGGCACACCATTTCACCTGCACTGCTTGTTTCTTATTTTGTTCATGGCTTTTTCATCTCATTTTCCACTAATTTCAACTCTTTCAGGCAGGGGGCATCTCTCACCATACATGTGCAATGCTCAGGTCACTGGGACATAAAAATAAAGAGCAGTGAAACGTGCTGAGGATTGTGAGCCACTGGCAGAAATGGGGCGCTGATGTTCCTGAGCCAGGCCAGCTCCTCTTGTCACCTCTCCCGCGCTGGCTTCCTTCCTCTCAAGCAACACTGAAATAGGTATTTGCTGTTCTGTCTTGCCCCTGTATGTGACAGACATAAAAAAAACCCTCCTCCATTTTCTCCTGAGAGAATCAAAGATTATCTTCATTTGTTGAGTGGGGAAGCTCAAACAAAGGCAGACAGGACAAGACTTTGCTGCCCAAAACGTGTGTCCCTCCTTTATTGGGCTGCGGCTGTGATTTGACAGCCCCACACAGTATCAGTGCATGTAAATGAGCCCCAAATTCAGCAGCAGGTGTGGAGGCTAAGCTGCTCATAGCCCTTCCCTAGGCATGTGTGTAGCGATGGCTCTCGGTACGAGGCATGGGGAACTGCAGGGTGACAGGCACTGGGGACAACCAGAAGGGGACAATTGCAGCAAGAGCATGGGAATGACCGCAAGAGCAACGCTCCATTGCAGGAGCTCATCTCCCCCAGACAGCACTGCATTTTAGACAGCCCCTAAGTGTGAAGGGAGTATCAATCACACTCTTAATCCAAGCTCTAAAAAATATAGCCTCCTACATAAATGTTTATAAAATGAAAACTGGGGTGTGCAATCATTTTTGTTCAAATCCTTAATTATTCCAGAAGTCTTTGAGCTACAGCTCCTCTGCTCAATATAAACACAACCCTAGCTGCAAGCATAACCCTGGAAGGGAAAGAATTCCCCATATCAAAGAAATCTGTAGCTCTGGAGATTACAATTTCCTAAAACAGCAAATTTCTAACTGTTCATGCTGGTGATAGGTGCTGGCAATAGCTTAGGACAGTGAAAGAGTCTATAATGCAGCATATAAAGTATTTTTTAATAATTTAGCTTTCAAAATACAACAGAGACAAATAAGGTCATGAAATAATTAGTATGCATGCATTGCACTGGATGAGCTCAGCTGTGCCTCCTACCGCTTGCATTGCAAAACATGTGTTGCTTAATATTCTTAAAATGTTAATAGTGGTAATATTTACTGATAGGCAAAGGAAAGATGTGAAGTACCAGATGCAGAATGCCTGGGTCTATCTTGTCCATCAGCTTGCCCACCGATTTACACTGCCTCTCTGAGCAAAGTACTTAACTCCTTTTGCCAACTACAGCCAGCAGAAAAACAGGCAAACCAACAATAATCTGCCTAAGAACAGCCCAGGGAGTCTTAACAAATCAATAGTGCAACTTTCGCACCCAAATCAGAAAGGCTGGGGAATAAAGATGAGTAAAAAGGATGTTAAATGTCTTTGTCTGGTAGAGTGAGGACAGTCTACTGCTGCTTAGACTAAAGGTCAAAACAAGCTCACGGAGACCATGCCTGAAAACACGCCCAACAGCCCTGTTCCAAATAGCCAGTGTTCATGTGGCTGCTCGAGCTTGGAAACCAGCAGGATGGGAAAACAGTTTCACCGAACACCGTGTCAGAGGAGTCTGGAGGAACCTCTCTGCAGAGAACTGCACGCAAAGTGTTTCCTGGTGTCTTTGCCTTCCGACAGCATAGCCCACGTTATCACCGTGACATTGATTTGCCACTAGGGCTCGCTGAAACAAGGAGGAATATTCCAATTTACAAAAACAGGGAGTCAAAGAAAGGCGTAACTGAAAAAAATACAGTCCAGTCCTTTTAAAGCCTGCCCTAAAAACTGCAGTATAAAACATGCACTAAAATATTTATGTCAGGTTACTATGGTTATATATGTGTATACATATATCATAGAGAACAAACTTGAGCCTGCTCTGGCCTTACACAATGCAAAATTCCAGGAGCAATTCCCAGTGGAGGAGCAAGTCTGGCCATGCTCGGCAGAGATGAGCCCATGAGCCATGTGTGACATGTCAGTGACCAGACTACCACTCCTGCTTCTGCGGGCCTTTGTTGTGCAGAAGGGGGCCCAGGACATCTCTGGCTTTCCAGCATCCAGTGTACCTGGAAGGCTCTGCCCCAAGCCTGGGATTGCTGCAATGGTTGCAACTCCTCCCTTCTTCACTGCACGAGTGCTCAGTGCCTTTCTATTGGCCCACAACAGCCTGGCTTTCCAGAGCATGGTCTAACCTTACAAACCCCGTTAGACAGCGTACCTCTGCTCATGCACCAAAACAGACAAAAAGAGGCTATTTCCCATCCCCATAAAAAGGACAGGCCTAGCAGGCCACACTTCAACAAAGGCAAGAAAGTTCCCCTGGTTTAAGTCAGCAGAAAACACCAGCTCCCGTCCCAGGGAATATTCAAGACTCCAGAAAAACAACAATAAATGCTTAGTTCTGGCCAGAAATCAAAGGCCACATCCCAATATTACCCGTGCAGCACAAAGCCTTAATGTTCACAAGTTATTTCACTTGGAAACACTGGAAATCACAGACTCCAGGCTGGCGTGCCACTTGATTTCTGAGGAGCCAGCTATTATTTCTGCCATCTGTTTACAAGTTCTCCTGGCTCTTTACACCAAGGAAATATTTTCTAGTGTGATTTTCCCTGCTTTCTTTTGTATGTGTTTGCACCCACATACGCACACTATGAACACACAAAGCAGCGCAAGGACATAAACGCGTCATGATGCTTCAAAAAAAGCTGACGTTTTGTATTGTCAGTACGAAATTGTCACAAAATGCACAGAATTATGATTGTGTGTGCGTTCCTCCCTCCTAAGAGGATTGTGCTAATTAAACAAGAAGAGATTATCAAACTTTGTCTACAGCTGATAAAATCCAATGACAAATTAAAATGCATGTTAAAGCTAATCCATCACACACTGGAAAATTAAGCTAGTGCATTTGTAATGTTTTTAACATTCTTTGTCCTTCAGACAGTGCCTGAGTACTAGAATTTGGTTGAATTTAATATTTTTGCTCTCTGGCAGAGATTTAGAATTGTATTTTCCATAGAATTGCTAAAAGCTCATCATCTTTGCATGTTTAAGAATATGTTGGTAGTTTACATTCCCTTTCACAAGTAGAACTGTAAAAGGAGAGAGGGGAAAACGCAAGCAGGCAGGATTAAAATAAAGAGTTGCCTCTTTCCAGTGCCAACAAGTTTTGAAAGGTTTCCTCTCATTATTACATACCTCTGGATGAGTCACAGCAGCAGAAATGCCAAAAAGCCACCAAAGAAAGGCCTTTCCTTTGTTTTTATTGGAACAGGCAGGAACAAGAAGTTCTAGCAGCTTGGAAGGGGACACGTTCTTGCTCGGCCCCAGCCCTCGGTGCACATATACATTTGAGTCATTTAAGCTGTGATTAACCAAATCGAAATGCGGAGGGAATCGGTCCAAAGCGGCACACCCAAGCCAAAACACTCCTGACATGAGAATTTAAAGTGCGGGGTGCTAAACTAAACAGCCTGCAGCTACTCATCTGACACTAGTAAGCAAAAGGTATTTTCCTACTGGCCTCAGTCCACCACAGGCAGAAATGGTGCCGGATGGGAGTGTGACAATAGCTAAAGGAACAGACCTGAGCAGAAACAATAAAGCAGAGGTCATGTAATGTGGAAAAACGATCTCAGTCTATGCACCACGGGACACAAGATCTGCTCCTTAGTTGGCTGCTTATTCACTGTGCAATTCTAGACAAGTCATGTCACCTTTTCCCTCCTCCTTCTTTTCTCTTTCTCTGAGACTTGAAAACCTTTTTGCAGAGGGGACTTTTTCACTAATGTTATGGTAATACTGAATACTTAGCAGTGAACTTTAAGGCTGATAATGGTACAAATAACTGTTAAGTGAGGACATGGTGTCTTTCAACATAACAGTCTCATTACTCTTAAAATAGCCGTTTAAATGGCTTATGCGTTCCTAAGGTATTTACTAGTTTTGCTATTCTGAAACAGCATGGCCATGAAGGATGTCACATATGATAGAATCATGACTGCAAAAAGCATTGGCTTCTCCTTCTGCACATAAAATCCTCAAAGAAAACTCCCTAAGAAAGCCCCTTTGAAAGAAAGAGGAGGAAATGCGTAAGGGTTGAAATATCTTTGTCCACAGTTTGCCTTGAATCACCCCTCTCCTTTGCAACATTAGGGTTGAGCACTGCATTTATATTTGCTCATCTCACCTTGATTGAGATTGAATGTGCACGCTGTGGCCATGTTGAGGAGAATCATAGAATCATAGAATCACAGAATGCCTAAGGTTGGAAGGGACCTCTAGAGGTCATCTAGTGCTACCCCGCTGCACATGCAGGGCCACCTAGAGCACCTGGCACAGGGCTGCATCCAAGCGGGTCTTGAAGATCTCCAGAGAACGAGACTCCACAACCTCTCTGGGCAGCCTGTTCCAGGGCTCTGTCACCCTCACTGTTAAAAAATTTTTCCTTAAGTTCCTGTGGAACTTTTGGTGTTTAAGTCTGTGGCCATTTCCTCTAGTTTTGTCAGTGGCCACTACTGAAAAGAGGCCAGCCCCATCTTCCTCACTGCCTCCCTTGAGGTGCTTACAGACACTGATCAGATCCCCTCTCAGCCTTCTCTTCTCCAGGCTGAACAGGCCCAGCTCCCTCAACCTCTCCT
>JAUBNY010000965.1:1227448-1258007 GCA_032275445.1 Crypturellus soui | reverse complement strand
TGTATTTGAAAAAGTTTTTCTTGTTATTCTTGACTTCCCTCACCAGCTTACATTCCAAATGCGCCTTAGCTTTCCTCGTCATAACTCTGCATTCCCTGTCTACGCTCCTGTATTTTTCCCAGGGGGCCTGTCCTTTTTTCCACATTCTGTATACCGCCTACTTCTGCTTGAGCATTGCCACAAGCAAAGTCAGCCTGTCACGTAATACACTGAAGATGCCTTCATTCAGCAACTCTGCTGCTGGGGTCCCACCACCGCTAACTCAAGATCTTGAGCCCTTCTGCAGCTTCTCAGAAGCACCAGCAAATTCACACTTCAATAAAATCAGTTCATGCTGCAAGAGCATGGTCAGCATGGGTTGGAGTTATTTTCATGCAGAAACCTTTTCACATCTCTACCATTTATCCCTGGGCATGGAGACTTACCCAGTTGGCCACAGGAAGAGCTCCAAGCTCCTTACACCAGTCAGGTGCCCACTCCGGCCCAGTGGGACACAAAGGAGCAGGACCTGCTCCAACTTCTTTTATCATGACTCTCTGCACAGAAATTAATATCACACTCTAAACAGGAATAATAGTTGCAGGTCTCTGGCTTGCCTCCAGTTTAAAATGAGTTAATTCCTCACAGTTCGAAGAATCAGAATAACAAATTCCACGTGTCCCTGAAATTGCTTTGACTTTACACTGTCTTATGCTGGAGCAAGGTCCATTTAGAGTACAAAACACAAGAGTAGCATTTATTTAACTGATTATGCTACATTCTTGCCTTATGAATCACGCTCTGCAGATGGTATTTATGCCATGTCCTACTTTCTCATTTGATAAATGATTGCTCTAAGACTCTCTTATATTGGCTCTAACACAAATGTAATTGCATTGAATCCAATAGATTTATTTGTTATTTGTATTGGTGTCAATGAAGTTGGACACTGGGCCTTTAAAAGTAAACATGTGCCCCAAATACCCATAGAATTTAATACGGCCCATTCATTACTTAAAAATGATTGTTCTTGTTATTATTATTTTGTGAGTTTTCCACATGTACAACAGGTACATACAACTGTATATAAGTCAATACTGCTTGAAATTAATAAAACCAGTAGAGGGCTTTTTAATCAATATATTCTCTCCAAAGAATAGGCAGCTGTCTGAGAGAGACAGCTGCTACATTTTTCACAGAGGTGTAAATAAGAACCAATGCTTGTAAGTCAAAAGCAGAAAACAGGAAGACCATATGTGATAGAAAGTTTAACATATATTTTGAATGCAACTTTGTGTCATCCATTTCTGGATTACAGTAATTATATATTCAGTATCAAATGGCTTTCAAATACAGAGTTACAAACCACTCCTAGTGAGAAAAAAAATTTCTTGAGAAATGGCTTGCTTAACTTAATTTGCAACTGCTACTCTCTTAAGCAGAATCTGTTTACATGAATAGTACTATCAGAAATAGAAACCAATGAGAAGCAGATGCATAAAGACTATCTGCATAAGAACCGGACTAAAAGTTTCAAGTTAAAATTTCACTTTGCAGGAATCCTTATCTTCGCTAAGAAAGGAAAGGAGGTCCAGCTGCCCTGTGATTTAGAGAGAGATGACAAGGAATTTGGTCTTACTGCAATTACCCAGCAGGTTTTGTATGATGGCATGAAACTGGTAAAACTTCCCTCCTCCCCCTGTAAATGGTTTCCTTTAAAATTCTACTCTATTTTGAGATAACAGCTTCAGAACTAGTCCTCTAATTTATGCAAATTCTTCAAGCTACCTCCCGAAATATGAACCCCTGTCCCCCTAGTTTTGGGACCAAGGAGAAAGCCCTGCAGCTGCTCTGCAGGTTCTTGCAGGCACCTCCTGTGAGACACTTTTACAATTAATACATCAGTTCCTCTTTTGCCTAATCCATCTAAGAAGCATGTTACCATCTCTTGGAACAAGGGAGGATTTAAAACCTGCATGTGTTGCACAAAATTAAGAAAGTCATTAATCTCTGCAGCCACCCCATTTTGGGCAGCTTTAGAAAGCTACAGGGTTTGAATCTGGAGAACTTCGGGAGGAGAGGTTGTTTAGCAAAATGGAAAGTATTGCATGAAATGGGCCAAGCAATTCAGTAGATTGCTCTTGTCCTTTGATGGAGAATTAGCAGGAACTGTGCAGGGGGAGGATGAGCTGTTATGTACCCATCCCCAACACTGAAAGCAATGACAACCTGGTAGCATTTTATGCGACATATTCTTGGTGTCCTGGCCAAAGTGCAATCTGAGTAATTACATCCTGCTCACCTCTGCTGCCGTTATACTTTCAATCAGATGTAATATTCTTCATATTCTGTCCAAAACAACTGTGTGCTATAAAAATAGCCAGCTCATTTTTTCACAGAAGTGACTATTTGAGCTGTGGTTAGGGCTTCTTACAGATCTGAAATAAACAACTAAATAAATAGGACTTCTGTATATAAATGTTCTGTTCATTCTGCATTTTCTTGTCACATCAGCTGTAATACCTGATCTTCACGCATTAACAGAAAACTTCATTACTTATTTTCTGCTGGATGCCTATGAACTCAGAATCGCTCAGGGCACTTTTTGGCTTGGCACCCTGTGACTGTACGGTGACATCCCGGCTGGAAAGAGGTCACACTCTGAATACCTAAGGCAGGTCAGGGAAATGTAAGCCCAGCAGAAGCAAAGGGACTTGGCCAAGGTCATCCGTGTTTCGCTTTCTGCATGAGCCCTCGGGCCTCCCTGGTTGCTCAGGTTCCTGTAACGCTCAGAAAAATCAGAACTCCACTTGGTAGCTTTTCCTCATGATTTGCTTATAAATTGGAATTTGCATGTTAACTCACCTTGTCTTTTAATGATTTTAGTTCCCTTTTTCCTCAGACAAAAGCTTGAAGTCTATTTGAGTGTTTTTAAAGCGCATGCTGCTTGAGCTGCTGCAGAGTGGCTACTTTGGCAACTCAGCTGTGTAAAGTTGGGTTGCTCTGAACCTGCCAGCAACTGCTCGGACTGAGCCCCTTGCTACTGGTTTAGCAAGAAGCTGAAGACACTTGAAAGCCCTTTTTGGGAGCAGGGTGTAATGCCCAATTTATGTTTCTCTTCATTTTATCCTTTTCCCCAAGGGAAGAGAGAAAAGGAAAAGGGCAGGACCCTGAAGTTTTGCGAAAATCCCAGCAGAGATGAGTGAGGATTTTGCCTGACTCAGGACTGAACAAGGAAACTCGAGTGACTTGTATTACTGGAAGGCTAAATATTTAAACCTCAGCCTTTGGTTGTTGAAGGCTTTTGCTGCATGGCTCAGACCTCAGCATTTGGATACAGATTGGATGGGGTAATAAAGTACATGCTTCACTTTCAGGTCAGCAAGCAGCTTATTTCTTCTTTTTTACTGCAGTGGAAATAATCACATGGACAAATCCAATATGTGCCAGTATCCCCCTGAATCAGGACCCCTAAAAACACAGGAAAGAAGCCTTTCCAGGTTCCAGTTAGGAGACTGGAGATCAAACCCTCACACCTCTAAAAGAGCAGGACCAGGGGGCTGGAGGGAGGGTATCACAGGCACAAAGATCTGTCCTTAAAACTACCACGAGACCTTTTTTTTGTGTTGATGCATTTCACAAACCTACAGATCTTTCCGAGGCAGAAAGAGAGGCAAAATTGCCACTCTAAAAGCTGCCAGCTGCAAAGCAGCCGTGGGCCAGCGCTACCTCTGCTATAACCGTGCTACAATGACTAGTGTTCAAAATAAATTGTCATCTTCTTTCTCCGGCAGCTATTACCATTTCTGTGCATGAAAGGTAAATGGATGTTTCATTTCATCTTCTACTCATGGAAGCAAAATGCTCTTGTACGTGACATACTTGCAGTCTGAAAAGTAATGGCAAAATACAACTTGCATTCTTAAGCTTGGACTGTATTTAAATTTTTGTCAGCCCAGCTCTAACACTTAAGGGTGTGAAGGAAAAAAAATAAATTAAAAAATTAAAAAATCACAGCTTCTTAGCAACATACAAAAATTCTCATATAGGCAAAGCAGTATTGATAAAAATCCTTTTGCCAATATCACTTGGAATTCTGGTTTAATTTATCAGAACATAACTTTTTTTTCCCACTACAGTCGCTTTTTTACTAGGAAAGACCGCGGGACTAGTGTTGGCTCTGGCCAGCAAAGACAAATTTAAATAATCACGAACTCTCAGAGAAGGTTTTGGGAGCCAATGTCCCCCCATTGGACTGGCTTGTATTCACCCACACTCACCTGGGCAAAGGCCGGTGTCACACAGCACTCCTTGAACAGGCTCAAAGAGATTTGCTCTCTCTGGGCTATGGTGAGAGAAGTAAAAAGCAGCTTGGGGCCTTCCTCTGCTAAGCCCTCGCAGTAAGGCTCTGCGCTAGCACCTGATATCGGCTCAGGGGTGTTGGGTCAAAAGTCAGCACAGATTGGTTTTGGAAAGATGGTGATAACTAGACCATATATATAAAATTCTCATATCCTTCACCTGGAAAATTATAGCTTCAGCACTATGCAATGCTTTTTTTTTAATATAAAACAAAAGCAAAGGAAAAAAACAAAGCCAAGTCAAGGAAAGTAGAAAACTGCTCCCTTGTTGCTGTCTGACTCCGGCTGCAGCAGTTTGGGCTGAGCAGGCAGGTTCAGCAAGGGCACGTTTGTCTGCAGCGATGGTGAAAGGGGCTTGCCAAAGTGCACAGGCAACTCACCAGTGCACGACTGCATTGCCGGAGCTTGTGCTGAGTAAAACTTCTGAAAATAACCTTTTTAATATTAAGCTTGGAACAGGGATATTGCTTTTGGCAAATTGCTCGCTTTGTTGAGGCTGGAAGAGTATTATGAAGAAAAAGTTTCCCATGGTCCTGTCATTCGAATCACTTTATAATTAACAGTACCAATATAGCGCTCTAGAACAACAGTGACAGCCATACATTAAAGCGCTGCAGCTCTTTTCTTAACTGGTCCCATTCTACCTAGATATTGCATATCATATGGTACAGTATGCAAGATGAATCTCCTTCCTAAAAGGATTCTAACATGTAAAAGAGAGGGAGAAGATGGTAATGACAGGGATTTCTGCCTCTACACTGCAGCTAGAAGGCAAGCTTTGAAGCTAGGTCTGCCTCCCTCATTTCAGGTTTGACTATATCACACAGACATCAGCCCCAGAGCCTCAGGTGCGGGAATGGTGATCCTAGTGAGAGGACATAGGAGGAACTGGAAAAATGTAAGAGGATTAATCCTGGAATACTAATCTAATCCATCTCAGATAAGGTTTCAAAAGGGTATAGGCACTCAAAAATGTGGATTCATGCCTAAGTGGATAATTCAGAACACCCACATTCTCAAATTTTGACTGATTTTATCACCATTCCAATAGAAAGTAGGAATTATCTTTGAAAATCATTTTGGACTAAAGATACATTGCCAAAAGACTATTAAATAGAAATTGTTATTGAACATCAGGGCACCATCTCTGAACCTTAAGCTGCAAAACACTGGAAGCTAGGACATTTCTAAAACAAAAATTCACTACATGTTTATGCATATATTTCTTAACTTTCCTGCAGATACCCAGTAAACTTTCTAAAATCTCAGTGTTTGTAAGCCCTTAAAGAACCTCCCATCTACCTCTCATAATTCAGCTTGGGTCAGAAGTACACCTTTAAAGCAGATTTCCCAATCATGCTCACTTCAATTTGCATTACAGGGCAGTCTCACAGCATGTAAACTGTCTGTTTTTAGATGAAACTAAACTAGGAGACACAGGCTAAAGGTAGCCCCATTGCTGCTGGATGTCATGTCCGTGGGAACAGACTAGAGCTTAGCTGAAGTATTTGCTGACAGAGATGCAAGCAGTAAGTCTATCAGGGCACTTGCTCTCTGAGCACATCTCAGAAGATTGAAAGTAACAACAGCATCTCTACCTTCCTTCCCAATCACGAACAAAATCATTTCTCAGATAAAAAAGAAAAATTCAGATTTCCTCCTTTAAAATAGGAATGAAGAATCTGACCGCCTCTGAGAAATACTGATGAAGAGAGTATGATATTATCAGTATGTTCAAGTCAGTAACATATGTAAAAAAAACAGGTTGTGTCTCTGCGTGTGTGTGCATGCATGTGCAGGTGTAAAAGCAAAATAAACCAGTTAAGCTCTGAAAGTGTCAGAGCTTCAGGCTGGCCTTTAACCACCTTCAGGGCAAATTTCAGCATCCAGAGCCTGGCTCCTGAGAAAGAGCAGTTTGGAGCTCTTGCAGGTGCTTGCGAGTCCTGCTTGGCAGCTTCTTCCCTTCAGCAGAAAACAGCTGTGACAGCAAAGGGAAAGGAGATCTCCCCAGCAGGGAAAAGTCCATTTTGTGGGATTCCTGTCATCCCAGGAATGGCAGCTAAGAGATTTTGAGCAGGGCATGCTTGGTGAGAAAGCAGAGCAAAGGATGCAAAGGCAGCAACCTGTTTCTCAAAGAGATGCACTCTTGCCTGACAAGGTCAGAGCTCCCCAAAGCCACAGTCTGAGCCTGAGACACGATGGGTGACACCCAACTGGTCGAGACGTCACAGATGAACAAATCTCTGCATATGGGAACGGATGGACTATACTTATCCTTTGTGGTGAGGAGGGAAGTAAGCTCTTCCCCTTACACATTTATTGTTGCTATGATCAAATGAAAAAACACGGACCAGTCTTGTGGTGCTCCTGGAGTATCACTATCCTCAGCGCCAACCACTTCCACCTCCTGCTGACACACTGTGTTTCTTCCCTCCTGGGGAGGGAAACACAGGCAAAAGCAAGACTGAAGAGGGCAAGGAATGACAGTTAGCAAGAAATGGAAAGAAGACAGCCTGTTACTCCCCATAATTTCATTTAAAGTTCAGTTGTCTAGAGGGGAAGTGTCTTGCTCTTTCTTTCCGGTCCAATTATCTTAATAAATACATTCTCTGGCACAGATTCATAAAAATAAATAGATAAAACAAGTTGTTTGGTGAGTAGATAAAATTGACAGTCAAAGCGAGAAAACAACAAGAGAGTCACAGAAGAGCAACACAAACATTATCAGGGAGAAAACGATCAAACAAGGTTCCCAAGGGATTTTAAATGCCACACACTGCTTTGAGTGCACACACTTACCAATCAAACCCTAATACATTCCTTCTTCACAGCACGAAGAAGCCGAAGGTCTAGTTAAATCTCATCTCAAATAAGAATTTTAATAGATAAGGACCCACCTCTATTAAATACACATAAATATACGCACATTCATGCATGCACTGAATATTCTGCAGCCTTCCTAGAGTTTTCTTTGTTTTCAAGAATAACAAAGTGCTAATTGAAGACTTTGTTCATAGTTAGGCTTTGATGGTTCCCCTACCACCAAAAATTTGCCTTCAAATCAGACAAATCTCTCTGTCCCTGCAAACAATTCTCAGCATTTTATATGTAAAATATGTTGAGCTTTTTATTTGAAATGCTTGCTTTCACAAAGTACTTTTTATAGATGCTTTTAAGAACTTGAGAACTTTTCTTTAGAGATAGAAGATGATTTTATTTTTGGCCTGAAAATAATTTTTACCTTTTACCTCACTCTTACCCTTTTTTTTAACTCATCTTTTGCTTGGCCTAGTTAAAAATATGCAACTGCCAGAAAAGTCAGGAACAAATGGCTGTTTTTATTTTCCTGATGGTACATGTCATGCTTAAGATCCCTCTCAAGCAAGGAAGCAGGTACTGCTTCCTGTCACATTTCTTTTCTGCCCTTTCCCTTCTGCTTTTCTTACCCTCTCTGGCACGCAAACTGCGATAGGCAGTGGCTCTGGGTGCCTCGATGGGTGGCACCTCCACCTGATCACATGCGGGACCACAGAAAGCAGGATTTGCTTCTGTACCAAGCGCTTCTCCCAGCTGAGAAGAGGCACCGCTAGCAGAGTCCCACCAGCCTCTGCTTGAGACATCCTTTCGAAGACTGCTGAGCCTAAGGCTGGGGGAGCCTTTGCTGTGGGGATTAATTTAGGCTGAAAGAACAAGGGAGGAGAGGGGTATTTGGCACTGGGCAGCTTCCAGAGCTGCTGAGCAGGGATATTGCTGCTGCAGCCCTGGAAAAGCACCCAGTGGGGCTGGGTGTCCGTGTCCATATGGCTGCTCGGCTCCGTGCGGGCGGAAAGGCCTTGCTGCCCTCGTCCAGAGAAGGCCCAGCACAGGCTGCACTCCCAGGCCCTTTTCAATCTTGAGAAGCACATTTGACAAAAATGACCTTTTTGGTCAAAAAAATCTGTTAATGAAGAGATTCTGTGACTCAACTCACATTTTCTTTCATGTTAAGAGCACAAAGCGACCAACACACTCATAACTTCAGATTCCCCTCGATTTTCAGGGCCATAAGCACTGCTGTTGCCTCTAAATGTACCTTAAATGACATGTGCTAGGAGGATATCGATGGCAAGTTGCTATGTCTGCTTTAAAGTTAAACTCACTGGTTAAAGCATTTTTTTTTGTTTTTCTCCTTGTGCAGAAATATCAGTAAAATACTTGCTTTTTCATTATCCATGATTTTGTGTCAAATGTAGTAGCTATTTTGTTGTTTTACTTTTTAAATACTATGTAAAAATGTGTCTTTTAAAAAATATTATTTAAAAACAAATAGTGTTTCAAATTATGATTTTTTTTTTCTTTTTCAAATAAAAACAGCAATAGTCAAAGCCTAAGGAAATAGAAGATTTTTTTGTTTTCAGAGCAGTGAAAAAAGGCACTTGCTCCAAAACTGTTTAATCAATCCTTCTGAACAAATCTGTATTCTTTGCTTGTGCTACCTGCCCCCACCAGCCTAGTCTTAACCTCCTTTCCATTTTTCAGGCAGAGCTTCAAATCAAAATTAAGGAAAAACAAAACCGAAACCAAAAAAATCAATTATCCAATGTTTTGCGCTTCTCTAACAAGGATCAGCCCTACCTGATGAAATACCCACAATTGGTCACTGTAAAGTTTATCGCGTACCACATGTGCTTGGTCGATGAAGTAACAGCTCTGTGCTTTCAAAAATCAATCTATATTTATCATGGAGCCCAACCATTCTGAACAAAGAGCAGGATGAGCTTTTTCTAAGTGTGCTACGAGTCGGGATGCGTGCCTGTGTGCACCGGAGAGTGTCCTGACCGCACGCAGAGCTGATTATCAATATAATTATGCTGCAATCGCACTAGAGGAGCCGATCTAGTAAATCAAGCCCAACTGTCTGCCCACTTGCAGTGAAGAGACTAAAACCTGTCAGCTTGGGGAAGGAGAAACAGGTGGCCTCATTTGCAAAAAAAAAGGCTGCTCCCCACACCGCCAAGTGCTGCACATAAATACTTGCACGTGTTGGGTAAGCGCGGAGTATGGCTGCTTTGCTCACTGCATGTTCAAGGCACTTCTGGTGCACGTACAAAGCCTAAACAAATCACCTGGGATGGACTCAGCACTGCCATAAGTTTTTTTGCTTTATTAATTTTTTACATCCCTGCTGACCTCAGCGAGCAGCCCTCAATGACCGTCCTGGCCATGGCACCACCAATGCTCAAGGAAAGAGTAAAAGCCTGGGCAGTATCGCAAGACAGATGAAACTAATAAAACATGAGTCTTGTGAAAATAACCCTCGATGCAACCCTTTCCCGTGCAGGCAAAGGAGTACAAGGCACGTGTCAATCAACCTGTTTTGGCAGTAGGCTGCTAGGCAGCAGGAGCAGGAGAAAGGAAATGCTGCGGCGCATTGGGATGCAGGCAGCTGTCTTTGCCGGCTCATGCAAGACTGATCTCTAAGCTGGGGATATTGTAATAACCAAACTGCGAATCTGCAAACTCAAGGTTAATTCCCATTTTCAATAATGGATGGGAAAAGCTGGAAATCCATCAAAACTAAAAATACGAAGGAAACACTTCTGAAAGCAGATGTCTTGAGAAAGCACTGAGTATTAAATGAAATGCAAGTATGACAAATGCGGCAGGCTCGCAGCTTCAAGTATGCTCTCTTCCCAAAGTAACCCAGTGGAAAAGATGAAAATAGCTGAGAAGTGCAAAAATGTGAGGTACCCTGAAACAGGAGCTTCTAAGAAGCATCAGGCTAAGGAATCCCTCTACTACATAATATTTAAAGGCAGAAATCCTAGAGGATTTAACAATCCAGAGCATACAAACCAAAAAAGGACTAAGAGAAGTTGCAGAGTCTTGTTGGTGCCTCAGGACATGCTCAGCAGCACAGGAAGGCTTCCAAATCAAAATTAGATCAACATAAGCTGTGAGTGGCCTTTTAAACTATGGTTTACACTGCTATCTCAGAGAGTCCAAGCTCAGGCTTTTAAAGTAGAGATACAAACACAGTTGTCAGCCTGAACAATAATAAAAAATGGCAAGTGACCTTTGGAGTCATTAAGGCCCTATTTTCCTCATTGCAGCCAATCTCCTCTTACAGTTCCTTTCACTAACATAAAACAGCTGGGTCCATGTCTCGGTACTCGTGTTATAACCCAGAGGTCTACAGAAACAGAACTGATCCCATATAAACATATCTCCTATGCCCAAGACTCAAAGGACACTTCTCCTCCGCAGATAGAAGACTCCATCCAGGGGCAGAAACTGTATAATGACATTCACAGACCAACCCAACGAGCAAAGGTAGCATTTGCCTCAACCACAATTCAATTTTTATTCTTTTTTGTGATTTGAATGGACACAAATGATTTAGGAGAGACACAATTTGTGAAGTACTCTTGGTTAGTAGCAGTCGACCCTTTACAATTCAACCTCATTGACGCTCATAACACGTGGTAATGGTTTTCCCCTCTCAGTAGCGACGGTGGCAGTGGCCAACGTAAATCCCCCACAAGTCGGGAGACCGGGGACCCTCTCACAACCTGCCACATATCGTGGTTGAAAGGGATCCTGCTTTGCTCATAAAACCGATCACTCTTTCCTAATAGTCTACAATTTGCAGCTATCATAAAAATACCCTAACCATATTTACTAGGCGGCAGTGCAATTCAGAACTCCAAGGCTGAAGACCTTGAATACTTCCATCCCCCTAACTGGCTTGCTAACAGAAGTCAGTAACTCACAGCAAACTGCCACCAAATGGCACTGGAAAATAAAACTCCCTTACACAAGGACAGGCAACCTCCTTGAACTTCCAGTGTTACAAGTCGGTACAGCATTAAAAAATGTGGGTAAACTTTAGGAATGGCCACAGCAGCAGCAACATCGGGAACTTTTTCTTTTCCCGTTAGCCACTGAAGTCTTTGATGTGGAACACAACATTTTCAGCCAACTCAATGTCTTTCCACCCTCCTCTACAAGGCATGCCATACTGATGACCTCTTCCTCATCGACAATAAAAAAAATGATATATAGCAGACTGTGGAGTTATTCAACAAACAATTTCCAAAGATCACCTTTATTACAGCATATAAAGCAGATCTAGGACTCCCTTTCCAGGATGTCAGAGTTTTATGAAGCATCCACTGTTCACTCACAGTTGCTCGGTTTGGAAACGGTGCTTCACACAGATATATAGTGCCGTGCTTGGCTCGGCACCTTCCCAGGGCTGTGCAGAAAGGGTGCCCGTGACAGGGCTGGTTATTAACGAGCACCAGGGAAGTCATGCAAAGGATGGAGAACCACAGGCAAAAGGCACCCAAAATAGCAATAGAGTAGAAGTGGCTTCCAGCAAAGCAGAGCATCACGGAGTGATTATTTCTGCTGCCAGCCAAGGCTGGTAAGAACAGGACTTGCCGTGATGCCAACAAAAGCCCTGACCTGTGTGGAGCTGAGCATGTGCTTAGAGCTGACAAGCAAGCATGTGATGTTAAAGGCATTTCTAAAGCAAGGATTGAATCTCCTATTAAGGACTGAATTTTATTTCTGATTGCAGAGATGAGCCATGAGGAGTTAAGGCATACCAGTCACACATTCACTACGCTCCAAGCAGGAAATATTTTTTCCACTTTGATATTTCACACCCACCTTTGCCTTTTTTTTTCCTGTCAGCACCTCAGCTACTGCAATTATGTTTTCAAATCCAGGGACATCACCATTATGCAGGAACAGGCCGCCTGGTACACACACGTACTAACATAGCACTGACCAAGCACATTAAATCCCACTCTATCTGGAACAAACAACTGCCTTTAGATGATTTCTGTGTCTTACAATTTGCATCTTATTTGGAAGCAGTAAGTATAAGAATGTTATAACAAAGGACTCAATGTTGGTTTAAAAGATTAGGTAGCATAACAGATATCTTCTGCATTTTAGAGTCCAGGTAGTAGAATAGACTGCATGGAAGAAAAGGTAAATGGATTTGCATGTAGGTTTCACTTTTAAGGTCTCTAGTATGAAAGCCTCCCTTTAAAAAAAACCCTAATGGACTATAAACTCTTTTTAGAAAATGTACAGCAAAGAAGCAGTGTCTGATAAACAGATATAAAATTAGAAGGTTGTAATGTCTCAGCTGCTCACTTCTTTTGCTACAGGCATCTGGCAGCAAGATGTTTCAATAGACAGAAGAATGAGTAACTTCTAATGGATAAATATATTTTACATAGCATACATAGGTTAACCATGCATCTAAATGCATGCACACGCATGGGTACTAATAGGATAAATTTACAGAACCAGCTGAAGTGAACAGTCATTGATAAGACACTGAGCTAACATTAAGCATTTAAAATAATTACAGCTTTTAAACCATGGAAACAAGATTTTTTAAAGAATATTTTTGATGTCTTTTTCTCCAGCGCAAAAACTTCTCAACCATCTCCATCTGCATAAAAGCAGAGCTTCACCCAGTTAACAACAGAAGTGAATTTTGAGGCTCACAAGGACGAGACAGGCTTAAACGACAATGACTGTCAAATTATCTGATCCCGGCAGCCAGATGTAATATCAAAATTCCACACTGAATTTTCCAGCTTGAACAAGTAATGGGTCTCAGTAGCCTCCAACAGTAGAAGCCTGAGGCTTGTACTGAGTACAGGCACAACCTTCTGCAGCTCACGCCACCTGCAAGTGTCACAGACCATGATAAAAAAATAAGAATAAAAAAAAATGAAAACCGACCAAACCAAGAAACCTTCCACATTGCTTCTTTATTCCTTTTCTGGATTTCTGCTTGAAGAACATGAAGGACCCCTAATACGAAGTGGAGAAGATTTTAGGACATCTTAGGTGGACTAGTAATGACACCAGATGCTCTTTCATACATTTAGAAATTGTTGCTCCCCCATGAACTCTGCAACATTTCTGTAGCTCCTTGGTTGCTGGTGTATTTAATAACATTTTGTTCATTATGTTTTACAGGCAGGCTGAAAGGGAAAAAGTGAGAGGAGATGCTAACAACTTTACTCCTCGATTGAAATTCCTGGAATTCTGAATTGTTTCTTATCAAAAGGCTTAAAAAGAGAGAGTATTTTTCTTGGGTAGAAATATATGAAGAAAAATTGATCTTTCATTTCCAAGAGATACAATTGAGATCACCTTGTAGTCTGGCAGGAGAATTGATATGATTTGCATTACCAAGGATGACTAAATGGAGTGTTAAATTATGTAGAAAAAAAGAAAAAGTGAGGGAGAGATGCAAATTGATATTCATGACATCAACAAGGTTAGAAATAAAAAAGTAGTCTCTACGTGTATTCTTGGACTATACAAGCATTAATTTTACATTCTGTGGACACTATGCCACTCAGAAAGGAATCTTTTGCATGACACCTCTAGGAAATGATTTGCAATTATATACAGCAATGCTGAAATGTGATGCTGCAGTAATCAGTGTCTGCTATAAAAACATTAATTATTTCTGATAAATTCATTCTCCGGGTGTATTCTGAGCACACAAAAAAGTTCAGCAAGTTCAGCCAGCTGTAAATTTGACTTCAGCAGAAAGAGGTCGCATTTCGACGGTAGCCAGCAGTTTCTGGTATATCAGCACAGGAATCTCTTAGCTGTTAATTACCAAGACTATTTTGAGAGTTATCCTTGCTGTGTTTATTATTTTAAAATATTTCACTATCACTTCATATGGATTTCTGATTTTGAGCACATGCAAAAAGACCTTTTTGCTCAGCTGCTGTGTGCACCAAGCCGCCTTGCAACTGCTTAGAAATCTAGCTGGGAATCCACTTTAAAAAAAAGTAGAGCAACTTGAACAGAGCAAGAAGGAGGATTGCCTCAAACTAGTATTGCCCAATCTATGCTTTCGGCTTTTGAGAGTTCTTCTGAGCTTTGTGATAGCTGTAGATGTTCTTTTATAAAGCCTTTGTTCCTGGAGTCATAGGTTAACCCTGCAAGTTTATCACTTCTATAACAGCAGGGAAAGGCATTGTTTTTAATCATTCAGAGAAAACTATTTAAAGTTACATTCATTCTTAAGGCTATCATTTCCAAACCTACTGTTTCGGGCATAACTCATTAGTTTCTAAATATTTAGGAATCATAATAAAGACTACATTTGGCAAGAAGTTGGCAGCAAACCCTCCTTCAAAGCCGCGATCTCACCCTGAGTGTATAGGGGTGCTGTATATATACCTTCCTCCCCGCAAACAGTCCCTGTGTCAGGGATCTTCATGCTCTGTAGCCTGAAGCCATTTCCCCTGGGTACCAGTTTTCACATTTTCCTACGCTCCTTCTATTTTGCCAGCTCCCTGGCAATAGCACAAAGGTGACAATATTTTAGCTTTTTCTCCTTCAGGGTCTAATACTAAAAACATTAGGAAGAGGATTAAGACTAGGTCAGAATACAAGCTTTTGGTTAATATCACAGAAAGAGTATAGGTGGTGAAGGCATCCCTAAGGAGTCCACAATCCATTAGGTAGATTATATTGTCTACTTCTTTTCAATTTCTATCTGCAAACTTTTCTCTTTACGGGTGTTTTTTAGAGTCAATTTGAAGCTTCTGAATTCTTGAGAGTGGCACTATTTATAATGAACAGATTGAAAAATGTTTTTAATTCAGAATATCAGTGAAAAAGATGCATTTCACCTCTTTATGCTCTAGTATGTTATATACCTTTTTATTATTATATTTTATGTAGATGCTACCTGCACATTTGCTACCTTTACGTGTTTATGAATAAAATATTTTGCAGATGAGATCATAGATGAAGGTTAACAGATGCAGTAGTGATTTTTCCATTTGCAATAACACAGTGACAATTTTTCCATTATAAACTTCAATATATTTGGGTTGGGGGAAAAAATAAAACATGTTGCATCAAATAAATATAATAAGCCAAAAATAGGAAGCTAGACAACTAAAATTCCCCTTGATCTGCATTTAACTATTTTGAATGTCTTAGTATCATACTACCCTCATTTGGTTTTTAATAAAACCTCAGAAATTATGCTGGTGTTCTCAGATAACCTCTTCACGAGGGGTTGGAGGGAGGCAACACCCGATGTGGTTTTACACCTTTCATCCTGTGTCAGGAAGATCATCGTTTTCCAGGGCTTACCGCAGAGCTCGCTGATAGCACCAGCATTACTGACAATCAACACCGAGAAGTTTTCGGCAGAGCAGTGACGTTTGCAGCAAAATGTAAAACGCCACATTTAACGTCCATTAGCAGGCCCCAGATGAAAGCTAAATTAAACGCCAGCATTCAGATACTGCATTTCCAGCTGTACTGACAAATAACCCCTATTTATTTTGCGTGAAGCATATTATCCCTTCAGAGAAATTTCATTGAAAAAAGATCATTCCCTAATTCTCTAGTTCTGCCCAGTCACACAGGGCTGCCAACCCAGTGGTTGTGCTGTTTCTTCATGCATTCTTGTCCTCAAATGGGGATATTTCACTTCATAAAAAACCACAAGCTTCTAACATCTTCTTAAGCCCCTGCTAGGCCAGAATAACAGCAGTAAGCTAAAGATGTGTAAACACTCAGAAAGACGTAAGAAAATGTGACAAATTGTTCCTTTTTTTCGGAGGAGACATAATTGTTGTCATTCAATCAAAGTAAATTTTAACATCTATTCCCAAACATATTTCCAATTAATTTTTGCAGAAAAACTGATATTAGAAATAATATTATACTATAGGAGTGCCTGAGATGAACTCTCATATGATTATCCTGTAGCAGCACATAGTCCCTCCCTATTGGGAAAGGATTTCTAACTTCAACCCAATTTGCCTTAGTTTTTTCAGTTCGTGTGTTCTCCCCTTAGACCTTTCTGTTTTGCGGTTAGCATCACACTTCTTGGTGCTGCCCATAGATGACTGATGCTTAGGCAATTGTCTAGCCAAACATCTGGGCAGCCAATGTAGAGTCAATTATTTTAATATTGTCTGTTAAATGAATCGCTCTAATCATTTTGGCTGCCTCCCTCTGAAGTCAAATTAGCTTGTCAGCATCTTTTGTATTTTAGCAGTCAATTCTAGATAGGTTTCAGCAACCAGCCACATCTATTCCCATTCAAATCAGTGGCAAAACTCTCGAGATCTCCCTCAAAGCAGATTTTGGCAAGTACAGCAGAGCTATGAAGATTCCAGCCCTCAGGACAGTATGTCCTAAATATTCTAATGGCAGCCTCCTCGGTGGCATTCCAGAGGCATCTACCTGTGACAGCTCCCACTCCATATGGCAACATCATATTCATTTTGCTTTTTGCTATTACCTGTGGTCATTAGCGCTTCCCAAGTCCCCTTTCACGTGCTGGTTACCTGCCTTGGGATTATTTCTTCTGCAGATATTTTAAGTACACATTATGACAGCCTGAATTTTATTTGTTCTGCCTTTTCCATGTTCCCACCCTTCAGAAAAATCTTACATCTTGCCTTCATCTTCTGCCTACCCCATCTTGCAGTTCATTGAGTAATAAATAAAACAAGCTTAACACCAGTCCCCAAAGTGCCCCTAATGAATATTTCTCTCCAAATTGATACACCACAGCTTGTCCTCCAGCCAGTATAGACTCCCTGTGATCATGCTCATAGCCAGCTCTGCTTGCACTTCTTTTCCAAGCAGGATTTTGTGAGGCTCTAGAGTCAACCTGTTATAAACTGTAGACAGATTATAAGTACTGCCTTTCCTCTAATAGCTGTTTTTGCAATTTTAATAAAGAGGCAATCAAGCTAACAATGGTTTGGCAAACCTCCTCTCCAAGGAATCCAGATTTCAGCCTTGGGTGCACAGGGCTAGAGGAACAGAGCTATACATAGAAAACTAAATGCTCATTTCAGTCACCCATTACCTTTGATTATATATTTCCCAGCAGCCGCTAGGATCTCCAAATGGAAATACATTGATACGTGCTAAGACCAGTAAGGGACCTCTTGCACAATAGTAATTTTAATAAATTACTTAAAGAACTAAATTAAATACTTAGGTATGCAAACTAAAGGCAAGATCAGGGTTTATCTATAAAGGAAAAGAACTTGGAATAACCATCCCATAAGATTACTTAAAATGGAAACTCCTATGGAGAACCAGTGCTTGTTTACCCAGGGCAGTAAATTCAGATTGTGGAAGGATATGAAGTCAAAACGGAAAAGCCATTCGTGACCAAATCCTTAGCTGTGCATGTTCCCAGTCTTGTTTTTTTCGGAATTAGCTTCTGACTTGCTCCATTCCCCCTGGAATCAGACCAAGTTAAAGTCACAAAAGGAAGCTCAGTGCAGAATGGATGTCCCCACAGAAAGTTTCTGTACAACATTTAGAAAGTTACCCCATACCTTTGGTGCTGGCATCAATCTATTTTGCAATTGACTTACCATGTAATCAAGCCAAAAGATGACAAAAATTAGAAATTCAGACTCTCAATCTGAGACTTGTAGAAGCTGTCCTAAAAATAAGAGTCTAGGTCTTTTACCCTTTATAGGGGTTTCAAGGTACTTAGAGGTTTTGTCATCCCGGCATTTCTTTCATTACTTCCTCTGAGCCTGAAGGCTTAGAATTATTGACAATTTACCTACTTGTTCAGCACATTATCACCTCATTTGTTCTCCTATTGCCCTGCTCTTCACAATCTAAACTGATAGGTAGGAGGTGGTGGGATCTTGCAGAGAGGCCCCCACCTGCAGCTGCCCACGCTGCCTCACTCGCTCTGTGTGCCCGCGTTGAGCTGGGCTCCCCACCACTGCCCAAAGGGCTCATGGAGAAGATCTGTCCAGCTCGCATGGCGACAGCCACTGCCAGCCTCGACTATGGAGCCTATCCACCTATCCCCCTCTCGTAATGAGTACCTTCTTGATGGCTTCTCAGTTTCTGGATAAGAAAGTCTTCCATGGGCAATTAGCACAACCCTTTTCCTCCCTTTAACAGGCCTTATTCCCCAGCAGGTCCCTAAGCTGTTGGAAACTCCCTCCAGGCCCTGAAGACACAGGGACCTGCCATTTCCCTTTTCTCAATAGCTGCTCTGGGAATATTTCATCCTTGCTCTCCTACTGTAAATACTAGTAAACCTATGGGACCGTGCTGCAGAACACAGCAGGAGCCATTTAAATCAATGTGTCACACAAGCCAGTAGTAGTTTGCCTACCCAAAAAAGCTACTCCACCAGGAAGCTAAGAGTAGCAATAACACGATGGCAATAAATAAATAAAAAAAGCATATTTTTCACCTTCATTATATTTAATCCAGATATGGTAATCATCCTTTTTCTTTTTTTCTTTTTAATGAAGACACACACAGAGAAACTGCAGGTGATTTATTCTTCAACATATTTTTCCTGAATTGACCATGACCTCGCTAGCTGTATATTTTTTTCTACTTGACATTATCACAGAGTGAAAGAGTAGTTTTACCTTGCACATAAGACTTAAAAAGAGGCATTGATCTTGGTTTTCATTTCTGCCACCAAGGGAATGCACAGGTATTTTTTCTTCCACAAATGTAGATTTGGGTAAGAGCCAGCTTTACTTCTCTGGTAATACATACCACCCATTTGAATGTGGCTGAAAAGATACAACTGATGCTCTTGCCTATGAAACACAAGAGCAGTGGCATTTGTCATGACATGTCTTTGACATTTCCTACAGCACAGGGCAGATAATATCAAACTCTTGCTCATCTATTCGACTTCCTGGAGAGATAGAGAATTCTGAAAATAAACCCAAGGAAAATCAACTACTGGGTTCTTGCCCTAAATGCTGAAAAAAAGAAGTGCTTATAAATGACCACACTGCAAGAATAGTTTCTTTGATTTATCCTAGTCTGTGCAGCTACAAATCACCCTCTGCTAGGGTATTCAGGGGCTACAGGCCTCTGGTAGTGCAAAAGGAGAATATTTGGGTACAAGTCCTCCAACAGACATTCTCAACAAAATCTCCACACCAAGAATAAGATGTCATGCTTCAAAGCTTTAACCTATCATGAAGTGATAAAGAAAAGTAGCAACAGCTAAAGCAAGGCTGAGCATCCCACTAACTCATCTATCACCAGCTCATCATGAACCAAATACCCTCCTCACCCAAACCAGTCAGCAGCCTCAACCTCACCTTTTCAAGCATTCCCCAAAGCATGAGGCAGCCCAGGTTGCAAACTACAGTGGAGAGAGGCTCTCCTGGAAGAAATATCATGAGAAAAACCTTGAAGGCTTTTCGTTTTGGTTTTCTAAAAACGCATTAATTTCCCACACGAGTGAGTTTTCAGCCCGTGCAATACCTAACACTCAGGATATTCGGGTGGGCAGACAACACCTCACATTCAACATCAGCCACGTTGTCCTATTTTAACTAAACCCATGTTAGATTGCTAATTCAATCTCAAAAGGCAGTTCCTGCTTCTGAGGGCAGTGAGCCACAGACAGGGAAAACCAATGGTAGCGCTCAGCGTGCCTTGGAGAGGGTCCATCTGCACAGCAGAATCCATCCAGTTCTCTTAATCTTTCAAATATTCAGCATTTTTTCCCTTCCAAAAACATGACACTTCAATGCAATTATATAGTATCAACGAGCAATAGAGAAGTCTTTTATAGCTGACTCCATTATTTCTATTAAATCATCTCCTACATTTTACTTTATTAGAAAGTGCATTGTACTCTGAGTTGTTTTAGTGAATATGTATGCTTACTTGACAATTCACAATAGTTGCAACCTGATGCCATAACTCAGCATGTACTCATATAAACTCACATTAAATGCTAAATCCTAAAATTGTTAATCTTTGCCTTAACCCTGTGTGAGTCTAGGCTCTATTTATTCCCTTCTTCACAATAATCACCACTTGTTTGATTAAGTACTTTGGTCATTAAACTCCAGACCCAAAATGGTTTATACACAAGGTGACTGTGACATGCTGGAAATAGTTTCCCTGAAGCCCACAGTGCACAAACCTAAACATGTGTGTGCATCTTTCCAGGAAAAGAGCCTTAGTTTGTTAACTCTCTGCAAAGGAAACTAATTTTTGGCACACTGTGTTGTACATGTAGTTGTTGATATCTATGAATATACAAAATTTAAAATGTAAAAAATGGAAATATCAAGTAGCAATAATCCCAAATAATCTGCATGTTTAGTGCATTTTTCAAATATAGAATATGCATGCATAATATAGTTGCATTTTTAAAGTATGGAATCTGAGATTTAAATAGTAATCTAATATAAAAGATGTCTTTCCAGAGAGAGAAGAAAGTGCAAAGCTACCAGCAGCTGAACCTCAATGGACTTCAATACATCAATATCAACATGAGAACACTCAATGCCAGAATTGCTCTACCGCAACAACCAAATGCCACAGGAAAATAATAAAGTGCTAATGTCTCAAAGTAAACCTTTGTCACCTGAATGGTGTTGAACAAAAATGTGCTTTTTATAGGTACTTTATTTAGCATTACAAATTTAAGTTAGAATATGTTGCATATGAGCATATCCATATTTCATGAACCTCTATTCAACTTCTCAGTATTATCATATAAGTGGTATAGATTTCTTTTCTGCTTGTAATGGCAGAATCTGTTCATTTTAAAGATCCCTAATAACATGCAGACCGCAGGAGTTCACAAGATGATCAGGACTGGTACCTTAGAGATTTCACAGCTGTAATTTGTTTCTCACGGGGTTTTCTTGTGCATGATTTTGCCTCGATATTTCTGGCAGGGCGATATCTCCCTGTCGAACTCCAGTGCTGATGCAGCTGGACCTTGCGGCAGTGTCCTATGCTCATCCTGGGAGCGAGCAGTGGGCAGGGGACATCGCTGGTACAGGCTGTCACCTGTCCCGGATGCCAAGTGGCACTCACAGAGCACTTGCTTTCCTGGCTGGCAGCCTTTGGATACTCAGAGCATCCAACTTGCACCAAGCTGCTTTTCAGATGCCTGAGTTGTTCGAGAACGGAAGGAACCTTCACTAAATGTAAATGATGTTTTTGTATGGCTGGGTCTGAGCATACAGTGGTGCATGTGAGATAGCAAGGATTTTGTTTTCTATGTTTAAAAGAATAAACCCTGAACTCCCTCCAAGGAAAACAATCTCCACAATCCCAAGATTTATTTGAAATAGAATCTTATGTCCCATAACACTAATATCTGGGAATGTATCTAGCTCCCAGCACAACCCTGGACTCTCCAGTGACAGTAACCACATGAAGCCTATTCAATGCTCTGTCAGTAAGGACCACAGCACCAGATACCCATGACAGAAGCAAATGACAGGGAATCTAAATTCCTGCTTCCCTGCATCAGTAGGATGCTTTACAAACAAAAATGTGCATAAATTTGTGCAAAAATTTTAGGCCTTGGGGAGGAAGGAGTCGTAGCCATGACTCTCCTTCTCTGAGCTGGTGCTGGCTGCAGAGTGATGCTGCTCTGGTGCTGAGCTTGTCACAGCCGTGAGGCAGAGACTGCACAGGTTGGATTTTGTAGCGTAAAAGTACACAGGTTATTTTAAAACACTGTTCAAAATTAAAAAGCAAAACCTATTGCTGAATTTCTTGAGTTCTCTTCTCTATATCTTCCCATTGGGGATGAGGCAGAGAGGGTACTTCTAAACACGCTACATGTTAGCTCACACTCATCACTCGATAAGGATGCCTAAATCACTGTCAACAGGAAAAACTCTGCTCTCTGCTTCCAGTCCTTCCAAATCACGTGCCTTTGTGCCTCCACGTTCCTAAAGCAATTTGCTGCATACAGGGCATTCCTTTTTCCTCAAATGTGACCAAGAATTTTGCTTGGAGCCCTTAGTGTGTCACTCTTTCTTTTCACATGGCTTTGCTAGGTCAAACCACCTATGGAGGAGCAGCCGCTGTGTGGTTCACACATCTCCCAGGCATTGCCAGGGCTTCTTTTCCCAGCTCAACATACTGGATCTATCACTGTGCATCTCTGTTGGTGTTAAAATGGTAAACTCGGACAAGAGTTTGGCCACAATATTTATAGCACTATATATAATCTGTGTAGAAAATGAACACAGCTCAGTGGAGCAGGCATTATTAGTTAATGGGACATTACATCCCATCCATTTGCTTTTACCATCTTTTAAAATAACGTGATTATGCCAAATGCATAGTGAGGATAGGATTTACAGGAACACTCAGCCTAATGTCTCCTCATGAACAAAATTTCCATCTAAAAGATTCCAACAGAATAGTAGTACACAAAAATAAAGACTGCTGAAGACAACTAACTGTTGAAAGGATGTCCTCTTTAAAACACTAATATTGAGCATGTACTGTCAGTGTTTCATAACTGACTGTGTTGGTTTAATAAAACAAGAGTCCGGTCTGGAGTAAAAAGCAGACAGAAAGAACGATTTAAGATGAACCATCTTTCAGTAACCATTTAAAGGCTGCTAGAGGACAAAGCCTGGATAATTGGACCTGAAGATGCCACCTCGAGCTCCTGCTGAGCTGCAGGACTAGTTCTGGCAAAGCTCACAGCCAGGGAACTCGGAAAGACCAAAATCATCAGCAGGGCTTAACAGGAGACAGGCTGGATCTGAATGCGGATGACTTATCAGAGACTAAGGGAACATTTTAGGTGAGACAGATGCACTGTTCGTGGTTTTAAAAGCACCTGTTAGGCTTGTGCTTTCTAGAAGATACTGAGGGTGCCTTGGTGCTGGTGTTTTATGGCAGATCAGGAGTTCACTGTTGAACTACACCTCTTGATCATCCCTTGGTGCTTTGGTTCAAGCTCACGGAGCAGCTTCTGAGGATGTAAACCTCAGGATGAAATGTCACTGGAAGATGTGCTCCAGAGGCACAGCGTGCTGCAAGCACTGATGGGCACGCAGTCATTCAGACCAGACTGCTGATAATCAGAACCAAAACGCCCTAAAATCAGACCTTAGCAACAACTGCTTCACTCTGTAAACTTGCTCCTGCTGAGGAGAACTGCTGACAATGTTACCAAGACATGGATATTTTGCAAGAGCACATGCGCCCTCAAAATCAGCTCCTAGAAGAGGAGCAGCTCACTTAGTCCCAGTCAAACATGGGCCTAATGATGGGGCATTCAGAGCACTATAAACACAACACTCTGAGAACAGTCAAAGCAAAAATGTATGTTGTGGAGCTGAGGAAGCACTGTGGATCAGCTCTGAACCTCCTTAGCTGGAGGGCAGAAATCTGGCCACTGGGGATGCCTTTTCACAGCCCACTACAGCCCTACAAGGCAAAGCAGTGAACAGGCTATAGGACTTGCCCTAGGTCACCAGACAACACAGAGAAGAACAAATATTAAATGAGAGAACAGCTCGAAAGACACAATCTGAAGACTTTAGTCATGATACCAGGATACTAACATTTGAAGTTTACAATTTAAGTAAGCTCCAAGTAAATCAGAAGTGACCAAAAACTGCATCTTTCCAAATACATGTTCAGAAAGATCACAGCTGGTGCAATCATCCTTGCTAGACTTAGCATGCATTCAGCCATATGCTTAAGACTGCCAAGAGCTGAACTACAATCAGAATTCCTAAATAAGTGTCACCTTGCCTAAAAACAAAACCAAAAGGTTTCCATAAATCCACTGAGTCATTAAAAAAATAAAATCACATTTTAACAATGGCTCAAGATTGAATTAAGGTAACAATTTGTTTGGGAAAAATCTGTCAAAACCAAACTTACTCTTTCCCCTAAAGAAAGTCCTAGCTGCAGACACAAGCCCTGGTCAGAAATACAAAACAAGTATTCATCCTGAAAAGGATCACACGTGAATGACAGTATGACAGAAAAGGAGCAAGAAACGGAAGCCTCAGAAACACTAATTATATCTCAAAGGGAAAGCAAGATCAATAAATGCTACTTTTACAAAACTAGGAAGAAACAAAATATCTTCAAAAAATAAATGGGAAAAAAGAATGCATATTGTGCTATAAAAATGGCAGTTTCAGAATAGATTTTGCTGCTGTGACAAAAATGGGTTCCTTTTCTTCATTGTCACCACCACAGCAGTCTTTGCCCATTCCTGTGCGAATAATAAGTGTTATGATAGTCTTCCCAGGTTATGTCCTGTGCTAAAGACAGGCAACACCGGGGAACTGCAGTGACATGACAGTGGGTGATTGCAAAGGCAAAATCATAAAGATTTTAATGGCGACCTCCAGTACTCCTAAAATGGATGGTAATGAACTTAAAAATCTATAGGGGTAGAGATTACTTTGGACAGAGTAAAAGGCAAGGGGAGAGGTTAGTCTCAAATGTCAGAAATATTAGCTGCAGAGAAGTATAGTAAGCAAATCAATCAGAATAGAGCTACTGGGTAAAAGGATTAAGTGGCTAATAAAAGGGATATGCTACTGACCTCCAACATAGGAAGGAGTTGATAATGAGATAAGTAAAGCTTATGGAGATAATAAGGGTGTAATTGTGGTGGAGTTCAAACTACTAAGTGTATATTAGGAAACCCTGAAGATATATAAAGATATAAAATTCTGAATAGCCAGTAGTAGATGACTACTCTTCAGTCAAAAGTGTAAGAAACTAACGATACAAAAAATGTGACGGGATTTGAGCTTAACCTATAACCCAACGGGGGACTATACGGACATTTCCTACTTCTTTCTCAAAAAGAAACACACGCGGAGATAATGTAGTGAGCGATTTGCTAGGGTTTCTATTACCAGTAGGTCCTCTGGCCTTGCAGAGCACAGCCAAGTACCTGAGCACAAAAGAGGTGAGGATGACAGGGCAGGGGCACATCTCGCCCAGCTCCGATCCTGGGAGCCTGACGCTGCCTTGCACACTGACATTTACTGTATGGCAGCGGCACACATGGGCCGAGTCCTGTGAAATCACACCTTAGCTTACTGCCTGAAAGCCCTGTGCCCTCACAACCTTACATTTTGTTTTCCCATTTTTTCTGTCTGATGCAAGAGATGCCATCCACCGCCAAAGATGCCGAAGCTGAATGATTAGCCAACTGTGCTCAACAAATCCTGTGTGTATTGGAAAAGCACAAGTAAAGAAAGCTTGAAGGGTCACATTTTCGGAGGGACTTCATCAATCCTGCAATCAGCTGATGGTGCAAATAGTAGCATTTGATTTCTCATCATCTAATGTGTGGGTGCAAACAACGGCCCTATCCCAAGAAGCTCCAAGCACTTACAGTTCTCATTGACTTCATTTATGCTATTTGTGCTTACAAATCACAGCGATGGTTCGTCATTAAGTTCTATAATTTCCTACTGCGATTGGTTGTGCTTACAAAATTGCACCTGCAGCTGATTGCTGCAGTAGCTCTAAGGGCTGCTTCTGAAGATGCAGCCTGTGATTTTGGAGAAGCTAACTTCCAAGGGATGTTGGAAGACAGAAGAAAACAGCACACACAAAAATGGGAGTCGTGTTTTAGCAGAAACGACAGGTACATGATTGAAGAGAAAAAGTGACAGACAACACGCACTCTTAATAGATACAGTGTATACTGCTATCTGGGAAATACAAGCAAACAAACCCCAAAGAAACACTTTTCTAAACAACTGTCAATCAGAAAATGTAAAGAAAAAAGAAAAGAAAAACCACACATGCAGATCTCACAAAGAAGATTATTACCATCTAAATTCTACTACTCCTAGCTGAAGCAGAAACAACTGTGCATTGTTGCACATATGTCACCGTGTGCAAGTGAGGAGTTTGTACGTGCAAATGACTACTTAATTACACAAGTGTGTGTAATCATATCATTTGTGTGCACTGTCTCCAGTAATACACAATCAAAATAAGTATATGGTTGAGCACATGATTCTGCATTTATACTCCTAAAAATATAAATCCCACAACAGTGATGCAGCTGTAAAAATCTGGCACAAAACTGTAAGGTTAAGGGAGATTTTCTGAAGAATTTTCTTTTGTCACAAAAGTATATTAAAAAAATCAATGAAGAATATACTTGGGAGTACAATGACATAGCAAATATGTCATTTATTAATCAGATTCAAGCGTGCACTATGAAATGGAGAGGTGGGAGCTGTCTTGAAACACAGAGTAGTGAATTATTTAGGTCAAATATATTTTAAGATCATGAAAACTGCAGCTGAAAAAAGCTATTAGGCCACTTTGTCCATGCTTTGCCTTGGTCCAACAAAAGCCCCTTAGTGCTGAGCCTGGTCATTCATTTTTAATATTTTCTCCAGTATTCTTACAAGTTCCAGGTAGTGAAACTTCAACCACTTTGGCAGACAAATCTGCTCTACAGAAAAGACATTTCCCCATCAGAAAGAGCTTTAATAAACCAAACCTCTCTCCTCCATGCATCTGATGGCAGCTTTTTTTTACTCCTTTTGAAATGCATGGCACAGACGCCTTCAAAGGAACATGATGAGGAGCTATCACACACTGTAGGAATACCTTATACCTAAGAGCAATCCTTCAGCCTGTCCTCTGTGTTCCTTACTTTTGCAGATAATGGCAAGTGTAGAAAAGAAAGTTTGAAGGGAAAAAAAAAACCTACAGGGAAGGTGAGCTACAACTTTCGCTATAGTGAGAAACGCAAAGATGAAAGCAGGAGGCCAGTGCTCATTTGCTCAAACTTCGAGATCAGCTTGGTCCTGTTTCCAACTCAAAAGCATCCTTGTGTGCCTGATGTGCAGACTCAACTTTGGAGCTGAGGCTCACATTGGTTTCTTCCCCTATTCTCTCTCATTTCACACTTAGTCACAAGCAAGAGGGATTCTATGTGAAATTAGACTCCAAAACCATGAATCCTTATTTTCACCGGATTTCTACAAAGTTAACTCATTTGAGCTGACTCTGTTGGGTGCGTAGGTCCAGTGCTCCCCTATACTCATGTTTGGGCTGAATGACCTATTGCAGTAATAAGATAGGATAATACATTTTACCACTAGCATGGAGAGACAGGACCCAGGGGGCAAAGGAAAAGAATGATCTTTTGCCAAAAGTCTGATGTTTCAGAGGAAGACTGTGCCTTAAAGAACATTAGTGAAAAATGGCCTTTTGGATCAATAAAAGACCATCTGGCTTTGGAAATGTAATAAACTGCTTTGGGCCAGATTTTGTTCTTATGGACAGGGCACTACATTGTTGCTACATTGGAGATATCTCTCAAGAGGAACTCCCTCCCTCTCTCCTTAGATGTATATAGGAAAATTCTATTAGCTGCATCCCAGCTAGATCCAGTCATGAGATTTATTATTCTTTTTGAAAAGACATTCAATGAAAAAAAAGACTAAACAAACTTCAAAAATTATCTCAGAACATTTTGAAGATTATGGTTTCAAAAAGAAATCATTAATAGCTGAAAGAACTCAGATTTTTTTTTTTCATTTTTTAAATTGGCTGCAATACTGAGGTCACTTACCAAGCAACACGAAGGAGAGGAGTGTGACCAAGGTTCTTCTGGCCCTTTGTGCCACTGACACAACTTTGCCTACTTATTTCAAGAGGGAAACTTGGCAGCGAGCAGCTCTTGACCCTCTAAGCACCTAGCCCTGGGGTTGAGAGCAAAAAGAGTTCTTAATCATCCACTTACCAGCAGCTGGGTTCAAAGTATATTTTTTAAGTAGACAGGCTTAGAAGCTTCTTATTTCATGGTATCAACTAAAAAATGGCATTTGTATTTTTTCATGATTCTTAAAAATGATGTTGCATGAAGGCATGAAAGGAGAAAGAAGCTTCTTAGTCTTTACTTGTCTCATTCTACACTGCATTTTTGAACACCGCACAATAAGGCCCCAGGGTTGCATTTTCTTTACTCTGCATGATGGATCATCAGACATACAATTCCCATTATTGTTAATGGCAATTGCGTGTCAAATTACTACACATGGCATTTAGATGCTGCTCCTCTGAGTTACCTAGTTTCTGCTTTTGGTACAAGCACAGAGAAAAATACACTTGGATATTGTTACTTCGAAAGATTGTTAACTGTTGCTAGCTGTGAAAATTTGTAAAATAATTTTTTAAAATTCCTGAAAGTTGTCATTAGGTTAGTAACAAACAAACAAGAAAAAGCACAATTTTCATTCTTACTGTAAAGCCACTAGCACTTTATACTGCAAAAATGTCCAGAGAATGACAGGAAAAATTTTTGAAGTTGGTCCATAGGCCACTATCAATGATAATTCGTGGGAATTCTGCTAAAGTTAGCACCAGTGTTATTAGACATAAAATGCTATTGAAAAAGATGTGTTTCTTTTTTTTTTAACCCTAGTAATATCTTATAAGGAAACAGCCTGTGTTGGAAACTGCTGAGTAAATGAAACAGTAAGAGTCACAGAAAGGGCAATCGCTGTTACAAGCATACATGTTACCATTGCCTTTGACACGCGAAATCAAAGCTTCTTGTCGGTTTATCATACCAATACATCAGGGACAGCTCTTTTCCTCCCACTTCATGCAGCAGCAATCCATCCTGGTGAGACATAGGCAATTAAGTCCCATTGCCACAAAGTGCAGGTCCCGTGTGCAAGGCATAGGCATTGGCTGGGGTTTAATGTTCTTTGATAATTCTTTTTCTTGAGAATACAAGAAAATGATTTTTAAATCCTCAAGATCTCTTTTCTTCCCCTCTCCCTCTACTGTATACTGCTTTTCCCATGACGTCCATCCAACTTCAATCAACTTACTGATTCATAACAAAAAACTTAAACAAATGTACATCTACTTATGTTCTATACTTTGCATTTTCTTTAATGTGTAAGTAGGTGTCTGCTGAATAGACAGGGTCCTGCTCTAAGCTATAAATTATTCATAAAAACACTAGTGTGATGTCTTACCCTTACCCCTTCCCATAGACTACATTTTGACTTTCTCCCCAGAGCCAGGTTCCTGTGTCAGAGAAGACAGTAAGTAGCTTTTAGTACTGTTAATATATTATTATGTCATTTCTCTTAGTGTTCTCTCTCCCTGAAGAGACTGAAGTCTATGAAAATCCCTAACTTGAAGTGAAGTTGGGGAATTTCCCTGCCAGCTTGTAACATAGCTCAGTTGTACAGTGAACTGAATGGAGATTTGCAAGGAACAGATTTTGCAGTTGTTTTAAATGAATCCCACTTAAAAGGCACCAGAAAAGGAACTCTTCAACACTCTGGTACTCTCTTCCTGATCTCCAGGAGGACAGCAGTCAAGGGAGAAGGTTTTTCTGAGCTTCTCACTTCCTCCACTGGAGTTTCTCACTGTCATCTGGACCTGAATACGCAGAGAGACCAAAGCCACCACTGCCCCCAAAACACAAGCCTCTTGGCCTCTTCCTTGTTGTCAGATCTCAGCCCAAGGCCCCCATTGCCAAACTCAAGGGTCCAAGCGCCAGTCAAGCCACATATACCTTTAACTTAGAATTATGAGCCTAAAAATGGCTATTTGTTTATCTCTTGGTTATGATTTTTAACATGTGCTTTATCTACGTGAGATGCTTTTCACTCCCCGAGTCTATTTACATAATTAATCTGTGTTGCATTTTCCTGCTGGAGGATTAATGAAGACTTGGATAAAAACAACAGAACCCATGACTTTGTGACAGTCTTATGAAGAGGGACATATCCTAAATGACTGCAATAATGACATAATTTTGCTTAGGAAAATTAAGAGAATGCCTTAAAGGGAAAAGATACAGCGCATGTTCTCCCACAGCACACTTAAAATACCTTTGCAGAATCTTTGCTTACTGATCTCCAGTCAACTCCCGTTAGTACCAAGCAGAACTCCTGCTTGCAAGGATTATATGAAACAAATCCCCTCTAGATGGATATGCAGCAAAAATCACAGTAGTAAAAACACAGGCCAAACTCCAGTCAGCTTTGAGATCTATTCCTTGTCAAATGCCCTGGTCTTGAAAGATCTCCCTCAAGCAATAAATAGTGAGTCACAAAGCATCAAGAGGCTGTAGATCACAGCAGCTTCTCAAGAGGATGGTTGAGCTCATTGTTCACTGCCTGAAAGTTCTTGGGAGTTTACAGTGCAATATTAAATCTAAACCTTTTCATTTGATGAGCTGCTTTATGATGGATAGTGTAAATTAGTTTAAAGTAACTTTTTGTCAGCCAGAACTCATGACAGATAATTTAAGAATATCTTTTTAAGTGCCTCTATGATTTAATATTTTCATAGTTTTCCCCAGGTTACAGGGAAAGATAAAGGCCTAATAGTGATTATTCTATTACTTTTCATTGTCCCATGTGGGACATTTTTATTAT
>JAUBNY010000965.1:1197569-1219768 GCA_032275445.1 Crypturellus soui | reverse complement strand
ATGAGATGACAGTTTTAACTAGCCATGCCTTTCATGGAAATGGGAACATCAGCTCACAAGCCCTAACGTAATGCAAATAGGGACCATGCACCACACCATGACATTCATGTCACAGAAAATGGGATCTGGCCACTTTGTCACCTCCAGGGTTTCTCCTTGACACTTAAGGATTGTGGCCTGCACTAGACTCCCAATGCTGAGTTTGGAAAGCAATTCCAGCAGGGGCAACAGGATTCAGTTATAATCCTTGGGCAGTGTTCATATGTAATCTGCTGCTTTGCCTTGCTGATCAGCACCTTCTGACACTCCTCTCAAAATGCTCTGATGCTCATCATACTACATTTGCCATGATTACTTATGAGGAATAAAAACTGCTTTAATACGCTTATTGAAAACATATAAAATTGTTGCTCAGAATACACCTGTGATTATAGCTCATGACAATAGTGTAAGACTCCAGCCTTAACCTAGATATATTTAATACATCCTGACTGTGACACATCCCTTTAGAAAGAAGTCGTCAGCACATTCACCTGGAAGTTTTCATGCACAGCCCTGCGTTAAGCATCCAGGAAGGCCAGTGGACACCTCCCACGCTGTCCCATGGTGTATTTTAAATAAAATTTCTTAAAAAATGGGACTGCTGTTGCCTGCTGCCAAGTCCAGGTGTGCTGCCATGAACATGTTGATCCCTTCTGCATGGGTAACATGCTCCTGGGCTTCTTTCAGGAGCCATAAGTGAAGGAGAAGAAGGAGGCACCATGGCTCCGTGTCACACAGGACCTCACGTGTACACACAGCTGTGGGACACAGCACTAGATGCCAAGAAAAGGGTTACTCATAGCAAGATGACTATCCTATTACTCAGAGGAAGGAACAAAACATGTCAACAAAAGGTTTAGAAACCATGGAGAAAACATATAAGCATTGTTTAAGCACCTGTTTATGCAGACATGAGTCTAAGGGGAGCTCACAAAAGCACCTGCATAAATTAGTCACCTGGTTTGTGCTGGTCACAAACATATTTGTGCATAAGTGGTTTTGAAACTCCTGGTAGATATCAAAAGACCTTTGTAAAACTGCTCCTCTGCACAATGTGTACACAGACAATATAAAGCAATGTACAAACATCTACTCATACAGTCATCTCACCTTGATCAGGCAGGTTTTTAAGGACTATTTGCGGTTAGAAGTTTGCATGGTTCTTGCTACATGCCGCTTCAAACATGTCCAACCTAGTCTCAAAGACACTACTAATCTGAATATAAAACTTGGAAGTGAATTGCATTACCACATGCGCAAATATTACTCCTTCCTTCAACTGCAAATGTGGGTTCTTTCATTAAGACAGCATGAATACTACCAGTATATTTGTATTTGGGAGTCAATTTAAAAAGTGCGCTTTGCTCTCCGCTGGTTTCAGTTTTTTATTCCTCATGTCAACTAAATTCCTTTAAAAAACAACATAGATCTTGCATACAACTCCATGAAAAAAGAATCTCTCCTTTTTCATTGCAAAGATTTCCGTGGACAGCCCAACTCCATTAATTTCAATGGGACTGACTCCGTACCATCTTTTTTCTTTGCAGCTGCTGTATTGTAGTGAGAGGGGAAGACAAAAAAGTACCCTTCTAAGCTCTACCGACGACATCCAGAAATAAGACTATAATTGGCGGAAAATCTTATGAAGTCTGCTGTAATCATAACAGTCAAAGGGATTAGATTGTGATCTAAAAAGAGAAGCAGATTACTTTTTCCCTGCCCAAGAGGGCCTGCACAGGGGTTCCAAGTCCCTTAGACATAAAATAAAGCAAAAAAACAGCTTAAGAGACAATTATACACAAATTTCTACAAACACATGTTTCTCTCTACTACACAACGCCATCAGGTAACAATACATCATCATGCAATCACTGTGCATGCAATCCTTGCAGGAAATAAATTGCAGGAAGGCAGGATGCCAACATATGTCCACTGCATACAGTCATTAGAAGGGCAATACATTAATCTTCCAAAACACCAGCCTGGTTTTTAGTAATCTTAATCTCCACTCTCATACCAATGATCTTAATGATTTGCCTACACAGAAGCAAACAGACTTAGTTCAATGCAATCATCCACAGAAAGGAACAAAAATTCTCTATTTCAAGAGGATGAATAATTTCCAAATAGGCACTGGGAAAACAGCTTCTCAAAGCTGCCAAGTAGTTGCACAGCTGTAGTGAAAAGGAGGGGTTCAACTCACAGACTGCAATACTTTACTCCCCAGCAAACTGGACTTTATTTTTATTCATGCTGCTGGGTGAGGTCTGTGCCCTGCTACTGATGTTAAGCACACAGTAACAACTGAGACCATTTCAGAATTATGCTCAGTATTGCTCTATTTTGTGACCTAAAAAACACTGCATCTTCATCTTAATATTGCCTATGTTTATGAACATGTTCTTGGTCCCCTAAACAATCTATCTGCTTGAACCTTTTGTGATAAAAGCACTGTCTTTGCAGGACAAAAAGATGTTATCCATGTATTTATGACTTGGGCAAATTGTTTCTCTCAGCTTTAATAAATAATGAAGCCTTAGTGGCTTTTGCATTTCGGTTCTTGCCTCCTAGAGCTGCAATGTGAGCTGGAACAGAGTACTGAGGCCAGGCAGAGGATGAAATTCACTCCACAAAATAATTTGCAGAAGAACAGAGCGACCACATAGAACGGATGATGGCTACAAACACAGCCGGAGCACCACGGAGCGGTGCAGGAAACATGGACTGTGGCTCTGAGGAGCCTTCCAGCATTCTCAGCGTCTCTTTTGGGAGCCCACAATCTGCTTTGAGGTGCCAGCCGTGCCCAGGTCCCTCCTGCCAATGTTGAATGCTGCCTAAGAGGTAAACTAAGGCCCTCAGCAGCATGACATACAGACAATAACGATGACAACAGGTAACCATCAACCTTCGGCTAAGGGCACCCGTCTGCGAGCCCAGGCTTGCAGATTCGCCACACAGAATGATGTCCCTGAAAGCAAAGGTAGATTTTGCTCATTAAGGCTCATTTGTGAGCCTTAACAAAATCCACCTCAAATGTACATTCTGCTGAAAGCTCTTCTTCCTTCCCTCGTTTTCTTATGAGGAGGGCGACTGTGACTGGAATCAAACGATCAATATAAGTGGGAAACATTATCCAAGATCTACCTGCTTACAAAGGCACCTTCCAAAGAGTTTCAGTTTTGCACTTACAGAGTCCAGGGCAGTCTCTATCCTGTCCCATTCCCAGTGCAACACAGCATCCCTGCACTAGCCTGTGCCCAGGACAGACTCCAGCAGCTACCCAGGGAGATGGGAATTTTTATTCCCCATTTTCCTTTCGGAGAGCCATCTTATATCTAATCCTAGTCTGTGAATACTGAAGCAAGATTTGTTCAGAAGAACAGAATTTCAGCTCCGGGTACTTAAAAATGCTCATAGTGTTGACATTTACATGTTGTACGTGGCAGAGTTATAGTGTATTTACTTAAAAAAACCAAAACACTGCAGATACTCAAATACATGCCTTAAAGGAAACACTGTAAACACCTTGTAAAAGCAAAATTCCCATGTGTTAGCAAATAAACAAGCATCAGGGAGAAAACAAAGGAAACCTACATACACAGAAAAGAATCATTGCAAGATAACAGCAAAAGAATAAAACAGCTAAAAATCGCACAGCAGAAATTCAAAGGCCTCATTTAATGACTCGTGTCTTACTAGCCTCCTTACCACTCTAGACCTTGTACCACTCTTAATTACCTCAGTAAAAATCCGGAGAAAGTCTATCAAAAGCCTGAACACATCCAAGGTCCAGTGCAACCAGGTTTCCCGTTTCTCTGCCTCTTTTCCTTGTTATGTACAGCATGGATATTGATAGATCAACACCTTTGAGATTGCACTACTCCACCAGGAGCATAAATGGAGCAAAGGTCCACCCAAACGGCAGAAGGGTCACACTGATCCAAACACAGCAGTCACCAGTATAAAGGCGAGCAGCCTGTTCACGCTGCCCTCCCCGACACATTATACATATGAATATCTATCCATGCTAATAGTTTCTTATAATATTTGCCCTAAAATCTTGATTCAGGACACCAGCCAAGGAGATGAAAATAAACAAGGAGCCCTGTGCTGGTTACGTGCATACACTGGCGGTGAGCAAACCCTCATTTTGGATAAAAATAGTTGTCACAGGATGCATGGGAACAACACACAGATGTTTTCCCAGTTATTAGCCCCTCTGTGTTATGCAGGACGTTGGCATTTGCATCTCAATTCCTAACTCCCGGGATCTCTTAAGGCATAGGTTTCCATTTGAAAACATCAGTGTCTGTTTTACAAAGAACTGACTTGATCCAAAATGTTTGCTCAAGACGTACAACTTTGGAGGTCCTACCATGCATATAAAAAAGCTTTTGCTCTATTATTACAGTGACAATAAAAACAACTGAGAGACTTTACAAGCAAGAATAAGCGCATAAAGACTGGGTGCATCTGGACTTTGAATAATGTATGAATCTACATTTTAAGGTCGGCTTGTGAGAAAAACGCAGTCCCCAAAAGCAACTGGAACTGTCTGATCACTCTGGCTCATTGATCTTCAAGGGTTTTAGTGCAAACACTCTGGTCCACAGTACTGCCTCTCCCTGTCAAACCTCCTCTGAAAGAGTCAATATTTGTAGGAATTTTCAGCTACAAGCAGAATCTCACAAATTACTCAGCAGCTCGAAACTCTTCTACCCAGCCCTGGGAATGAAGCATAATCAAAGTGATGCTACTTCTTGGTTGGGCCACTAAAGACCAAAACTGGATGCTCCTTTAGGCTGGTGGGTCAAGGAGATGTTGGGGATGGAGGAGAATGATCCCTCCCCAGATACAAGGGATTGGATCCAGATTTTCCACCATCCTCATGCACTGCACTGACTGCTGCAGCACTGGGCATAGAGGTGGCTCCCTGGAGATGGGAATAGCAGGATGGAGATTTGAAGGATTTGGGAGAGAGGAAGAAGTGAGGGGTAAAAACTGCCTGGCCTTCAAGGTCCTTTCCAGGGGTCCAGATTACAGCACCTGCCCCACTGGCTAGCCCTTATTTGGCTTGATGCTTGTTTCAGGAATATTCTTGATGTAGGAATATTCTTGGATCAGAATGTCTTACCTGTTAACCACATTGCTAGGCTGCATAACTATGCTTGCTCATCTCCTGTGAATCACATGCTTAATGGGATTATTCATCCATTCACTGGGGTAAGTGATATCCTAAATGTTTAGATCCACATCTAAAAATGAAAAACAGTAATTAACAGGAAAAAAAAATCTGTAGAACTCTTACTTGCAGTGGGGAGAGAATGAATATAGTAAGTTTACTTTAAAGTCCTTCATGTAGAGAAACTTCGTAACTGGTAAATGCCCAGAGCAGTCTCTTCATCTTCTGCCCTGTGCTGGTCCCTGAACACAGACAACCAGCGAGTGCCTTCATGCTGGACAACCAGGCCGTCATTACGCACTAAAATGAAAACAACAGTGAACTTCCAGCAGTTCTTCGTAAATATAAAAATCAGAGCTATGTGGAATACAGGGATGAAAGCCGAGTATTCGTATACCAAGAAGTTTTAGCTCCTACAAATTTTTGTTTCTTTAAGGAGTGGAAGAGCAGGTCGTGTGATAGACAGCTGTGATGGTGAAGGATGCCAAGGAGAGCATCAAGGTGCTCCTGGCTGGTCCCACGCCAGCATCCAGGATCACATGGTCGTAGAGCGGCTGGATAAGCAACTAGTGAGATTGCTTTGGAAATTATTACCTGTATTCAGCTGACACTTTTCCAGTTTCAAAAGAGGCATAAGCACTACTCACGGATTTAAATCATAAATACTTAAAAAGAAAAATCCTTGAAAAACAAAGACAACAACAGAAACCAAACTTACCCTCATTTCATTTATAGGTTAGGATAGTTCAGCTTGTCACTAGGATATAATTTGTGGTCTCTGCTTAGAAAAAGCTCAAAATTGTCATAAAATTGCCAAAAGATACCAATTTTTGTTTTATTTTGTACTTACTGCTCTGTGACTTTAGAATGGGCCAACAATAAACTACATTTAATATAAAGTAATAAAAGAAAAATTCTCTTCTTTTTACTCCAGGCTAAGACCTAGTGCATGGACTCTCAGGTCTTCTTGATTATGTAATAAGTCCCCTATGAATTAAATACAATGGCTCTTCTGGTTGCCACTATCGTTATAGATTGTATAATATACCATGACTGGTTTCAGAACTGAATTTCCTGCGTAGCTAACAAGTGCTTTTCCTACTTCAGAATGAAACCCATTAACAGAGATGCTTTTATATAACAGAACAGGCAAACAGCTGCTCTGTGCTGAGTTTCCTCCTGTACTCCATTTAATAGATGTACAGATTTTAGGACCATTAGACCATGATTTCCTCTATAGTATCCAACTTTACAGTCACTTCACAGAAGAGGTTCCTTGTCCTTGTGCTGTTCTTAAAGTTGTCTAAATTTTATGGTCCTTACATTTACAGAAAAGAAATTAAAGATATTTAATATATGGCTAGGAGTTCAGAACAAAATGTCAGGGAACGTCACCATTTGCTTATTGCAAAGTGTTAGGTCCCAGTATTGTGGGAATGTTAGATGTGTGTGATCTTTGCTGTGTATTTGCACGTGCACATTTAAAAGATATATTTGCTATTGGTCACAGGTTGCTTATACTTTTGCTGAAAATAGCTGGGGATAAGTTTCAATTAAAAAAAAATCCAAGTTAAAAATTCAGGAATTTTGATACTGAAATAATATTTACATTAATAACTGCTGCTATCTGCACTGTATATCAAAGGTTTCATTTTGAAAGATGGATGCTTAATATCTACCTGCAAAATATGCATATGCAGTTACATTCAAATAGATTTAATTGCCCAGCTGCAAATATTCTCTATTCACAAGCCAGAACTGTGAGCATAATGCAAGCGGCCTGAGTTTGCTCTGAAATTGCGCAAGAAGACTGCAGTCCAGTTTATCATTCTCTACCTGGATTCTGTCCTCTCTCTGCTATTTCTCAACACGCTGTGATGTGCTTCAGAAGGCAGGACATCCAGGACAGCAAAATTAAACCCCCGGGAAGCAGAACAGCTTTTTGATGTGTTTCCTCTCCACGCAGTCGAGTGCATAACCTCTGCTCACACTGCTGAGTGCTCGGCCAGCAAGTGCTTTCACCAATATCAATTGAGAAGCATCAAAACTGTCCACAGCATGGACATAATAAACTGAATTACTGATGGAATTTGTTAGGTTTTTGGAGCAGTGAACTCACAAGTCCCGCATGTGAGAAGTTCCTATTTGTGTATGGATCAAAGCCCACACACAGGCGTTGCTGATGGAAATTTTGGAGATCTCCAAATCTCCAAGTTCATAAAATTTATCCCAGCATCCTTCTATGGCATATGAAAATGCAGTTCAGTAACTCTTGTGGTTTAGAGACAAACAGCAGCATCTCATCCCTGGATGCCCTTTCTTCTGCTCCTGCTTCTTGCTCCACTGGTCAGAAGGAAATAATGATAAGTGAAGACTTTGGTTGGAAATTATCGGACAACAATTTTTTCCCATCAGAAACCATCCCAAATGGAGCAGGCTTCACATAGGGTGTGTTTTGGGGTTGGATTCCTCTCCGCCAGACCGCAGCTGTTTTCTCCCCGTCTTCCTGGCAGCTCCTGCGCTCACTGCTGAGACACCCATGTGTCCAGTTTGGCAGCTCGAGAGTGGATCCTCTTCTGCTGAAAGCTCCAGGCACCACAACAAACCGGGGCCCCGGCGGCCTCGGCCCCTGAAGGACATGGGGCACCCTGACATTTCGAGCTGACCAAACCCCGACGCCCTGGCTGAGGCCAGGGCTGCAGGGCTCCTGGGCCCATCTGTCCCCTGCCAACCCAAATTGCTTCCTATGGAGAGGCAGCTGGATGTTCCATGTTGCGCTGGAGCATCGAGCTAATGCATTTTGATTTATCCAAATTAATTTCTCTAGGCATTTCTCTTTGATTGGAGTTTTCACATGCTCATAGGTTTTGGTCTGATTTTGAGAAAGAAACACTTTTGAATTATTGGAAAGACTAGCAAAAAGGAATTTTCAAGCTTACAACAGCTCTGACTGATTTCTAAAAGTCCTTGTCCATGACTCTTCACATTCAGTCTGGTCAGGCTTTTGCTTTGTGGTATTCCCATTGTTTGGCTTTCCTGTGTTGTTGCGTGTTTCTGATCATCATTTAAATTAAGTTCAAAATCCTATGCTGAATGCATGGATTTTTTTTTCCCCTCTATGAGTCCTCTTGTTTCCCTCCACCCCCTTCCCTTCCTGCCACCTCCAGCTTTTCTTTTGTTTCTTTAGCTGCAAGAAAGGACTCTCAGAAATCAGTCTGCAGCTGAAATTCAACTCTTCTGGGTGAGCCTCATCTTCTGATCTGGGGACTCTTGGACTCCCCGCTTCCCTCTTAGTATCAAAACTTCAAGCTTTCTCTTAAGCACAAATTTCTTACGGGGAGAAAGAAAAGAACAGAAAGTGAAGGAATGTGCTCTTGAACAGGTCATTCTGCTAGCAGAAATGGATGGCAAAAATAAAAGTAAATCACAAAGCCCTGACACTTACTCATTTTAAAAGGACTGATGGGAGACAAGCATAAAAAAAAAAAAAACCCAAAGCAGATTTAAACAAGAGGGCTATCAGCATAGATCTAAAAACGTAATAAAGCCTCAGCTATTACGGCCTCAGAGAGGAGGGGTTTCCAGCAGAAGTGAGCATGAAGAGCACATGCTTGACTCAGTCTGATTAGAAGAAATAAATAGAAGCGCAGCCATCCCGGGAAAGGAAAACTTCCTGAGTCAGCACACGTGCACCGACCGGGGCAACAACGCGACAGAGAAGTACAAGGCTACCAGCGACCTTGTGCGTGTCAGGCATTTAATTTTGGCATTCTTGTTTCAAAAAAGAAACTGCAAAAATAGACAGGATCCAGCGAGAGGCCAAAAAGAAAAAAAAAAAAAGAAAGAAAAAAAAGATGAAAATAGGTGGAGCGTCTGTGAATGGAACGACTCAAAAATTACTAATTTTATCACAGAAGCAAAAAAAAATTAAGAGGAAGTTATCTTACCAAAGGATGCAAAGTGAAGGTCTATCATATGATTGCCTTTACTGTTTCCCATAATAAGAAAAAGATGATACTCAAAATAAAATGAGGTAATCGGATTATTTCCATGTATAATGACTAATTAATCTGCGTAACGTATTCTAACTGGATTTAAGGGGAAAAACACATTGGTATGAACTAGCATCATTATCAGCATTTATCAGGCTCACAGTCTCAGGAAAATGAGTATTTTTGTAAATTTGCAAATTTTCAGGCTTTTTTCTTTTCTTTTTCTTCTTTTTCTTTTTTTTTTTTTTTTTCCTTTTCCTGGTTGCAAACAAGACCTGGATGACCATTAAGAGCAAGGTTAATGAGCTGCAGAGTAAACCACCAGCTTTGTCCAGAGGGAAGGTCACTGAAATACTACCCCTTCCAGGACCATTTCAATAGGCTATCAAACCAGTGTGTGAAACAGGCACTTTTCCAAGAGCACTTCTCCTTTGCATCACAAGTGATGGAACCCCAGGACAAGCTGGGATTAGTTCAGTGTAAAAAGAAATACAAGACAAATGAGTGGTTTTGGGGAGGCTTTTTGTGCTCACACAAACAACGGCTTTAGGATATTCAGTAATGTCTCTATAGGGAGTAAAACTGCTTTTTGCCCCTTTAAATGTTTTGGATTTCCCAAATGTATACTCGGAGCCTCTCTTGGTTCTGATTTACTTTCATATAAAAGAGAATCAATTGATTTGAAAACACGTCTGCATGGGCAAAAAATGGGCATAAGCAAAAAGGCAGAATATTCATAACAAAACGGTTATCGCTAGCAGCTGACGAATCTAACACGAGGTCTATCTCAGGTCCCACAGAGCTCACCTTCACAGTTTATGTGTCTGCAAATGTTATAAAACATAAATCATAAAAGCCAAGTGTGTCTCCCTTCCTTTGCAATGATTCTGAGTGTTAGTTGTGGCTTACTTAAAACTTAATTTTTGGTAGCCAATATGTATATATATGTATAAATATACACACACATACATATTTACACTAAGAATAAAAAGTGATTTGAAATAAAAATCGTTCCAAAAGAAAAGTATAAAGAGAATAGCACAAATATACAATGAGATAAATAAAGTACCTGACAATTGAATAAACAAAGTACCTAATAACTATGGAAGATTCATCTGTAGTCGAAGAACCTAAAAATATAATTCTCTATTCTTTATAAAGCTAGCTTCAACTAGCCCTTAAAGTTTCTATAAAGCACAATTCACAATTCAGGATTTTGCTGCGATGTTAAATTATACTTTCAAAATATTTAAGATTCATTTCCCACTAAGTGCCAAACTACATTTCAGGAAAAAAGATGTAAATTCATAGTGAGAATTTAAGTAATGTATTCTGTGAGGGAACAGCAGAGTGCCACATTTCTTTTATAGTGACACATTAACCTCCTCATATCACTATGTTGAAAAGGAAAAAAATCCCTTCTATTCTAGAAGAACAAAAAGCTTTATTTTTCCCCATTGCTGTTTGTTTGCATTTAAAGTTTCCTTTAAAGTAAAAGCTTCATGTATTCAAAGGAGGGCACCCACATAATTTCCATCTCAGAGCTCTGAAGGAACTGCAAAAGAAACTGCAAGTCTGGCAATATACTGCCCAAATTGCTATGGAGCCCACATGATTGGAGAAGAGCAAACATACACATATAAGCAGTAGTAAACATAATACAATATCATGGAGGCAATGTAGGCAGTTTTATTTACATTAGGATGACAAACCATAGGCTACAGCCAGTGTCAAGTCTGGCATGGAGAGAGATTTAGGCTGGCACCAGGGAGAGAGAAAGACTATATTTAAAATATATAATATAGAAAATAAATAAAAAATATATAATATAGAAAATCTATAATATAGAAATAAATGTTCTCTGGGATCAAAGTAGGGTTTCATCTAGTAGTAATACGTGCTATGTGCTTCACTGTATGATGGGGATGACAAACAGTTGTCCTTACATATAGTTTAAATCCCCCATTTTGCAAGATGGAGAAGGAAGGATCGTAATGCTCGTTTCTCCTTTCCACCTCTCCATTTCTTGACTCCTGCAGGCCTTACTGTGCGGTAACTCCACAGAAAGAAACAGAAAGTGGCCCCTGAGGACAAATGCAAACCTCATGGAAAGGGAACAATTTGGTTTTACCTTCCCCAAAGCTGAAGACTTAGAAATGGGCCTGCAGCTTCCCAGATGTGCTTTAGCCCATGGTGCTGTGGTTCCTGCTACTGCTTCCTTCTCCATCTGGATTCTGACCCTGGCATCAGCAGCAAAGCAAAGTCTTTTACTCAAAGCAGCAAATTAATTTTAGAAGGGGGTTATGGGCTCTCAATCCCATTTTGACTGCGTCTCCTGCCTCGTGGATGTGGGTCAATGCTAAACCCAGGATATATGGAGGATTTCAAATTCGCCCCTCTCTTTCGTCTTTCCTAAGGCAGGCTTTAGTGTTCCTTGCTCTGCTCGCTGCCTGCTTTGAATCTCATTCTGAGGCATTAATCCTCTCCAGTCACACCAGAGGGAATTTGAACATCTAACAGGGCGCTGCAAGCTCCGCTCCTGGAGCACTGCCCGCGGCAGCCAGGCATCACTCTGCTCGGAAATGCCCAGCGCTATTTATGACTCTGAGCTTTGGTTCCTAACGGCAGTAATCATCTGAGAGGGCAGGTACCAACCACTCGAATGACAGAGCTCAACCGTTGCCTTAGAACCTCGTTTTCAGCTCTCGATGCAAAAATGTGGAATAAGTACTTTTCCCTGTTAAAAACTGCTCATCAAAACATCTAGCCCAAGAGAGGTTCCTAAAACAGCATTCTTGGAGGCAGAGGAGAAATAGAAGAGCTTGGTCTGCTCTAGAAACAGGCTTTGCAGCACTGAGATATTTTTTTCTTCTCAAGGAGAATTTTAAGGCAAAATATTGTGTAAATAAGAGATTCCCTGTAAATAAAGTTAAGGGCTGAGTGGCTATTCTGCAGGGGTCTGAGACAGAAATGTCCCTAAGCAGGAAGCAGAGGTTATTCCACGTCAGATCATTTGCATCCTGACATTTCTGAATTCAAGCAGTCACTGACTGCAACATGAAATGCAGCAGACTGGTAGCAAGTGATAGAAATCCTTAAAGCAGTCTCTTCCACACCAGGAGAAAAGCATATATTTTTCAAAGAGCACAAGCGTTAAAGTGGATTCTCATCATCTGTCTTGAAGAGGAATCTCGGATGAGCTCATAGCATCACCCTGTCCTCCAAAATGATGTTCAACATGTATAGGTCAGTATAGCTAACATCCACGTTTTCTGTGTCTGTGACCGAGAGCAAGGCTGCCAAGCGATCTTCGCTGCTCCCACATCTCTCCTACAGCAGGTCTGCTGATGGATTAGGTGAAGGATACCAGAACTCTCTCAATGACATCCTGAAAACAGAGTCAAATGAATAGGAAATACTGCAAGAATATATATAACAGTTATGGTGTTTAAAAGAATGCCACTGTCCTTTTGAAGACAGCATATAGCTTCCTGTAAATATCCAGATGCAATAAACAGCCTTATTTCCCCTTTTTCCGATTATTCCCCCACTTCTGCTCCTTCCATCTCATAGGAGTCTGCCCTCCTCTCCTTCCTAGGAAAAGATACTCAAACTGAACAGCTTTGAATGCAGGAGTGTTTGACATAGAAGAAAGCCACAGAAACTCACTGAACTCTGATTAGCAGAATATGAATTACATTTACATTAGAGCTGCTTATCTTCATGGATGGGACCATCCAAAATCAAATCTAGGTGTCCAGAGATTCTCCATATTCTCGCTCCTCTTGAGAAATCTTGGCTCTTCACAAACCTTTTGTCGGGCTTTTCCAAACCTCTTTTTGTTATTACTTCCTCTTCTAGTATCCTTCACATATAATGATGGTTTGGCTGCTTAAACGTTTCTAGAACTGCTACTTAGCAAGTACCTGCATTCATGTTGCACGAGTGTTTCTGCCAAGAGGGAAATGAAAGCATGCCCCTCCCCGTGCGCTCCCTTCCCCGTCACTGAGGCTTTTGATCACAGGTGCACACCTGAGGTTTTCTGACAATGCACTTGATTGTATGTCTCTTCTCACAAGCTCTAAAAGTTTTCCCATTTTAATAGCTTCTGAAGGCTTTTATAATTATTTCCCCACCTTCCACAACATGTTCTTGTCCTCTTAGTTAAATGGGCTAAACGTAAATGCGAAGAACACAGCTGGGTAAATAAAGCAGCACTGAGAAGGGATGGAGAAAATGTTGGGAGATAATGATCCAGTTGATCTTCCAACACATTTCACATGGGAACCTAGCCTTTTAACGCTACCCAGGACTATGAAGCTCAACTCAGATGACCAGTGAAATCTATCACTGAAGTTTCTGAAGGATTTAATTTAAGTGGATTTTCTTTGGCTCAAAGAACAAAGGGAACAAACAAACAAACATTATTCTGCTGTAATAATAATCCTCCTGAACCCCAAAATGCATTCTCTCCTCTTTGGATGCCAAACAAATTCATGTCCAACTTTCATCTAGTTAAAAAGACTTTTTTTTTTTTGGTTTGCTACTCGTACGTCTGCTGTACATATCAACACTATAAGGCTTATCAAGTGTTAACAGTGTTTATCTCTAAATTTTGCCATTGTTTTCTGATACATTTTAATGTGTTTTTCTCATGTTGAGCTCTATTTCATTAAGGGAATGTTATGGCTTTTATAATCTTTGAGTGCTAGTTTTAAGATAGATGTATGCGAATATCTGTCATATTTAATTATCTCCTCCATCAAATTCAGTAAGTGGCCTATTAAGAGAGAAATGACTGGTTCATATACTCATTAGAAAAGGGAGATCTCATGGTACAAAAAAGCAGAAAGAATTTTTTATTTCTGATCCTATAAGAGAGTAAGAAGAAATCAGAATGCTTAAAGAGAAATGCTTAATGTCTTGTAAGAGCTAAAACAATCCTGAGTATTTGCTTTATGGTATTGGCTGTGAGTTATAGACCCATTATTGGTGGATCCAATCCAGCTCTGTAGGTGGTAGCTGAAAGCTATTATAATTAAATGGATAGTTGGTGCCTATATAAATGAATTGTTGGTCTCAGCTTAGGTTTCAATGGATAGGCCACAAAAATCCACTTGAGCGCCTTACTACACAACCTAGGCATGCATTTTATGCTAAGATTACTTATTGGAAATGACTGAACTCTATGACAAGGCATTGAAGTAATTTTTTCTTTGCAGTATAGTCAAGGACAGTATTATATTCCCTATCAGGACTTGACCTTGAATAGCTGAGAACACTAGTTGTTTTTTTCTCCATTAGGAATTTATTCTATGATAGATATCTTTGCATTAGAAACATATCTCCTTTTTACCACAGAGGCACATCATCATTGGTAGTGTTGCCGTGGATACTGGTATCCGTTCTGTCCTCTGCTCCTGAACTTTCCTTTGATCGTCAAAGCTTCCTCTGCTAAACTGCACCACTACCACTCTCCTTGGAAGCCAGCACCCTGCAGCTCTTCCGCAGGATACCACTGAACAGCACAGTATGGTCTGCTTCTCCGTGCCTCCTTGCAGGACATCTTGCAACCACTCCTGCGGTTGCCAAATTGCCTGTCTCCTCCTTAACGTCTGTACCATATCATAGCTCATTCATTGGGTCTTTTTACTTTCTTGCACTCTCATTGCATTAACGTGGAACCTGTACATGCAATACGGCATGGAAATAATGGATTTTGCGTCCCTTTGCAGAAGTCATGATTGATATTAGCCTTTACTACTCCAGCAATTTTCATCTTTGGCCTACAGCTTCTTCCAACTGACCCTGAAGAAAAACACGTGATTTATCACCTTATTATTTTTATAATTTGATGCTTACCCACAATACTATTGTTCCCAATTGTTCTATTGGTTTTCATAACTGGATTTCCTCCTCTGCTTCCCTTCCCTCTTGTGTACTTTGGGGAATGACCCAGGTTTCTCTGACCTCCTCTTTAATCTCTGCCAAATGGGATTCAGTGGCAGGACAGTTAGGGAGCAGATTGTGAAGATGGCTCAAGAAGACTAGTACAGTGAGATACGCAGTGCTGGGATGTTCATGGGGAAATTAGCCATCACTGGCTGTATTTGTTGCAATGTTGCCTCTCCATTCCACCCTCATCTTTAAGAACTCAGAAGGGTCAGGTTTCATTATGATAGGCCTGCATTCAACACAACAAAATGCTACTTGCTTGTTGGGAATGTTTTTGTATAGTACATGGAGCTGCCTGTCCATCAATTCTTTGCGTGTCACCAGCTGTCACAAAAATGCAGCTCAAGAAGGCCATTCTCACCTATACGCTTCCTTTATACTCCAGTTCTTTTCTTCCTCCTGATCCCTGTGGCCCAGAAATCCTCATCTGTCCTTCTATTCAATCATGGCATCATATTGCAGATATTTCTGTAGACAAATAATCTCACTTTACAATTTAGGTATCCAAGTAAAATGGAACAAGAAGTTCTGCTACTGAAACCAGTGAATACTATTTTTCATCATCATCAACATTAAAGTGTGTTTTCAAGTACTGGATTTGCTGCTGTGCTTCGAAGTATTGGATTTATAACCTTAGAAAATCAGGATCTGAAGATGTACATATATTATCTACTGCAAGCATAGCTATTTGTAGTAATAGGGAGATTTTTCTACAGATAGCTTGTAGTGTGAGGCTAATAAAGGTTTCATATAACAAAGCTACCTAAGGCTTTAGAGGCAGATTTCAATACAAGTCCTAATTTATATTTCACATTTAAATAAATGGCCAGACTTTTAGAAGTCTTAACAAAAAAGTTTGCCTCTTTTGGGCTTATGATCAAGGTTCAGAAGTCAGGCTATAAAAGAGCCACGTGCTGCCTCAGAGACAGGCAGAGACTGCGACAAGGCAACATTTCTTCTTTTGCTCCTCAATTCCTCACTTCCAAATACCTTCCCAGACTCACACTACCATGTCTTTAGCAGCTCATAGACTAGGCTAAGTTGCAAATTTTAACCTAAGTTTTTTTTCCTCTCTGATTTTCCTGGGAGCGGCTTCCTGGGTCTGGGATGGTGAGCCGGACTGTGGGGTTAGACCCCAGGAACTCACAGCAGTTCCTCTGCTCTGCAAACCTCTTCCAGAGCTTTTCCCATCCTGCAGCCCCTCAGTTCACTAGCCCTTTTCTGATTTTCCAGGAAGATGCCCCAACTGCCAGCTCTCATTTGGGAATGAGCTCCCATCTTTCCCAAATGCAATTTCTGAGCTCTACTGTGGACACGTGTGGGCTGAGAAGCTGAAACTTTTGCAATCCCCATCTTGCTGCAGAAGTGGAAGTGTTGCCTCAAGATTAGAATATGTTCTGCTAACTAGTCATGTACCTAGATCTATTTGTAAAATTTGAACTAGCCTAGTTAAAACCCTACAAACTATACAGTATAACTAGACACAACTTTGGACTACACCACAGAGCAGATGGACAAGCAGAGGATTTTCTTTCCTCTCTGATTTTCAGCTCCTGCATATACAAAAAAGCCAGTGCCTGGTGCAGAAGAAAGCCTGGGTGAAAAGGTTTTAAGAAGTGTGTTGCACTCCGCTATTGTTTTTATGAAAAGCAATGGCAAGCTCTCTGATATCTTTACTTTTTTGTAAAGATAGTTCTAACCATTTAAAAGAATTTAGACAGAATAGTTTATGTAGAAAATATACCTGCTGCTCACCCTGATAAAACAGTACCTATGCGCTTGCAGGTGTTCCACAATCTGTCGGGGAAATCTGTAAAAGAAGCACCATGTGCTATATTTAGCTAATAAAAGAGAGGGAGAAACCACTACATTCTTTCATTTCTGTGTTGTTTGATCATTTGATTGTTCTGCAAGCCTTGCACCATATGTTGCTAATTGACATACAAAGGATGTGTGCTCTGTTGTCCTCATTAATTTGTGGAAACTAAATATTTTGTCTTCCTCCAAAACTTGCTAAGATCCTGTTTGAAAAAAAATCTGTAATTAGGTTCACACTGTTTGTAAAGTGCAGCAAGGGTGTCCTGCCTCCATCAGCTGGGGAGGAAGGAGAGAAGAAAGAAACCATGTGGATGAAATCTGCAGGCAAAAGAGACCCTGACACATGCAATTACATTTTGTAATGTCCCTCAGCTAACAGTATGCTGGAAAGGAGAAAATCAAACAAGCAATTCATTCACCACCCTGCAATGAAGACATTCCCGAAAACAAATCTGTCCAGCTCACACACATGCAAGTCTCTCCAGGGATTGCAGCTTGCGGCAGCACTGAGACACGCAGGTTTCCAAGGCTGATTCCCCATTTTTGGGGATAGCTCCTTCGCTGGCAGCTCCTTCACACAGCCCGACCCCTCCGAGTCAAGAGCCTTTTCTCGCAGTCCTTCATTCTGCTGCCTGTTGCTGACGGCACTGAAAGCTCTTGACGTGCCCCGGAGCACAGACTGCAGGTACAGCCCCAGCTTCTGAGCACCTTCCAAATATTAACTGAAGTGAGGTTAAACAGCCTTGGTTGCTTCCCTGCTTCAGCTAAGTTCTGCATAATCCTCACCACTGCTCGGAGGTTGGCAGGAGAAGCAGTGTGAGACAGCCACAAGAATTCTCTCTTTTTCTCCCCTTAAATCAAGATGATTTAATGGCTAGTTTAAAAGGCCACAACTCAGGACTGCAAAGCTGTTGCCCAAGCTCCACTTTTGCCCTCGACACAATGACCTTGTGCCACACACCTCCAAGACATCTGAATTCAGTCCTCCATAAGAAATTCAATATCACTATCATGTTACAGGGACTCATTAACATGAGCAAAATTCTCTCATGAAAGGCACCATAGAGCAGCAGATTTTTATCTTTTCACTTTCTTGCAGTGATTGCTTTTCCATTCCTGCCATTCAGTGGAATGATCTTCATATTTATTTAGAACCTGAAAATTCAGATTTACTATGCTGAAAACTGTGAATATTTGGCAGCACACTTTTTTTTTTTTTTTTAGGTTAGATCAAATGCATGCCAGATCAGTAGGCGTGTGGACACACACCACCATTTTCTCCAGTACAAATTCTGAATAGTGTCCAATATCTTCATACTTTATTGTCATCTTTTTATGTCAGGAAGTAAACTCTGGTCTAAAAAAGGAAAAAAATCCACCCAACTCTCTCACTGACTATATATTCAAAAAGAGAACTGAACACAGCAGAGCAATAGCTGAACTTGATCAATCTTATATGCTGTCACATTCACGGATATATACACTCCCAAAGATGAATTTTCTGTCATAAATTCAAACCACTAAAGCATGAAAAATAGGACTACTAGATACAGCTGATTATAAGAAGCAGGAACCTCTGATACTTATCTAAATATCTCATCAAAAATGATTATTTTCTGTTTCTAGGCTTCCCTTCCAGGTAGAAATGGAATATTGCCTCTATAGTAAGGAACAGATGGGTCTCTGCTCCAGATCAGCTTTCCTTCCAGTAGCAGCAATACTCTTCATCACAGCAACTCTGACCATTTGCCTGAAACTCATGAATTACTAACCAATGTAGTGCTCAGTAAAGGGATTTGTCAGTAGATTTCCAAGAAGAAAAACAAAAAAAAGAAATAACAGTCCTGAAAAGCCCCTAGCCAAACTCCCAGATAATAGCACCAAAATACAGTGACAGAGCTTACTTATTTCTCTATGTAAGAAACAGAGTAGTTCAAGTTTGTGATAGCTAAAGGACACTGACTTGCTTTTTTTTTCAATAATATACAAAGAACAGCACCAATAATTGCTGTAGTTTGCACTTCTGCAGAAGTTTCATTTGGAGCATCACAAGACTGGTGTATCTCAGACATGAACGCTCTGGGTGAGAAGACTAAAACTGATTTCATGCTACATTGCCTGCAGCATGTTATACGTGACATGTTGAAGGGAAAAGAAGGAAAGAGTGTATCCCAAGCTGGGGTGGTTGTGCTGCTGCATCTACCTCCCTGGTGTAATTCAGAGCAGTGCTGATGCTGCCATAACCTGTGCATCATCAGCACTAACCAAATCCATGGCCAGAGAGGAGGTGCGGACTCCATGAATTCTGCTAGATGTGGAGAACACAAAGCATGTTTTGGCTTCAAAAATAAGCAAAGTTTTGGTAATTAAATATGCCAAATCCTTTGAGATGGATGGCATTACCTCTGCTTCATAGTAGGCTATGCAGCAGCATCCTTAGCTCCTGATCCGATGCTTGTTGAGATAAATGGAAAAACTCCAGCTGCTGTAAGAGATATCACTTAACGAAGAACAGCTTTTCCTAGTTTTATGTACTTTCCATTAGCTCATTCAAAACCTGCAAAAAATGGTTTTAAATAAGTCACCTAGTAACTGCAACTCCCTCATTAGGCAGGTCAGGCCAGTTCTTTCCCCAGATAACGAAGAAAACAGAATTTGGTCCTTTGCAACAATGTACTGCACCTTTGGATGGTGTCCCCACTTTTATGCTAACATCGCTTATTTATTTCATGACAACTTCTCTCTTTCAAATTTGACTTTGGTTCTTAGAGGTCACTTGACATTCTTTGGAGCGGTGCAGAGCAGTACATAAGTGGTGTAGGAGGTTTCTGGACAGGGAAGACTTACTGTCTGGTGCTGACCATGTGCTCCAGTTTCACTCAGAAGAAATCCCTTCAAACATGCTGCTGGGTGTCCAATTTTTGGACTCTCGAGATGCCTATTAATTAAAATGCGGTACCTTTTTAAAAATATTGATATAGTCCCCTCCCCCCTTTACAAATACCAGCACAGTCAAAATGTCCCATGTGCTCATGAAGTTTGAAATCTGATTTTTAAATCAATGGGCAATTGATTTTAAATTCAGATTGAAAGCGAAGTCTTGCAACTAGTCAGAAGCCTGGCAATATTTCAATCTGAGCTATGATGTTTTAAGGACCTCATTCATCCCATGGACATTTTTTGCTGGACAATCCATTAAAGTTTTTGCTGTTCTGTTCGTCTCATAAAGCCATCAGGGCTCCCTCCTGCCTATCTTAAAAAAACCAAAAAAAAGCAAAAAGATCCATTTCCTCCAGTTAAGTCATTCTTTGGCAGTGGGAATACAGGAAGTAATTTCTCACTGCCAGCTGTGAAACCATAAAGTTTGACTAGGTCAAGCCCTTAACCCCTCTTCAGCATTACTGATCACACTACCACCATTATAGCAGTACTATATATAGGAAGAGAAGGACAGGAAAGAAGGTGCTAGCACAGTCTTTCTCTCTTGACGAGCTGCACTGGATAACTTTGCTTTGGGCTCTTAAGAGCTGAAGGTAAGAATATTCGTTTTTGTTCTACTGAGTTAAGAAATACTTAGAAAGAAGAGCCTGGGAGAATAAAATACAATTTTGCCATCCTAGGCCTCAATGTTATTTACTGAAATATGGTGTCAGATAAATAAATGAGCTGCATTGTCTGCCAAATGAGACAAATAAGTTTGAAAAGTTGCAAAAAAGAGCATTTTGACTGGTAGGGTCCATTTTCTATTCAGTAATTCCTGTATCTCTTTCTCTATAAACTCAGACCCTCGAGTTCAGATTGACAGTGTTTTACACACCACAGATTTTAAATATCAAAGTGACAGTTTCTCACGTGTACTTGTCCATCAGTAGGAGCCATGACTGCTATTTGGAGGAGATGTGATTACCAACCTGCAGCCGCTGTGATTACTCTTTGTAATCTGCTATTCTATAACTCTTGTTTTTGGGGTGGTGTTGAGGGAGAGGGGTAAGTGGCAGTAATGGAGTGTGCTTTCCACATACACATTTTTTTTTCTGCCTTAGTTTCTCTTAGTAAAATCATGTTTTGTGTATATTTTGATCTGTTGGATCCTCTTAAATATTTTACACCCATTTTTATATTGATAGACGTTAAGATCCTGTAAATTTTCTGCAGGTAAACAGAGGAAGAAGAGACACTTTTAAGGTTTCTAGTGAAGCAAAGGTGGTTTCCTGTGGTTGGTGCTCAAGAATATCTTTTTCTGGGAGGTTTATTTTTTCCAAGAAACAAAAGAAAATCCTTTTGTACCTAAGAGAAAAGTGGCATTATTAAACAGAATTCAAATTCACACAGCAGCTTTGATTTAAGATGTGTGCACAAACCTTTGTTGGTTCCACTGTTCTTGGAGCTATTTGTTTCCAGACATAGCTTGGTATATTGAGTATATATGCAAACCTCGTTCCACTCCCCAGCATAACTATATATCCACACTGAAAAGCGCAGCTGTAATTGCTGGAAGAGCAGAGGAATTATTGAATCTTTAGCCTGCCTAGTCCAGAGGAAAATGATCTTAGGGAAAGTTCCTCTAAAGCTTATTAGTAGCAGTCAACTTATGACCTACATCACAGTAATTTTTACTTCATATGAATAAAATCAATTGTGTTTCTCCGTAGCATTAACTACCCACATTCATATTATTTGCATATCTGATCTGGTTTTGGATTTAATTTACTTTTTGTCTTCAATGATATTTCATTTTGGTTAATACTGCTATGGATCAAGCTGTATTTTCTTTTATCTATTTTTTATCAGCTTTTAATTTGTTGCTTTTCATATCAATTAATTGTGACTTCCTTAAGTGAGAGGATAAATAGTAGCAATAGATGTATTTTTTCCTATCCCATTGAATTTACTTCTCTCTCTGTGTCCCTTTCATGGAGCTTCTCTTGCCTCTGGATTAAATGGACTTTTTGAGTCTTCATTTAAATGGAAGTGTCTCCAAACTGCTAATCATTTTTATTGCCCGTATCTACAAATTGTGTCTTCTTTGAGATGGGATAGTCAAGTTCATAATATTTTTGCAGAAGAGAGAAGGAAAGGAGGTTGTTGAACTGACATTAACGAAGAAACTCCTAGGCCAGTGGTCCCAGTCTGAGTTACGTCACAGCTGGAACGGCATCAGGATTCATTTCACGACCAGCTACAAAAAAAAACAGGTGATTTTAAACCTT
>JAUBNY010000965.1:1148599-1197469 GCA_032275445.1 Crypturellus soui | reverse complement strand
TGCTAGGACCCAAAAAATTAGATGTACTTTCCCCACTGAGCAGAAATCATCTGGGGTTTTGGATCTCCCTTTTACCTCTCTAAAAACAATTTGAAGTCCAAAATCCCAGATAAGGGCCAAGTAAATATAATGAAGAAAGCAGAAGGAAATAACATGCTTAATACATCTAAGAACTGGATTTGAGCCCATGCTAAGAAAAAAAAAATTGCCAATACACACATATGGAAAGAAAAGGAGATTCTATAGCTATTTATTCATCATCTATTGTGTTTTACCACTGAAGAATTGTGTGTATATGAATGGCAAAGACCTTCCTCTTTCAAGAGAGTGAAAAATACTCTTAATTGTGTTGACCTTGTGCTATTTTTCCTCCAACCAGTGCCAGATTACACATCCAAGAAGCTAACAGCCAGGGCTGTAGTGCTACCAGTTGCTTTTCTGTACACTTCACGTATTGATTAATGCCCATCTTGATTTATTTTCAGAGGACATAAGCAACGTCCTATAACAAATACTTGCACTAAGTAACTGTTGATTCATTCCAGACGTATGATCAAAACCATTCTGAAGCTTCAAAGTACTTTCCCTTACAGTTCTACTCTTTTTTTTTCCCTCGTTTTGTCCTTGGGGGGAAAGAAAAGACAGCAAAGGCATGCAAATGCAATCACAGTAGCCTCAGATGATGAATATTAAAACTCTGAAAGGTTGCAGCTTTTCTTCTGCTTTACGTTGATGTATATGTGTTGCCATGGGTATGTGTGGGCAATGTGTAGGTGGCTGTATTAATGTTTTGCAGTACATCAGAAAATGTATCTGTTTCAAGCCAACAATGATTATTGTGCTTGTCCATGTGATGTTTACTCTTACATCTTATGTTGTATGCTAATTAAACTGATGTAAGAGAGAATAGGTCAACACCATAAAAGTTAATGGCCCACTACTTTAAAACTCAAGACATTTTTAGGGTCATATTTATAGTATTAACTTTGAATGTCGAGCTGTTTGAACTCTGCTGAATGCACTACTCAGGAATATGTCAAAACAGCATCTTAACTGTGAAATTAGTACTGGAATAAGTACTGGAATTTTCTGCTATTCGCAGAAAATACACCACATAAAACAGGGTAAGTTAGGACAGAGTTAATTCCTGAGATGCTCCCTATAGCTCTGCCTTTCTGAAATTAGATCAGTTTCTGTACAATGTTAATGCTGTAATTAAATTTCATTAAATTTAAAGCTCAACCTTTTCACGGTGAGTTAAAGAATATTCCAATATTGTTTTACTCATCATCACAGTAAATTGCTTGAGAAAGTAAGTCTTCAAGGCCAAGGTCCTCAAGAGGATATTGAGACCTAAAACAGACTCAGAATTCATTGTTCATGACTCAATTCCTCACTTTCCCACTTAAATCTTTAGGTGCAACATATGGGCGTATAGGAGGAGAAGACTCAGAAGGCTAATCCTCCCTCTCATCATTCCACCATACAGTCACCCTATGACCCTGCAGTCCTCTCCTCAAAGGAGCTGGTTCAGCTTGGTGTACAACCCAAAGTTTCTTCATGGTTTGGATCACAGCTCAGGAAACACCAAACATGCCTAGGGCCACCAGCAATATTGGCGCATTATCATGGAACTGCACACAAGCTAACCTGGTCTTATTACTGGCAGTCCTTGACTTACCATAAAGCTGCATAGATTCCTGTGCGTCTCAAAAAGCCAGGTATAATGTTCATCAGCTTGCCAATACCCATGTCCTTTTGTCAATCTTGTGCTTAGTTAACTGCTATTTAGGCACTCACTAAAGAAATTTTCTGTTGACACTGACTGCCTCACTGCCTATTAGCCTGTTTCTAACCTTTGTGTTTATTGGAAATGCTGCAGAGACAGAGGTAACAAGGCAATTTGGGCATCATCTGACAGGTTCTGATTTCCATCAGCTCCTCTGCACAGACTGCCCATATTTCTTGGTGTAACTCAACAGGGAGCAGAAGTTAGGAGTCCACACTGACTCGATTATTATGACTATTTGTACTGCCCTCTAAAGTTTGAGATACCTTGCAGATCAAAAAGATGATGATCTCATAACTAGCCTTGTACAAAAAGCTTCTGAAGTCAAGTGAAATCTCTACACTAAATTTAGTGAGTTTAGAGAAGATTGACAACTGGGCACAGAGAGACATTAGAGGGTTTTTTTTTTTTTTTTTTCCCTCCGCCAGATATTAATTAACAATGGAAACCAGGAACTAAATGCAGAATCATCTTGCCAGTATAGGTCATCCTGTGTTTTGACTCAGAGAAAATAGGTTATCTATGTATGTATTCTGTCTGCATAAAAAAAAAAAAAAGTTCTGTAGCTCTTTCCCTTGTACTTTCTAGTACCCTACTATAATGAATGTAAATTCTCAGAAAGAGAATATTCTAATTCCTATAAATCAATCATGCTGTGTTGTAATTAAGTGGTGATGTCAAAGGGAAGAAATTATAAGTGGATCTCTTAAAACACCTATTCAGTGATATAATTACAGCATACCCTGTAAGCAAATTAGCTTGTGCCTACATGAGATCTGACAAACTAATAAACACCTTGCTGTGTAAATAGAGACTAAGAATATTTTCAGAGTCTTAATCACGGAAGCTTAGCTTACAAAAGACAGAAATGGCAAATCATTAATTTTTTCCCCTTTTGAGTGAAACACTCATTCAGAGTTTGTCTTACTTCTTCTTATGTCTTTGGCTAGCTCTTTCCATTTACTGTATTAAGATTGTTCATTCTTTTTTGTCATTAGGATATTTGCCTCCAGAAGGTGGCAAATGTCTACTCGGTTCATCCACTGTTTCTTGGCAAGCAGAATTCATCAATATAAAAAATAACACTCAGCAACAATTTAGCTTATGTGCCTGCTGGACCATAGTATCCCCTTATCAATGTTGCTCAGAAAAGGAGCACATTCAGACCACTTTCTATGAATATATCAGGAATTTTCTTAGTGATTAACAATATGCACAAAGCAAAGAATGTTCAATAGGTAACCTTACATTTTTTCTTGATATAATTCTGAGTTTTAAAAATATATGTGAATCATCCTAATAAAGAAGAAAAGTCAATAAAATGTTGAAAGGCAATTATGCTAGGAATTGAATGCAAAAAATGAAAATCAGAGTTCAATGGATCATTTTCATTTACTACTGCAAGAGACATAAAGCTACCAAATGAGGAGATACCATACTCACACTGAAATGTGCAGTAAATATGACAGTGCATCATAAGAAATATTCGAGATATAATTCACTTAAAGCTTGTTCAAATTAATATACTACTTGCTGAAAATGTGTAGGATCTGTTAAGTTTATTTTAAGGAAATATATTGGCTTTAAGAAAGGAACAGTCACTGTGGCAGCCATTAAAACACTTCACTGAGTTAAGGACCATTATGCTGAATGTATAGCAAATAAAGGCATGGTATCTCTGAAAGGGTTTTACAGTTTGAGAATTCTTTAATGAGGCATTTGAACTGCATGAGAGAACAGTTTCCATAGCCTTTGGAACATGACTACAAAGAAGATATTGATCTGTAGATATGATCCGATCGTATTCTAGATTAAAAGATGACAAAATCTTCAGGAGGTAACTGAGAAGATTAACCTGTCAAGGAGATATCCCTTAATGAGATTATTCCAAAGTGAGACTTTTCACAACAGGAGAGATACTATTAAGAGGCAAAAATAGGAATAAAAGGGATTTTTGGTGTTCGCTGTTTTTTGTGCGAGCTGTTTTTTGTACATGTGTCCACGTACATGGGTGCTTATGTGTGGGCTTCAGTCTGACAGCTAGGGTTGAAATGCATAAAGAAAAAACACTGATCTGTGTGACAGGATGCACAAAGATGATGCTCTGAGAGTGCTTCTCTTTTTAAGGCTCATTCCAAAGCCCACTATTCATTTTCACCATGACCCCAAACTGCACCAGTCCTACATTAAGCAAAATATATGTTACAACCCCTGAGAGCATTTCTGACGAATGCTCAGATCTGTGCTGTCATGACTAGCTGAAGGGGCTGTAGGTCAGTAGACTACAACTACTCCTCCTACCTGACTACTCATCTAGATATATAGAAAAGATTTGCTTTTAATGTATTTTATATATACACACATATATATAAAAATATCTATGCATGTATACACATGGACCAGCGTTCCTGTATTGGGGTGAGTTGTTGCCCTGTTCCCTGATCTTCTCATCTGTCAGAATATTTGCTATTCATATTTACTGCACATGGAGATTTTGCTCTGCAAACTTGATCGCACAAACTCTTGCGCAGGTGCTTACCTTGTATTAGCACTTAAAGATTTTTAGACTGATGGCAAATAGGTCCTATCTAGCCAACTCTCTTTTTTTCCTGGCAGGAACAACACCACCTAAGGCAAATGTTGCCTTCTATGTTATAGACGAACATTGCATCAATATGTTGATGAATGGGGATAAACTGATTAGCAAAGGGCATTTTCCCAGCACATCCAGATTTTTTGTCATCTTGAGTCATTGCTTTCTAAGAATGAGCTTATAATATAGATCGTTCAGCTTTCCTGGTGGCCATGTGGCACAGTAACTGTTCAAATCTTCATTGTTGAAACAGCATGAAGGTGTTGAGGAAAGACAGTAGGTTTTGGAAACCGGGGCATGTCAAGCCAGTTACATCAACGGTTAATCAGAACTCTTTGCTGATTTGTCGCACTACAATGAAGCAATATAGTCGTGAGTTAACTCTGAAGTTGGAATGATTACCACTCCATACCACTCCCTCTTGTTTCTAACCATCATTTATATACTCAAGTCTGTAATTCACACACTAAACAATCTTTTGCTGTCTGGGGAGCCTTGACTGCTCATAGATGGCAGTGCTTCCAAAAATGCTGCTGCTAAACTGAACCTGGACCAAGTGCAGGAATTTATTGATTCCCTCTCATCAAAAAAAATATGTCCAAACTTTGCTCCCTTGTGAAAACTTTGTATTTATGCTGGAAGACTGTAAGATCCAATAGCTCCAAAGACTAAAGATGTTCCAGTCTAAATTATACAGGTGCAAAAAACACCTTTCAATCTCAAGATCTGCCTTAGACACCTGATGAGCTCTTGAGCTATCATGCCCTTCTTTATACCTCTTCAGAAGCACAGAAGGCCAGTGTTTCTGTGGCATCTTGACAAAAATTCAGCCAGTAAAGTGATGAGATTCTTCTCAAATCATCTTTAAAGTGATTTGAAAGCCTGCTCAGCTTTGGGTGCCACAACTCATTTTCTCTAATTTGATCTATTATAGCAATGCTTATCCTCCCCTCACTTCTCCCTGGGAAAACATAGCAAACACCCTCCCTAAATAATGGGAACCCTTCCAGCTTCTGCTCTTTATTTATTTATTTATTTATTTATTTTTGCTTTCCTCCATAATAAGGTGCAATAGTGTTCTCACCATTTGCTATCTGCAGGTGAAATTTAGGGCTTCCCCCAGGACAACCTCTGTGCCATGGAGCTGGATGCAGCCATTGCCCCCTTGCTCCTGTGAGCGATGTGTGTGAAACTGTTGAGTACATTAGCAAATTAGCAGACATAGGTGGAATAAATGATATAAATTAAGCAAATTTAAAAGCCACACCACACAAAAGGTTAATCTACAAAGTCAGGATACCTGACAAGTGGGAAGTGCTATTCGGTTGGCTCCAAAAAGGCTGCTTAGTAACAAGAAATGTTATAGGCAGCATTTCCAGAGGATACATGAGGCAACAGGATTAGTCCCATCCATGATGACTGAGAAAATACTTTTTATTTTAGAGATATAAACTTGGCAGAAGTTATGTTTTCAAAATAGAATCAATTTATTTGTAACAGGGAAGAAAGGCAAAAAATGCGATGGAACAAAGCCAACAAATTAAAAATAATTTGAAGAAATTAATTAGACTTATGTGCAGGGAAATGTGTGATACACTTCCTACTGGGGAAGTAGAAGGTAATGCAGCATGGCCAGAAAATAATTATAAGCCTGTTTTAAGAGATATTGATCATAGTGAGAACTTAAAGTTGATGGTAGATAACACACTAAAATATTGTGTTATTTATCGGAGTAGAGGAAATCCAGGAACATTTTCAAGAACATATTGACTGAAACATGTGAAACAAAAGGTGAAAGGAAAGTAGGTTGATGCTCATTTATTAATATTGATTTGAATTATAGTAGCAACTTTATGTACCGGTCAAGTTCAGGATCCTGTTCTGCTAGGCACCTTATCAACAAACAGTAAGAGGCATTTCACAACCTAAATAGACAGGAGAAACAAAAAGACAGGAGAAACAAATTACAGTCCCAAGTGACAGACAGGGAACTGTGGCATAAAGATGGTAAAGCTTGAGCTGTTTGGAAAATGTGACCTTTTAATTAAAAATATAGCTGAAAATGAAAAATATTTAAATTTTGCCACAAATCTCATGGGAAATTTTGAGATGCAGTTAAAAAGCTCTTATGCTTATGGTTTTAATAAATAAATAAAAATCCTGCATGTCTATTTTCCTTCTCCGCCCAACCAAGAAGAGATGTTTCAAAGAAAGCACATGCATGTACTCATTAATGTGCACATTAGTTTTACTACAAACCAAGCTTCCCAAGTTCTAGAAACACTAGTTTGAAAGAAAATTTTGAGCCAGCTTATGTGAAATTATCAGGTGATCATGCAACAGGAAGCATAATGAGGACTTGAACACAATTCTTTTTTGCACGAGCATAACCACAAGGAAATTCTTTTTAGAGACAGGAAAAAAAGCTGCTTAAGAATATAGGGCTTCTGTAATACAGGAAGTAGTGAGCTATTATGTTTTTGCTTTGCCCTACTTACCACTTTCTAAAGCCCCACGCACATTTAGTTTATGGTGGCTTACTCCACTTTGAATAGTGGAAGAAGTTGTCCAGTACTAAGTGTGCCCTAGAAATGTCTATGGGAGAAGTAAGGCGTTATAAATGCAAACCTTGCTTTACTGTACTGTAATTTCTCTGGGTAGACAAGCCCACAGAATATTACAGTTATTTTAGCATTATGGGGAAACAAGATAGACACCATTAACATTTTATGAGCAATTTTGCTCCTTGAAATTTAAGACACTCTGAGCAGAGACTGAATTGTTACAGCTGCAGCCACAACAAAAAATAAGGGTTCAAGGTTCAGGGAATGTGAGTTAAAGGATAGATTAGTCACGGGGGATTATCACACAAAAGAGAGAGAGAAACTCTTGACAAAGGTGACAGATTCATGCCAATAAGTTATATGTACTACTAAACAATTCAAAAACAAAAAAGAGGGCATGGATTAAAGCTAAGGGAGATACCCATTCAGAAGCCATTTCAGAATGGTCGAATGGTCTCGTGCAAAACTTTAACAGTCCAAAGGTAGCACCAAAACTGAGAGTTAGAAAATGACATTTGTAAAAAAAAAAAAAAAGAAAAAAAGACCAAAACTTTTAGTGAACAACTTTCCATGAATAAGAAACATTTTTAAAACAGCTAATGGCACCTGAGCATTTTTTGCAGAGCCTGTCCATGATTTCTGTGCATTGATTACTTCCACATCTCTTGTAAACTTTCATGGTGACAGAACTGAGGGACTGAGGGACTGAAAGCTCCTTGGTTCCTGTTTTAGGAAAAATGAAGTACGTTCCTAGGTACTGATAGGTGAGGTTGCAGCAGCCAAAAGTGGAATTCCCAGGACTATTTCTCTCTTAGCAGGTAACCTTGACAAATATATATGCACTTCAGATGGGCTCCATACAGTGTCAAGAACTGCACCCTTTGGTGCTCATTCTTTTTCAGCAATCAATGCACAGGTGAGTGTGAAGCTCCCAGAATGAAGAGGAGTTTATTTTGGCTTAAATAAAGAGCAGCAGGTTCATACCGACTTATCAGCACCCATAACTTATAGGGAAAAAAATCAAGGGAAATATTCACAGGAATGATTTTCTAGGTACTGAAATCAGTTACAGAAATGGAGGGTGTTTGGAAAATCCCTCCTGACAGATATTTTTCCCTTTTCAGCTCTCTTCAGTGAGATATTCAAGAGTGAGATTCTTCAGATCCCACAGATTCCCTAAATGAACAGTTCCAATATTAATTTTGTTCATTCTTAGAAATTTTCCCATGCTATATAACACAAATATTTTCTTGCAAATTAGAGTGCTTTCTACTCACTTTGCTGAAAAGAGAGAGAGTTCAATGATCTTTTCTGAACAGTGTGAAGGGAAACAGGACTCCAGCTGTTCTGTAGAAGGTGGTATTGGAAGGTTGAAGAAAAACTGCACCGAGAAAGGCCTTGCTGGAAAGAGAAGCAAGATGACACAAGAGCAGTGTCAGAAGTTATTTCATATACTGCTTCTCTCAGTGTGTTCACAGCTCATCTAAAATAAATGAGCAGTGTAACAACTTGTAAGCTATCGAGCAGATCCAGCTGGGTGTCTTCCTCGCCAGGTCAGTGTAAAACAGAAAATGATTATAGTTTGCTGACGCCCCTAAGTTTCCTGTGGTAACAGCAAACTGAATGAATAGGCAAGTGGCATTACTGTGACCACTTGAGTGAGGTGCAGCTGCACTGGGTTTATAGCTGAAGAACAGATAAGACGCCTGGTGACATCCAGTTATTTATTGACTTTTCCAAGGACCGTGAATTGACCGTAGCTGTAAAGGTTACTCTAACCTATTTGTTTCCAAAGGGATCCCCAAGTGTCATTAACATGGCCCTTGCAGCTGGTGACACATCATAGAGGGTGTTGGGATTCTGCTCATAATTCACAAGCCTACCTTGAAACCTGGCAAATTATTTCATCTCTCTGTTCCTCTGTGAAATAGAGAATTTAAGTAGTGATATGGTAACTTTCTAAAAGTTCCTGGAGACTTAGGATTGAAAAGTGCACTATAAAAAGCTCCATGTTAGCAGAGGAGTATCCCTTCAGCAGAAGGAAAAAAAGACCTAACAGCTTCATTAATTACAGTATATTGACAGTACCACCAAATCAGATGTCACCATTTGTTTAAAACCACCCAGATAACATTTGCCCTTTTGTAACAATAAAATACAAGCCTTAGATGTTGATTATTTCATGTTATCACAAGGCACTGACTTTTTCTGTCTTGTAAACTCTTGATCAATGTGACAATACTATAGGAAATATTCTGCTTCTCTTTTTCAAATACAGTATTCTGGGAAAAAAAATCAAAAGGATATTATTTTTAGGAAGGGATATATCAGAAAGCAAAATCAGTGCAATTTTTGGCTGAATTATTCCTTTGTCTTTCAAAAATGTTCTAGTGTCAGTGTCTGTCAAATGCTAATAACACTTCAGAGGAAACAACTTTAAACTGAAACTACCTTTCAATAAACTTTTGACTTTCAGCGAATGTTTTATAAGCCCAAGAAACTTAGTACATGATATGTTTCTATCTCTGGCTATGCTGAAACCCTCATTTTTAAGAGTATAGGACATGACAAGAAAATTTTACTAAGAATAAATTGATCTTTGCTCCTTCACTTTTTCCCAACATTTAAAATTCTGCCCTTTAAAAAACAGCTGGCAAAAAAATGATTTAAAATTTAAAGATCACAAAAATAAAATGAGCAAGAACTTATAGTAACTCAGGCCTCTATTTTCAAACTTAATAGATTAAATTCCTGAAGAGTCATCTCCCTGTGCAAATAGCCATTTCCTTAACACCCAACCTGGTTACTACACGCAACAATTGGGATAGAAAGAACAAGCATCTGAAATGTTCTGAATTGATAAGAATTATACTGAAACATTGTAAAGAATTGCTCCAGAGTTAAGGGAATATAGAAACATAAGGGGTTACTTTAACACTCGCTGCAAGAAGCATTAGATGTTAAGTCCTTCCATGAAACACACATAACGTGTGTGCCTATAGAGTGCACGGCAGCCTCCGCAGCAGCCCAGCTACTCTTCACACACCAGTGCAGCAGCTTTTGAAAGTTCTTCTCTGTGCTAGTCTCTTACCTGACACAACTTTCAGTTCTGATGTTCAAAGCAGTAATACCTGTAAGGCTGCTTTTCTGACCATAAGCATGATCAGGATTTCCAAGGATATCATTATGCTACATAAAATGGCAAAAAAAAATGCAATGAGTTTCTCAGGTGGACAGAACAAAACTCTCTTGGGAACTAGATCATGTTTGGGTTTACATATTTGAAGAATCCAGAGGTACCAGCTGATTCACAAGGTGGATTTTCACAAGACCTCTAGTAACAAAAAATGGCAGCAGAAATCACCCCCACAGCACTGCCACCCCTGTCTTGTGCTGTCTTTTGTGAGGATCAGTCTTTGGCTGTGCGTCTGTGTTACAATATCTCCACACTGTGTACCTTGGCGACGCTGAAGATGTTGTGGGGGAGGTGGGCAATATGAGGGACTAGTGGCTTTTATGCACAAGTACTTGCTATAGTGACTCTTACAATCCTGCCTGTTGTTAAAGAGAACTAAACAATGCTTATTCTTTCACTGCATTCATTCTCTGTAACACTGTGTGGGAAATGCTGCAAATCACTTGTGTGTCAGATCCCACCCTTAGCTTAACAAATAAAAAATACATATTTATACCTATGGACTTATTCTCCTGTGCATTAAGGAAAGGAACACTAGGAACAGGAGCACACAAGGGACCAGAAAACAGTGGTTGTTTTAATGCAGTAAGTCATCCTGAAATTTCTCTCTGTATTCAAAATGATGTTTTATGGATCTCCATGAAGAAGGCAAGAGCTCAACAGAGAATGACATTATGGGAGCAGAGCAAAGTTGATCACCTTGAAGCAATCTTCTCCATCTGTGCAAGAATTGTTCTGTCTGCCTTCCTCAGGAGAACAGAAAACCTGTACTGCTTAAAAGACCATTGCAGCCTGCATGGCTCAAATCCTCAGAGGATGTAATAACGTGCAAACAGAGCACAGAAAACCATAGTCAGTCTCTGGAGTTGATATTTCAGAAGGCAAACAATGTGGAAGAAGCTCTGTTCCCCAAGAAACAGCAAATTCAGAACAAAAGGCCAATCACCAGTGGAGCATTATAAATTCCATAGTGTGCTAAGGCTAATTTGTGAAGCAGTTTGCTTATTTTTATCATCATATAATGAACTTGGCTACAGCTGACAAGCACATGGATTAGTAGTTCTTATTTATTTTGATTTGGAAAAATGTTTGGCATTTAGTCAATAGTTTCCTTATCCCAAGCTCTGGGCATTTCCAATTTATATACTCATTTAAAAAATAAAATCATACATACAGTAGGACAGCAGATTGTTCACTCTTCATGAATAAATAAAAGTGGTGCATTTTATATTACAGTAAAATCTTCAGCTCCTGCAGGCTGCAGCTTATTGCAAGACTAGGTTCATATACAATAAGGCAAAAGTGCAAAACTTATTCTTAACAGAAAACAGGTCAAAATAGTTTCTTTACAGTGTTGAGATATGCCTAAATGGCATTTTTTTCTGCAACAAGGTTGACCCTTCACATACATGCTTCCACAAACCTGAATTCGGAAAGGCACACACGAAGAGACCACCTGTAGGTAACCTAAAACCACTCACTGTTGTCAGTGAAGAATTCAAGTCACAGCATCAAAGTCACCTCCAAACTGACCTGAGTGGGAAAACAGAAATCTTCTGGGATCCAGGTACAGAGAAGAGAGAGGGGAAAAAAAAAAAAAAAAAAAGCATTAATGATATCATTCGTACTCATGAGACATACAATGACCTTGTAATTACTGACTTCACTCTCCACTGACTTCTCATCAGCTTCAGGACTACTACTTAAACTTGCAAACCTTTGGTTTAGCTCTGCAGTAACTTTTTTTGTACCTGAATATTTCATTTTTTTTGTTAGGAAAAGATAAACACAGCTGCAGTCACAGCAAGTTAAACCTTTCTCTTCAGTATTTCTCCTGCAACTCCTTTTTTCTCTTTTAAATGATAAACACATATATATGCAAAGCAGCTCCTTGACTATTTTGTGCTTCTCCAGTGCTCTACAAATAATTTTCAGTCGTTCCTGTTTCTGAAGATAGACTGTTATCCAAACAGCAACTTATTGCCTAGTTATTGTCTCCATCACATGTAACCTCCATTCATGGCAGAAAACTAGTTTTGGAGTAGTATAATAGCTACAGAACTCAGCTCAAAAACTCCCCAGCAGGGAAAGGCATAAAACTGAAGGATTTCAAGGGTCTATTAAATTAATCAAGGATATCATTACTGGTGATGGTCAGAAGAAACTAGTCTTGTATTTCGCTATTATTTCTGACCACATCTTTCTTTCCCAAAGACCCTACAAAGACACGTTCCTGTGGCTGCCCCCTCTAACCCAAAGTTGAGGACGGGTCTATGGGAAATTATCTTCCACAGAAACAGGCTATAATAAAAGTATAAACATGATCCAATTCACCAGAGCAGAAGAGTGCAAAATACATCATTGTTTGACACTAGCTATGCATATTTTTTTGGCCTTGGATCAATTTTTGGATGTTTTGTTACATGTTGGAATATGCAAGAATAGTTTGGAAAAAATCACATAGTATCTAACTTGGGATAGACTCCCCAAGGCCATTAGGATTCCTTTGCTGAAATCATTTCATGCAACAGTAAAATTGTTCTCACAGGGAGGTGATTGATTGTCTCTTTAAACTAAAATAATTTCTTCCTGATTCCTGTTCATTTCTATAAATATGCATATTTCTATTTTTCTTATTGTAGTGGGTCCTGCATTGGAAATTGGGGCAAGAGTAAGATTATTGGGAGTCACCAGATGGTGCTATTGTACATGTCTGTCCAGTTCTGTTCACCTGGCCATCAAGGATATCTCCTCTAATGAAACGCCAAGCACCAGATGTGGTACAGTTCCTAATAAAATTACCAGTAAATCTTGTTTCTTGCCTGAACTTCCCCGATTATTTTAATTTGTGTGAAATCTATGAGGCTTTTTGGTTTCCATGTAAAAGGAAACAAAATATTTCACAAAGCCAGGAAGTCTGCAGAGATGCAACCTCGCACAAGTAATGGTCAGTGTTACAAATTGACCAGTTAAGGCCAGACTTATGAATTGCCTAAAACAACTCAGAAAGTATGAAAGAATTTATGCAGAAGAGATAACCATGGACAAATAACACCTATTAGAGCTCTCTGGTGGGGAACAAAAAATACTACCACTTGCTAGTCCAGGAGGAGATAATGAGATGATGTTTAGACCTGTACAGTGTTTGGATATTTCTGCCAACTGAAACAGCTGTTTACATATTGTAAAAGGATTGTAAAAACTATCAACCTAAAAACCAACCTCATGTTTGCATGCTGCTCATTTCTTTGTAAAGAATAAGGAGCAAGATAACCTGCAGTCTATAATTTTTATATATTTGTTGACGTGGGATAACATTTTTTCAATGAGGAAAAGATGGGGAAGGGAAAGCAGCTGAGTTTGATTAAACTCTGTAATGTTAAAACCCATGCAACCACATGAACTCAGGCAAAAGTCCTAGCCAGTGGTAGGTGATTGAAACAGTGTTGCCTTTCCAGGCTCCCAAGTAACCACGGGACTATAAAATCAGATATATTCCAACAAAATCTGGCATTAATATGAAACAGCATTGGTCTCTTCAGTCAACACTCTTGAAACATATTGTACTTTAACACTCGAGCTCCTTACTCCTCCAGCATTTAGTTAACCGAAATGCAGTTTCCAGACATGGGAAGTGTCGCCACTGGGCACAGTTAGGTTTCCAGGGCCCTTTCCAAAGTGTAAAGTCAATTTTGTCTATTCATGTCATTAAGTTTCTGATCTAAAAAAAATTTGGCATAAAAGCAACAACTATCAGAAATCACCTTCTGCTGCAGACTTGGGTTAGGTGGGATTCTCAAGACAGAGCAGTGAGGAGAGATTTTCAAACCCCCCAAACATCAGCTGTATCAGGTCGCAACTGAATGTCACATTCGAAAGAGGCTAATGTTACATGGCACACTTGCCTGCTGCATCATCATCCAAGCAATTCAGTGCACAGTATAAAGCTGGAACTCGGTAGCAATTCTTCACAACTGTTTTTAAATGTTGAAACAGCATCCTGTCTAAATTGGAATCCTGTTTCATTATTTTCTTCCTTCTTAAACTGCTCTATGATTAAACCTCTCTCTTCTTAGCTTCCCATGCTTAAAAGCTGTTTTTCAAGAAATTCTTCCACAAATATTGTTTTCTACATTAAGGCTGACAGCACCCTGGCACTATTATAACTACATGCTTTGAAAAGGTGTTATGCAGATATATAAAGAAGTTTCTCAAAGAGCATGCAGTGTGATTGCTTACTGCAGAGCATAGCTTTTATCACTTTTGAGTTAGTCAATTCACTTATTTAGTAAACTCCATTAAATCTTGACGTGTGTAGATTTCTTGAAGACTTGTTCTACCGAGTTTACCCGGCATCTGTTTGTGACTTCAATCTAATCATAAGTAATTTTTTTTCTTATTGTTGAAGCTTGATTGTACATCGTTATTTTTTAGGACACTTGGCATGTTCAGTAACATTTAATGGCTGTTATTTTATCCTTTGCTCTCAGGGATCAAGAGACTGAAAGGGTTTATTGCACTACTACTTCCACTAAGCTATTCTTCATTTTTCCTATGTAACCCACTCCCCCAAGCTAGCAGACTTGTTCAGTGCCTACTCAGCTCAGTGTATTTCAGTGTTAACTACTTAAATTCTGGTCCTCAATGAGGCTAATCAGGAGAGCACAGATTTTAATAGCTGAACCAGTGTTCCCATAAACACTCTTCCAAAAATAAAGCAGTATTTTAGTTTGTACATTCTGGTCTGGAGTTTTATTTTAATGCTTCTTTACTTTTAAAGGAAAAAGATACAAATAAGATAAACAAAAATACATAACGCTTGAAAAAGTAACTTCTTCGCCAAGGCACAAAATCCTAGCACCTCTCTTGAGTAGGCTGGGTTTCAGGCAAGGAGTCAATAATTTAAGCTACATGTTTTAACATGAAATATCATTTTTGTAGCACCCTGTATGTGCTTCCCAGAGAGGTTTAGACCAAATGAAGAGACCCAAGGATCATCTCCACACTGTTCTATCTACTGTGGCCACTCCAGTACCATATTATTATTCAAGGTATTTTCACCCGAGCTTTCTACTACGAGTTTGCTTGCCCCAATGCCAATTTCTTTGAGACCCCCTGAAGAGTGAAAAAATGTCATCTTTTGCTCTGTATTTAAACCATGAATCATAGAAACAAAGCAGTGCTCGGCCTGGGGAGTCCAGTGACACAGAAGTGCTGCATGGGTTTTGGGAACTCATGTCGGCCATCTCACCTGTATTACTAGTGAAGGAGGCAGCAGGACTGTGGTCTTCCCTGGATGAAGCACATCCTTTGGGCTCTTAGATGTGAGGACCTTTTCATCGCCTCCTGCACAGGAAGGTGGTTGTGTGATCCCTAGCGATGGGAAAGGACAGATGGCCACTTTTCCCTAATAAAAAAAGGCAAAAAAATGAAACAAAGCCATGGTCACCAGTGGAGTGAACAGGGTCAGCCTGCCCACATCCTGCTCTTCCACAGGATCAGATTGCAACAGCAAGAGCTGGTGCTGCCTTCTGTCCTTCACCAAAGGAGATGGCAACTTCCACCAACATCCTGGTTGGTACTGCAGGCATGCCTACTCCAACACTCCCTTCTTTTGCTGCGCCCCCTCTCTTTCTTAGGCAGATATTTTAAGTTTGTTAGGAATTATTTTACACCTGTGGCAGAGGGCACCAACAGCGGCCATAAACTGATGCCCTCAAAAGATCACGAACAAGCTGCTCTCAGATCATCTTTCCCCTGAGTGCTTTTCCGGTTTCAAACTATGTGCAGCTCAGGGGATTTCCTGATCAGATGTTGCTAACAGCAGCATAAGGAAAAAAAATGGAATTGTGGAGCTCACTGTGGCTTCTTTGATCTATTGACTTGTCTGTGCTGGGCTGAGCCTACAGCAGAACATGCCCAAAGCTGCTCTAATATCTGTTGGTCGAGTGTAGCTCTCAGGAGAGCATCAACTTGCTGTGACCGGCTGCCCGGCATGCCGGAGAACGTGCAGCGCTATTTCCAGCAAGCATGGCCAGTAGGGTTCGCTGGGTTTACTGAGGTCCTGCTTTGATTTAAGAAAAAATAAAGGATTAAATAGGCAGATGCAGGTCATTCCTGCAGCACTCAATTCCTCAAGGTTAAGGGCTTTCTTCCTGCATCAACAAAAGCAAGTTTCCAACCCACAGTCCCCCATGTGAGAAGCTGACAAGGGAGCTCAATGGCAGAGCTGTGGGGTGCCTTGGAATGACCCACAATTACCTCCTTGGAAATGTCTACTCCGAGAAACAACAACAAACCCAAAAATGTAATTTTATAGATGGAACCACCCCAAGGCAACAAAACATGAGCATATTCTGTTGCTGTGCTATAGGATCCAATGCCACAGAGGAAATTGTTTTACTTCAGAGCTCAATCTAGCAAAAAAAAATATAGAATACCCCTTTCTTAGATAACTGCACGCATTAAAAACTAAGCTCAAGAGAGAGATCATGACTGAGCAGGAGGCAGGGCAGCCAATCCCAAAGGAAAAAGCAAAAGGAACACTTTTTTCACTCTCATATTTACACAGGCTTAATTAATTTTACATAAGAAAGATACAAAATTGAAGACAAACAGTGAAATACAGAGAGATCTCAAGATACATGATGAACCAAGAATTCATGCATAATATACAATATTTCAAAGGTAAGTAAAGAGACAGTGTAAGAATCAGATTGTTTTGGTAGACACAGTGCAGTTTGAAGAGTTTTTCACCGCAGGGAGCCAGGAGAGGAAGGTGCATCAGGGCACACGGGACTTCCTAGCTCCAATGGGACAGGAAGGATAGAGTGGTTTAGGGGAGGTTGGTATCACCTTACATTCTTGAGAATTGTTTTAATAGTTTGCTAATAATTTTCTCTAGAAATACTTGCATACTTTGTTACAATGCTTAGCTGTTTTACAGATAATTAATGACCTATTAAAATTCAGCCTTGCTGAATTAACCACTCCTTGAGATGTCATGACCTTAGATCTAAAGTAGTTACATAATTGCTATTTTTTATCCCTCCTGTTCATCACATCATCCTAGACTCAGTGAAGAACCAAGTTACTCTCAGACTTAAAAAAGTCATGCCTAGATCTGCAAAGACAAATTTCCTCTAAGGCAACATAATACCAGACAACTCTGCCACAAAAAAAAAAAGTCTGATGGATCTAGAAAATTCCAAGGGAAAAAGAAATCCAGAAAACTTCCTAGTGGTGGATCTGCCAATGATAAGGAGACATATCCTGAAACCAATTTTTGAAACCAAACATGTAGGTCTAGTCACTTTATTTCCATGCTTAACAGGTGCTGATACCAGAGGGAAAATACTAAATAGCGTATCACACCCTTGAGAAGCATGTAAGATATTTATCTGCCTAAAAGCCATGACATAGCTGCATAAAGAAAAGGTTGTGAATATAAATGGAAAAGAAATAACATCATGCTGGAGGGTGAAATCCTGATGCTGCTGATGTCTATGGCATTTTAAGTCCAACAGGACAGGGATGTTGCCTCCCTTATCAGGATGCCCACACTGTTCTTCCAGGTCCGAGTCCTCGTGAACAGGTCTTTCCATTTTATAAGCAGGGTTTTGCTCAGGTCTTTTCTCCTACACCTCTGCCTTCCTGCTGTAGTAGCTGCTAGGACAAAATCCCAGCACTTAACCCTGTTTTTAATCAAAGGCAGTCTCGCGACCTGCCAGACCTGGGAAAGATACAGTTCTGGATCTGACAGAAGGGCTTTGAAGCCGCATGGGTATAACCACAGCAGGTGAAATACAGAGCCAGTACAAATAAAGTAGCAGAATAACAGGAAGGAGAGCTGTGTGCAATCCTGCAGCATGCACAGTGCACGTGGATGTGTCCAAATCCAGGCTCAACTGCTCCAGCCATACGTGTCAGCTGAGTTCTGTGCACGTAGATATTCAAAGACTGACACATTCACCTCCGTCTCTCTCAACTACTTTATTCACTCTAAAATATAGTTACGCATCTGATGTTCCACTGTGAAAAGATAAAAAATTAAGCTGGCTTCCGTCTGGATAAGAATGGCAAAGTGTGCTACCCATAAGTAAGCTCTATATTCATGGCAGAATATTTAAAATGACCCTTGTATCATAGGAAGGGATTTAAAAAAGGAATCTGTAACTGTAGGAATTAAGAGCATCTCTCACATTTGAATTTCCTAGCCGATATTTGGCTGGGCTTGAGGAACTGTCACACAATAATAAACCCATTAAAATTCTGTGGTTAATTCATTTCTACAGTATTAACTTTCCCATAACTCATGATGGATATCTTGAGTTTGGGTACTTTTTATATGAATTTCTGACAGTGATAACTTGCTTTTTGGTCATGTGTTTCCTGTGGAAATGTTATTTTCTTAACATATAGAAGAAGTAATTTTAAAATAAATTTGTCTAGTGAATCTTTAAATAGAGATTTTGACTTCGCACAGTTGCAACCAGAATAGCAAATGATCTTTATTTTTTTCCTCCCCTTCATTTATTTGATTTTTCTGATTGGTATTTCTGGGCAGAATTCAGTAAAACAGAACCTTGGAAAATATACATCCCACTGGCAAAACAAATTCTCTCACTCCTGGATCCATTAATTTCCTAGACAATAGGTGGGGTCAGCAGGGAAACAAGGAGTCATTCCCTTAATACAGGCAAGCCACTAACGAGCTGCCATGCGTCACACTGCCTCAACAGAGCTGCAGTTGCTTCCAGAGCACCTGTATTTGGGCCAGATACAATTAGGGTTATGGAGGGAGGGAATAGGAGTGGTGTCAAAATGAGGAGGGTGAGGCACATGCAGGGAACGGAAATGCCTAGTACAGACTTTTTACATTAAATGGTGTTCAGCTTTGTGCAAAAACAGAGGAAGCTCCCAGGTTCCCCAGGAAGGCTGACTGGTTCTTTCAATGGGCGGAAGGGCCAGAGCTTAAAGCATTTAACAAGCAGTCCATTTTTTAGCTCAGTGTTTGACCACCTTTATGCTCCTAAACAGGTCACGCCGCTTTCCTGAACCTCACTTTTCCTTCTGCAGCACTACAGAAACATTTCAGCTGCACAGCTATGTACAGCAGGCCAAATACATTAATGAGGTAACTTCATGTTTCTGAATATGAAGTTAAAAGAGGGCCAAAATCCAATGACATGGGCAGGCTGTACAATTAAATTACTGTGGGCTACCACTAAAGCAAAATATCCAGGAGCTTCACAGTGGGGCAAGCTCACATTGCAAGCTCAATTGCTATCATTGACCTACAGGCATGAAAACCTTAGCCCATCTGAAAAACACCTGCCTACACTCTGAAAAAACAAAGTTAGATGCTGGAGCTCTGCTGTGGAGCAGGGCATTGCTCTGCATTGGCAGCAGCTTGGAGAAGGGGGTAGAAAGACCCCATTTCCACAGAGCAGACCCTGTGGAATCCATCCCACCACAAAGCAAGGCTCTTCTCCCTCCTTCCCCAGCTTATCTTGCACGAAGGGCAAATTACTGAACAGTTTGTTTCTGGATAGTTACTTCTTTGTTTAAAATAAAATTTAGTAACTTTTTTTTTTTTTTGAAAGACTAGGACTGAGTAAGAAAGAGGCTTACAGGGTGCTAAGTCGCAGAGTTGGGGTTATATGACTGCATCCCGAAGTAATAATCCTCTGCAGTCACTGTAGATAATAGAGCTGTGTGGATATTCCTTATCAGCTGATCTTATTAGGCATTTTACTAACAGATATTGATTGGTAATCTACCAGATGGTTAAACAGCAGTTTAGGTAGGACTTACTGTTACAATGTGTATCTAGAGGAGACAAAGAACACCACATATAGGCACATAAAACTGCTATAGGGAATAGTGATCTAGTACTCAAACTACAGCATTAGAATCCAGTATTATGAATTGCTACTCAATGTGCTATAGTAATGCAGTTTTAGAAGTGTGCATTTAGTTAGTACTTAAAAACTCAGGGATGCAGAAAGCAGCAATAATACAACTTCTCATTTTAGGAGGTGAAGAAATGGCTCCTACAGCTAGGATAGCAGGGTGGTTTTCTGTTTTAGGGAAAAAGGGTGTGGTGGTGCCTTAAGGACTTCCTGTTTGACTCACCACTTGCTCTTTTCAGTCCTCTGTTGATTCTGAAAGGCTCTTTAATTCTTTTCAGCGAATAATCACTCTGTTTCAGTTGCCTGTGACTTGCCTGTTAGCAAGTATGAAAACAAAACCGATTTGCTATCCTAGAGTTGGGGCTGGCATGAAGGGAAGTTGTACTAGACAAAGCATTCAGCGGCCATCTGGAAGAAAAGAACCTGTCACAGGTTTTAGAGAAGGCTGCATTAATGCCAAACTTTCTGTTGCCAGTAACCCCTCACATAAGAAATAGTGATTTTAGCTTGAGGTGTTATAGAGGTTCTGAGTTGGGTAAATAATGAAAATCTGTGGGCTATCAAACTCTTGGTGTTTTTTTGAAACTTCTTCCAAGGCACTTGAGCTGCATTAAGAGCAGGGATCCTTCCTCAAACCTACTTTGGCAGAACTGCCAAGCTCAGAACTACAGTGCTTGGAAACACACTCCTTAACTCTTCACTAATCCAATTGCACTGCAGTCATCCGAGTCCCTACCCAAAAGAAAAAAAAATAAAAAACAGAATTGCAGCCAGTTGCTTTGCCTCCTCCTGCAAGAGGCCCCAGGCAGGAAGATCGCGTTTCATTCCTACTATGGACTCCAGTCCTAGCCATGGACATTTCCTACAAGCTTTTGGTGGCTGGGGTGTAGCAGGAAGGTAACTTGCCAAACCTGACGGCACAGCAGGTCAGGCTTGCTTTCTTCTGCTCTCTGGCAGCTCTTGGAGTAAATGCAGTTGGATCCCAGAAAACACTAACCAGCCTAGCATTTCCAAACAGCAAGGACCATGATGAACACACTGCAGATGAACTTGCACTTTGAGTCACCTTGCTTGCTTAAATTTATATTCCAGTTCACACCTGGAGCCCAGCAGCCCTCAAATAAGCTTGGCTACACCTGCCCTTAAGTGCAGTTACTGGTAAGGATGGGAAGTCCTGGGGTTATACTCTTATACATTTCACCCCAACCATCCTATTTAAAGACGGGCCACCCAAGCAGATGCATTGCTGCTTGCTGCCCCCTGCTACAGCTTTTATGGAAGTTCAAAGGAGTCACAAAAATAAATAAAAAAAGCAGCACTGGGCTGTTGGCCCAGGAGCACACAGGCTGCTGGCACCAGAGCAGGGGGAACATGCAGGTCTGGGCACACACAAGAGAGGGACCAGAGGCTGCCTTTAATTAAGGCAACTAAGAGCACCCAGGGTCTCAGCACAGGCCTATCTTGCTGTAGGATGGCACAGAGAAGTAACCAATAGGTCACTGTCTAAGGCTTCATAAGGGAAAATATGGGCATCTTTTCTCCAGAAACAGCAGAGCACAGCACGTGCACTAGTTCACTTTGAATGCCCCCAAGCTCTTGGGCACCTCCAGGAGGCCCCAGCAGGTTTCTTTTACCACACTCCAAAGCCCACCTCAGACCTTACCTCAACTTACTGTGCACCTCACCTCATTTATTTTTCTTTAAAAAAACAAACAACAAACTTGCCCTGAAAGCAGAGGCTTGGCCCCTCTCTGACTACATCCTAGAAACTGCAGCTTCTTTTTCAGAGGATTTTGAAAGCCCAGACATACTCCTGTCTCTCAAGGCAAACAGAGACAGGCCCAAGAACCAAGTCTTACCTTCTATTAATAAAAAACATACCTTCTTCTTACAGCAACACATGCTTTATAGCTACACAGCCACATGAGGCACACTAAGCTTGCCAAGGCCACCAGCAAGGGGAACCACTTCCCTAGGGCTTTGCTGCCTGCTCACAGCTCCCGCAGGAGCTGCCCTGGCTCTCCCCACAGCAACCTCAGCTTGCCCTGGACAGGTGCACATGGATAAAACTCTAAGGTCCAAAAGGCTACAGCGCACATGGAACTAGACCACCCCAGCAGCACCCATAGAAACAGCAAAAGCAACCCCACATACCCTAGGTAGGATCTCCTGAGGGTGAGACTTATCCCTTCAGGAGCTGCTAATCACCCCAGGTGTTGTCAATCACTCCTCCAGGTGTTGCCAATCAGTCAATCACCCACCCCACTCAGTGCCAATAAGAAGCATCTGTGGGCACCACACAAGTTTTTGGAGACTGTTGAGGGCTGGTCTTGCTGAGAGGACATGGTGGTTGGAAGCTGGTGAGTTTTTTGGTTCCTTTCCTTAGGGCTGGGTTAGCAGAGGGACACTGGTGTTTCTGTGTGTGGAGGGTGGCAGTATGCAGCCCCTTGGGCTGGATAAGCCTAAGCTGGGGTGGCCTGTAGGGAGGCTGGGGCTGCTCTGAAGTGTCTTGGTCTCCTTGTGCGTGGGAGGAGCTACTGGCCCCAGTCCAGGTACTGTGAGTGCTCTGGGAATAGCTAGATGTCTCCCCTGGGAAGTTTGATATCCCCCTGGAAGAGGAAGAGTCCAAAGCTGCTACTCCTGACTTGAGGGTCCTGGGGTGGCTCTGTAGCACTGCTGAGCCCTGGGCACTGCCTGCAGCTTCCTGGTGTGGTGCCCTACCATGGCTTGTCCTCAGGAGGTAACACTGCAGGTGAGCACAGCTTGTGGAGCAGCCCCCTGTGAGCACTCAACTCGTCTGGTGTTACTGCAAGCATTGTTGCAAAGCAAAGCCTGTCTGGGGCTTCTTTTTTTTTTTTTTATTGTTATCTATATATTTTATTAGTTTCTTTCCTATGAAACAGGGTGTAGGTGTGTCTGTTTCTCTGTGCTGCCACCTGCTTTTGGTTGCTTTAGAAACTTACTCTACTCTCTAGGCCCATTGGTGTAGTTAAGAGAGGGTCTAAATCCTTGTGCTTTAATGTGAAGACCCTGTATGATGTGAGGGATATTGTCCCTCTGCTCAGCCCCCTACAGACCTGCATGTTGCTCTGCAGACTTCTGGGGAGCTTCTCTTGAGGCTGGAAATTGCAGTGGGTGCAAAACCTGGCCCTTAAAGGAGTGAGGGGGGATTCATCATTTGCTATTTTTAGCATATGGATCTCTAAAACTTGCAACAACTCTTATTTTTATAAGTTCCTTTTTTTTTTTTAATTCATATATATGGTGATCCTTTTGCAAATGATGAAAAGCAGTATGGTTACTACAGGTAGTTCCTGCAGGGTTTGGTTTGAATTTTGCTCTGTTATGAGTATCAGTTCACCTCTATGCACAATTAAGATAGTGGAACAGACTTGTTAAAAGCTGAAGGCCTTAAGGATAATTTTTTTCCTCTTCCCCTGACCAAGATGTGGGCTGAGAGCAGACTAGCAGATGGTAGGAAATCTATCAAACAACCCCATTCATGGTGGGAAGCTGCTGCTGGTGCTGAGCAAATTGGGAAGAGGTTGAGCAGCCTCAGGTGCATCTCCCTACCTGCTCCTCTGCTCCCCTTGTGCTGGGCAGAGGTGTGAGCAGGGTAGTAGCTCTGCCATGTGAAGCAAGGGATAAGTGGCAGCTGGCAGAGAGGAGGAAACTCATGAACCTGCTGAACATGGGGCAGGGTATTGCTGGGTATGGTGGCTGCAAGAAAGCATGTGGAAAAGGGACTGGACTGTTGTGGTAATGAGGAGTGGCAGGAGAGGTGGAGCTGGAAATGCAGATGGAGGGGGGTTTTGCCTGTAATCAGAGGTCCATCTGCCAGGTGTTGTTATAACACAACTGATGCAGAGAAAGCAGGTTCCTGAGCACTGAGTCCCCTCTTCCAAGGAAGAGAAGTTTTTGTAATTGAAGGGCATGCACCTTAGAAACTTTGTCCTAGCTTCAAGTTCATTGAATCAAAAGCCAGCTCTGCTATTACCTGAGCAGTTAATAAAATCTATTGCCTTATGATGGATTTTGTTCTGCAGGCAAGAATTGATCTGTCTTTGTTGTGATTTGTGAGATTGAGGGGGGAAAACGCAAAATATAATCTGTATTTCTGCTGCACAGAATTTTCCCTATGCTGTTTCCCTAAAGCTTGGGGGTAACTAAAACTGCAATGGTCACTTTTTTGATTTATTGAAAATAAAATGCACCTTATTAACATTTTAATAAAGAGAGTCTCTGCACTGGTGCTCAGAGTTGCTCTTATTTCTCTCTGTGCAATTTCATTCTCTTAAAAGGGAAAATACTATTAGAAGCTGTAAGGCATGATTTGTTAGACTGAAACTAAGCACAAATACACCAAAGCAAAATGCATTCTAAGGTGCTGTGTTTGAGAGGTGCTTGCCCAGTATGTGTGATGCAAAATGGGGATGCTTTGTGAAGAAATCATCCTTGTAAAGCCATTGGTTCTGGTCATCAGACTCTATCCAATGCTTTAGTGATGATGCTGCTGATCTATTTGGGAAGTTGGCTGGCTCTCAAGGCAGAGTCTCTTCTCAAAGGCTGTTTCACAGTGAAAATATGCTCAGTGCAGCCGAGTGCATGAATGAAAAAGCCTCTGGTACCTTCTAGTCTGGCAAAATGCAGCACAAAACTCAACTTACTCTGTCCTTTCTACTGTCCCAGGTAAGAAATGTGTGTTTTCTCCTTGCTCTATTTGCTTCTCTGATGTGTTTTTGGGTTAGGAAGTATTTGTAATTCAGGTCTGATTTCTTAGTAATTATACATTGCTTGGATTACTGTTGAAAGCTGCGCTATCTCTGCTATAAGGCAGTTGCTAGGAATGTAGAATCTCATAGCTCCATGATTTACATTTACAACAATTTGCTGTGTTATATAGTATTTTCTCCTTTCAGGGAGGGTGGCTGGGGGGAATCTTTCAAGTGTCTCGGCAGCAGCTGCAGCAGCAATATTTTCTGTCATATCAAATGCTGCAACTTTGATTTGCCTTTTTCCTCTGGCTTTTGCTGGGTAGTAGGCTTACAGGCAGCTCACATTATTTATTGCTTTTGAGAAAAAGGAAGAGGGAATATAGAGGGAAAAATAAAATTCAGACCTTGCAAAAGCTTCCTTTCCCCACACGCTCTCTTGATAGATGTGTAATACTCCGTTAGTGACTTGCTATGTAGCCTTTCTCTTATTAAATGTAATAGAACCCCCTCTGCCAGAAAGCAGAGGGAAAAACAGCCACCCTTAAAAACCCGGAGCTGCTAAACCCTGCTGCTGCTGTCAGTCAAGGGAAGGCACTTGCTGGGCTCTGACTTCTCAATTTCTCCTGGTTGCTCTTTCCCTCCTGCTCCTATCGCAGGGCTCACTTTTCGAGAGCACAGCGAGAGGCTTGAGGCTGCTTTGTTGTTGTCCGGCATAAATGTAGCTTTTCTTGCCTTAGGAGCCCTGTAGCTCTTGCATTTAGTGACTGTGGCACCTGCATCCTGTGCCCTGAGCAGAGATAAAAAGTTAATTCTGCTTTCACTTGGGATTGGGTGGTTTGTTAACCCTTAGGGGGCTGGTGAGTGTTGGTGCCAAGCTAGTGCTCAGGACATGGAGCTTGTGTGACTGATCTCTGAAGGGAATTGAGTCTGATTTTCTTTAAAAATGGGATAATGAGGAGAAAAGGAAGGTTTTGCTGTTGGGAGAGATGCCAAGAGCCTGTGAGCAGGAGGCAGCTGGGGCAGCTGAGAGCATGGAGGCTGCAGAGCCTGGCTAGGATGCTGGGGTCCCAGCTCTGCTGTGTGAGGAGTCAACACAGGTCCTGGTGCCTGCAGCTGTGGGACAGTGGGCAACAGGGATGGCTCCATGTGAGCAGCCTCCAGGTGTGCGGGTGGCTCAGGGTAACAGATTGCCCTGGGGACCTGTGTCCCCCCCCCTCCTCACCCAGAGTGGCCTCAGAGCCCCTGTGTGCAGGAGCGTGGCTGAGGTTCAGAGCAGCTTTGGGGCAGGCTGTGAGGCAGGTGTCTGCGGAGGCTGGGCAGCCAGAGGGGCTGCTGCTATTCCTGGTGTGGGCTGATGGCTCTGGCAGGCTGGGAATGCCCCGGGGGTGCTGTGAGAAGTTGTGAGTGTGGGCTGAGACCCAGGCGTGTGCAGGGCTGCCAGCGCCGGCAGCTGCATGCGGGTGCCCAGCCCCTGGCTCAAAACGTGCCCTGCGCTGTGGTCTGCTGCCTGCTCCCTGCCTGTGGTGCCCTGTTCCCTTTTCCTGCTGAATTAATAGGTTTGAGTTCAGATGTGATTTAGCAGCCCCTTACTGTAAAAGCAGGATGTCTATGATGGACAGCTTGCGAAGGCCTGTTAAACCATATAGCTTCTCTTATGTTAAAAACTGGTCATCGCTTGCCGTTTTCCAGGGTGCACCTGATTTTGCAAGTAACTTTGGAATGTACTTTATTCCCAACTTGCAGCAGTAGTTTGGAGTTTAAGCTTGTACTGCTTTAATAGAGCTCTGTGTTGAAGTGCTGGATTTGCACTCCAACTTCTTCATTAGCATTTGCGGCTTTATTTGGCAATGCTGCTATGTGGTAGTTTTATACATTCCCCAGTTGACTTCATATATGATTGTTGAAATTAATTCAGTGGGAAATGGATTGGCTTGTAATGAGAAGACACACAGATCTGTCCTCAAGAATGAGATGGTCAAATATTGGCATGTTAAGGTATGATTTACAGGTGATAGCATGAAAAGGGAAGAGAATTATTATTTGCTGTTCAGCTTTTTTGACACAACACATGCACAACTTTCATGTGACAGGAAAAGTAAACAGAGGAATGTGAGAAACAACATATTAAACGAATGCAGCCATCTGGCACTGTAGTGGTTGTAACACATTTTGCTTGTTTTTTTGCCATTTTTTGTTGTTTTCCCTCTGTCAGCAGTAGCAATAATGGCTCCCATAATACAATGCTGGTGGAACTAGCAAAGCTCTGTTTTGATAATGTGATGTCTAAGCAGTAGCAATCCAGTACTGCAATACTTCCTGGAGAAGGAGAGGAAAGAAAGATCTTTTCAAAATAATATTGGCAAAGTTTATGGTTTAGAAAGTCTGAGAAAATTACTGGGCTCCTGAGAATGGGAACTGAAAATTTCTTGTATTTTTTTAATGTAAATGTCTTTTATAAAAGTAGTCATTGTTTTTGTTTTCTTGGTGTGTTTTCTTGCTAAATATGGAAAAGCTCCCTTTTGAGGCTTTAAAAGGAGGATAAAGGCAAGCTTCACACCAGCCTACCTGATGAGCTGGTTTGTTGATGGAGATTGTTAAACAGGTGGGCAGTAAATGTTGTGGGGTTTTTTTCTCCCACAAAGATTTGGTGTCTCTTCCCACTGATTGTTTGCTGTTTTTCCAATGAGAGGAAAATTGAATGTTTGAACTGGAGCAGCTAAAGATGTTTCAAGGCATCCTTTAATTGATAATAGCCTTTAAAACTTCAAAGAATAGCTATAAGATTTGTATCTGTAATATATTCATTGATCCAAAATAGAGAAAAGCTGAGTGTAATCTGGTAGCTTGTACTGCATAGTTAACCATAAAGTATATAATTAGCAGTAAATATCTGGTGAGTGGTAAATCACAGGAGACTTTCAGGCTTTCCCCAAAGGATATTTTCTAAAGGTTACATCCAAAGTTGTATTTGTTCTAAAACAAAAGTCATCCAGAGGCTTAATGATGCTAAAAGCTCAAGTTCTGCTGGGTGTAGCTAAGTGAAGTGGAAAATTATAGATGTTTTTCACAAGTTTTATCTGTAGGGTTAATAGAGAATTAGTCCTAGAACAGTTCCCAAATACAGAGCCCTCACTGCTGCATTCTTAAACTATTCCTTATTTTTCAAATTTCTCCAGAAGAGGGCCCCATGCACAGCTTGAAAGTCAACACAATATGTAAAAACCAAGAGAAATTTATCAGCTTCAGGAGAAAAGAAAAATCTTGCTCACACAGACTTTGCTAAAATAATATTAAAGGATTTGATTCAAGTTTTCATGGAACATTTGGGATCTTTTTGTTGTAGATCTTGCTCTGTTTAATATTGCTTATTATTTCACAAGAGTTCTGTATATCTTGTGTATATCTCAGCACTTCAAAAGTTGAAGAATCTCTGCTGCCAATTATTGAGCAGAATTACTTGTATTGGTGAATGCTTTGTGATCCACCTAATACTCTTAATCCTGACTGTTTCAGGCTATCTTTTTTTTGATGCTGCAGTCAAAGAACTTCTTTCATACATCATTTGAAAGATGTATCTACCAAAACACGAACCTGTTCTAGCAGTTATGCTATACTATTTGTCAAATGCTGCCTTGGAGGGAAGTATGGTCTCTGGTGAATTAGTATGACTTCTGGCAGTAGCACTAACGTTTTTAAGCTGTGCTTACATAGGACTGCATCAGACTTTTTCCTTGTCAGCAAGGAAGACTTGATACAAGTGGAAACTGGTCATGAAAATGCTGCTAGAGTTAGGCCATTGCATCTAAAACCACTTTGACACTTGCAGTGTCATCTTTCTATTGAAGACACAGTTCAAGCAATGTGTTGGGGTGTGGGCTCTGTTTCTGAAAATCAGAAACGGAAAGTTTCTCTCACAGTTCTTGTGTTGCAGACCAAGATGGAGATGCTGACTTGAGTCCTAGTGACTCTTTCACTAAGAAAGGTATTTCTAAAAGGCTTCTCTGTAGGCTACTGCAACAGGAACTCAGTACTCTGTAGAATGTCTGTTTGGAGATATGAAGATCTGTCTTTTGCTGTCCTTTTTAGTGACTGAATAAATAGGCTTTTCGTAGTCTTATGTTACCTAGCTTGTCCTTACATATTAGAACAGTGTCACTTACTCCTCCTGCAGCAGAACTTAAGTCACATTTCTATCTAAAGCTGCTGGGTTGTACCTGGGGTGGGTGAGTCCAGCCCAGATGGAAATGCCTTTTCTGTCATTTGCCATGTCTGGATTAAATGTTAATGCACATCAATTAGCAGCCTATTAGATCCTTAATAAAGGAGTAGAAAAATAAGCTACTTTAACCTAGACTTTGTTATCCAAGGGTCTCAGGTTTGTCTGCTGCTTGTTTGTTAGTGTTGGCTTATGTGGCTTGTGTTCCCTGTCAATGGGGTTCTTGAAAAGCCTTCCTGTTTTCTATCATTTTTTTTCTTACTACTTTATTTGATATTCTTGCAGCATTAATTTTCTTGCTTAAGTTATAAACGAGGGATTTAAGACTTATTTTGGAGGAATTGACCAAAGATTGTTCCAAGAACCAGTTAAACATGAGCTATTGATCAGCGTGTAGAAGAATCTCTTCAGCACATGGCAGTTCATCAGTATCTCTAAACACATGGAAAAGCTGATTGAGTTATATGTTAAAATACTTTGATACCTGTGAACCTCCATTTTTGGGTGACTAGGTGTCTTAAAGGGGTCTTGTTTTAAAGGAGGTTTGGGGGGGATACAAACCTGAGCATCCATGAGCAGTTGTTTAGAACTTAAAATAGAGCTTCTGTTGCCTCGGCTTTTTCAGGCTTCACTTGATAAAGGTGCTTTTCCCAAAATTATCAGTGTTTGGTGGTATTTTTAAACTAATAACAGCTATCTTTTAGTCTGACTTTGTTCTGTTACTGTTAACTGATGTTTAATTCCTTAGTGGTAATTTGCAGTCTGGTATGTTATGAAGAGTAGCTCTTCCATTTCTGAAACTTATGGGTTTAGACTCTGTTCCCAGAAGTTTAAGCAAGTTTTTTGGCAAATGAATTCTCATGGCAGATGGGCCTCACAGTGCTTGTCTGTTAGAAGAACTCAAAATGCTGCAAACAGCAGTCACTAGCCATGAAGCTGCCATGTTCTGGCTGCATACAAAGAAATATGCCTCAAGGTTGGAGGAAATTGTAGGATTGTAGGATGTAAATGATGCTGACTTGCAAACATCTATACCTGTAAGTTGTTTTCAGCTATTACTACTAGACAAGCAGTGTGCTGGAGGTGGCTGTTGCTTGTGTTTTCCCTGGGTAGGTGAGTGCTCTTTATCTGTTTCCCTACAAAGCCAGCAAGGTGAGCTGGAGATGCTGCTGAGGGGCTACTGATGCTGTATGTTAATGGTACTCCTCTGCTTGGGTAGTAACAAAATCCCTCAGAGGTAGAGGAGCCATGAATAATTTCTCATATTGCTTCAGCTCAAGCCATAGAGTCTTTGTGAGACACTGAGCTTGGTTTGAATCTCAACAGAGCAAAACATGTTAGAATGTACTTAACATGCTGATAATTGGCTCATGTACTTTATAGACTCTTTATTGATTTCTCTTCAGTGTCTTGGCATAACTTGGAATTGCAAGAAGAGTCTGTTCAGCTTCCATGAATTAGGAATGTGATTCATAGCTTGTACAAGCATGGGAAAAATATTGCCAAGTGGTCTACTCCCCCAGACTATTTTAACTTTCTTAGTACAGGGTGGTCTTTAAAGCATGGTAGGCATGTTCCCACTTTGAGCCAACTGCTAGTAATGGTTTGGAGAAAAATAAAACCCTGAGAACAGTTTTCCCCAAGACTCCCATCTCCCTGACAAGCTTGTTGGCTTTGAGTACCAAATAAGGTCTCTGTAGTCATGTCTCTAGGCAGCCCTCTTTTCCCTGAGGGACCACATGTTATTGAATAAACTACATTAAAATGAGAGCTGAACATACAGCTGCAGTATAGTTGACAAAGCAGGAAATCCAAAGCATCTGGTGCTTTGCTATCCAAGGGAAAGGAGGTGGAATTAGCCACCCATCTGATGGGCATCGCCTCCCAGTTCAAGCCATTGTTTTCCAACTCTATCAGAGGAAACTGAGTAACTCCGGCTGCTCCTTGGGATAGGAATGGTTGGGAATGGCTCTCGGATGCAGATTGGAGGAGCTTAGTACAGTTAGGTAACTCTGGCCAAATTAAAACATATCCAGGATGGCTTTTTGTCAAGATAAGGTCCTTGGTTGGACAAATGCCGGAGAGTCAGGGCTATCATTTACATTCCGTATGCATATGAAATGCAGAAGAAACTGGGTGAAGATAAGAATAAAGTTAAACAGAACAGTGTGTGACAATCAGTTTGCATGATAGGGGGTTTTTATTAGCCTGTGACCTGAAGCCTAGGTTTGTTGTCAGCACAGGTGGCTTTATTCTTTTCCAGAATGTTTTGTGCTTTCATAATTGATGATCTGAGCTAACTGAGGCTCTGAACTCTGTATGAATTTTGACTTGTGAATATCAATAATTTTATTACTCTATGGATATGAAGGTCTGACCAGAATACCAAAACAGGCCAGTAGTTGACCACCTCTCATTATTACACGATATCATTGCAGAGAATATTAGTCAGTGGGATGACAGTGCTGAATCTAGTGTAATAAGTTCACCTTTTTGCACTTGTCTGTGATACTGTTGTTCTGAAATAGACAAGATACACTTGTTTTCCCCTCTGATCATTATTTTGTTCTGTTCCCTTTGATTATAAGGTCTCAATCAAAAATGATTAAGCGGAGTACAATCTCCAGGTTTTAAATAAGTCATCAGTAGCTTTCCCTAATTGTTGGATCTATGCAGTTTGGCTGTAAATGCAGCTGTGTAGCATTCTGTATGGTACTGATTATTGCAATCTAGCAAAGTAGCAGCTTTTTAAAATCACAATTTCAGATGCATCCTGTTACCAGGAAATGAGGTAAGGCTGGCAATAGTGTGACATGCTTGTACCTTGTCGAGGTGACTTGTGTTCTTGTGTAGCTCAGCCTCAGTTTTCAGAGTTTGCAGTGGCAAAATCCTCTTGCTTATTCTGACAGGGAACATGTCCTGGACTGGCGTGGGCTGATCGCATTGCCCTGCTCAGCGTTGGGCAGGTGAAAGGATGCTTCTGATCACTGCTGTGGGTATTTCTGCAGTGTATATACTGGGAGGTGTGCATGGCTTCTATTGCTATTATAATCTGAGCACCTTGCAAATGGCAGTGAATTTATCCTCGCTTCCCTAAAATAAATGCTGAGTTACGGCAGAAACATTACTGTAGAATGGGAGACAGCCTCCACCATGTGCCTGTTTGAATGACTCTAGTTCTATTATGTTAGTTGAGTAATAGTGTAGGCTGCAGTCATTTTGTGCTATATATTGATTCAGGAGTGACAGCTCAGTGTACTAGCCATGGATTAACTCTGATTGGCGGAACTGGAATAAATTCAGTCTTCAGGCCCATCCAGCTGGTGTAAATATTTTAATAATTCTGCTGAATGCTCAAGAATGTCTTTAGGATTTGTCAAGGAACTACATAGCACAGTTCAGCTGATAACAGTTTTTATTTCCATATAGTAGAAGCTTTAGTTAACAATAACGGTACAGAATTCCTCTAGGTATAGGGAAAAGAGAGTGTGCTTTTAACTAAGGTGTGTGTGATGGCTGCTGGTGGAATGGGCAGGAGGATGGAGCTGGCAGTGTCACATCCATGTGAGGAGCCAGGGCAGATGGGCAGACAGCAGTAGGTAATGTGCAACCAGATGCCCTTCCCATGTTTGGGTAGGGGAGAGGTGTGGGGCACAAGCTACCTGATCCCAGCAGCATGGTGTCCCCCATGGTGTCTGCTTGCAGGTAAATGTTCCCCTTCCTCAGAGTGGAGGAGGTGGAGGAAGGGCTGCCTGAAGCCTGGGCTGTTCTTGGGGGTGAGCTGGGTGTTCTAGTCCTGGGTCAGGCTCCTGGAAGGGCAGTGATGCTGCTGGAGAGCATTGTTGTTAGTGCACCTAAACACTGCAGTCCTTCAAGGGTGTTGGGTGTGGGTGAGGAGCCCAAAACATGAGAATCTGCAGACTTGCATGGATCATTACAAGCTGATATCCAACTTTGTGGAAAATCAGCCTCTCCCCAGTTGTTAATGTCCCTCAGGAATGAGGATCATCATCTTGCACTTGCTTTTCCCAAACTTTTAATGCTGTACATGAGTCAAAGGCATGAAGTGTAGCATCTATTTCTTGTCTCCTGTGCGTGGGAACCAAGCATTGATTATGGATGGCTGAATGAGTCTAGATAAAATAGAAACCACTTGGTTCTCTGCCAGAGCTCATACTGAACTTGAACAAAGCCTTTTTTCCCACTTGTTCTTGACTTCTGATTTTGTGTGCTCTGTGTTTGTGGAGTCTAGCTGGGATGTGAAGCAAGCAAATGTGATCATGCACAGCATGAGCAGCTCTCCCTTCGATACCTCTAGACTGACTGGAAGCATCAGAATATCTGTAATTTCCTTGTTCAAATTACTCTTTGTTCCATTTCACCTGCTCTGGGAAGTTCAGTCTCAGAATGCTTTCAGTGTTTTTTTTTTCTGATCAAACTTTTTCAAAGCTTCCAGAAAGTGGGAAAATGACCACTTAGAGACAAGTTAAAACATAACTCAAGTTAAAAATAATTCACCCTCTGAGATGGGCTTCACTAAGGCTGATTTGAAGTCTGTGAAAGTCCTTCCCTGATGTTTTTTTTGCTGTTTATAACATTTGTTGGATGTATTTCTCTTCCTGGTAGATGAGAATAGGGAGAGGGTTTTCCCTGTTGCACTAAAACAAATGTTACTAAGGAAAGCCCCATTCCTAGAGTACTCCATGTAGGTTCTACTTTCACCTGCAGATTACCTGGAATTACTTCAGCATTAAATTCTAACCTTTAGTTAATGTGGTAGTAAAAAGCTCATTTTTGCCTATTACCAATTCAGCCCAAGCCTTGTGTATTTTTTTGTTGTCTTCATATTAACTAATAGAATGCTGTTGCAGCTGTGGGGTGATCTTAGCAACACAGGCATTAGGACCTCTTAAGGGAAGCATCAGGAGTGGGGCTGATGAATGTGCCCCTGTCCCCAAAGATGTTAGTCAAAGAACTTCTACAATTTCCAGTTCCCTGGGACTTTGTTCTCCTCTCACCTGGCTCCTTTCTCCCCCATTCTAAGGCAGTCTGGTCTTAGCTGCACTCATGGAAAGGACAATTTAACTTCAATCAAGTGTCCTGACTGCCCAGTTTAGAATTGCTCAGCCCCTAAAGACAGAAGTACTGGTAAAGATACTTAGTAATAAATTTGCTGACATAGCTGTTGCATTTCTTGTCCCTTTCCTTATGCTGACAAGGGAATATGAGAAAAGATCAAACCTTAACACACGAAACTAGAAAGGAAAATGGAATGAGGGAAGAGAAAGTTAAACAAATCATACTTTTATTTTGTAGCTGCTAGGACTTCAGAAATAGCCTTTTGTTTCTGCTGTGCTTAGTGGATATATATTAGAATAAAGCTCAAGAGTCCAGTCTGGCTCATGGATTTCCATGTATTGAGCAACATGTCATCTTGTCAGTGAGTTTAGGCTGACAGTATGTCTGCAGCTTGTTCTCATACCTGTATCTCAACTTGTTGGCATCAAGACACAGCAGTGCTTTACCACAGTTTTATAGCATGCAGGTATATGACACAGGCAATTGAATCCCCTGTAAGATCTGTTTCCTTTCTGAGCATTCATTAGGTGCCCCATCACAGAATGTCCTTTTTGTCCCTGTCCTATGTTTTGGTGGGGCTTCTATCACTTGCTATAAGTCCTAATATATGATATCCATGAGGATGCTGCTTTGGCACTGTTCATGGTTGTGCAGTCCATTGCACCCTTGCTTGGGACGGGGACACTTGCTATGGACATGGATGAAATCAAACTGGACAGAGGCCTCTCCTCTGTCTAAGTTGGAGGGGGAAGGAGTGGGAAAGGAATAAGGACAAACTCTTAAGAGGTGAGACCAAACGAGGTATGTTAGGAGAATTTTTGAAACTGTATGTCCCTGTCTGTGTATATCCTGTATATATATTGTATATGCAAAAATCTCTACATACACACTTATGTTTTCACCCATCTACAGGGTAGAATGTTGCTTATCTGCCTAGCAGCAAAACTGAATGTGTGCAAGAGAAAATGGAAAGCAGGGGGCAGAGCTCTAAGGGAAAGACCTTTTTTGGCTGTTGGTATGGAGAGTTGACTCTTGGCAGGGGAAAAACACCAGGAATTGGTGGTATTGGTTAGTGGGATGCGTTTAGCCCAGCTGTTACATGCTCTAAAGTTTTGCAAGGCCTGCTGTGTTATGTCATTTCCTCTAAGCCTCCCACCTTTGCTAATATATAATTCATAAGCAGCCTTATGCCTTCCTCTTATTGCCTGCCATCTCAAGCCAGCTGAACAGCAAAGATTAGAGGGAAAAGGGCCTGACTTTGGGTGCATTTGTGAGCCATTAGTTTTCTGCACAGTTCTTCTGTGCTTCAAGCAGAAACAATCCTCCTCTGACAAGCAAGCATGCAATTTGCACGCGATGAGTCTGCTCCTAGCAGAGTGTTTCTGTGGCACTTGCATGACTCATCTGGCAGGGCTGGCATTTAAGCACTGATAACAATGAGAACACAACAGAGTGCAAATATATCTGACCTTTTGAAAAAAGAAATGGAACAATTTAAATAGTTACCCTACACATACCGGAAACTGCAAAGATTGCAACCAGACCAGTGTTTGTTCTTGTTTCTGCATTGGGAGATTGAGTTGTGCAGGGGTTTCTAGACCAGAGACCCTCTATTTCGCACCCATAGATGTGCATGGGGGTAGCACAGGAGCTGGCACTGACCTGGAGAGCTGTTAACTTGTGCTGCTCTCAACTAGCCTTTCTCAGCAGCTCCTCCTAATGCTGCTTGGAGCAGCTCTAAGCAGTGAGTAATTCTGTGAGTGCTATAGCAAGTGCCCCTCCTCTGCGAGTGCTGCAGTGGGCCTGCTGCAGGGTTAGCCTTGCCCTTAACTCACCCTACTGCAAGGGCTGCGTTTCTCAATAGCCCAGGATTGAGTCAGGCCTTGCCAGGTCCAGACTTGTCCTATGGAATGTGTTTGATTTCAGATATGGCTCAAACTGAGAACTGAAGATTCCCTGCCTTTTCCTCGTAAAACCGCTGTTGATGTGTGAGCACATTCCTTCTCTTCAAAGCAGAGGAAGTGCCTGGTGCCTTGCTGCCTGCGTACGGGGTGTGCGGGGCTTCATGCCAAGCTTGGGGAGGGAGCCCTGGGCAAAGAACGCAGAGCCATTTTTTCCCCTAAGTCCCTTTGAGAAAGGAAGGAAGTTTATGCAATGGCTGGGGTAGAGGATATGTCTTCACTCTAGCATTTCTGTGCCCACTTTTGTAGTTACTATGTTGGAATTAGCTTTAGATTCCTCAACAACTGTGCTTAACTGGAAACACCTCTGCTGAAGGTACCCTGTTGATTAGTGAGTGCTGGTTAGGTCCATTGCAGAGAAACACTCTTCCTGTTTTGTCATACTTATTTCCTACTTCACTTGCTGTGGCCGAATGGATTTCATTAATAGCAAGTCTGGAGCAATCTGCCTAATTAATCAGCATGTCTTTTAATTTCCCCAGCTCTGAACCTTTTTTTGTAACTCTGAACTATGTGAGCAGCTTGCTGTGCTGGCACCTGTAAACAGATCCCTGTGCTTGTTCCCTGCTAGCAGCAAGGCTCCCTGCAACAGCAGGGACCAGGAGGCACGTGGTGTCCCCAGGGTTTGACAGGGCGGAGAGGCCCTCTTGGCCTCTAGACAAGGCTCAAATGTCCCCTTGTTGAGGAGGGTCTCAATCCTGGCAGTTCTGCTCTCAAAATTGCTGCATAAAATTCTCTTGGTTTGGATAAGTTTGGTGGCAACCTTACCATATTAGCAAATATAGCATAAATAGTAACCAGGCTTCCAGGCAGCTATGGCTGGAGTGATCTAGACAGTAAATGTCAGACAGTGACAGACTTGGTACTTGTCCTGATGCAGATGTCTAAGTAGGCACAGGGGCAGAGGGTGGACTGCTGCTCCATTCTTGCGCTTTTTCCCTCTGGATTCCTTCTCTCGAGCTGCAGGTTGCCCTGCAGCTCCTGGCTTGTGCCGATGGGATGGGAGCTCTCCCTGGCGCTGGACACTGCTGCTGGTACAGGGTAAGGATAACAGTGCTCACAGTGCTTGGAACTTTCCTCTTCACAACCTCCTCCTTGAGCATCTTGATTTCAAGTGTCTGTTGAAATCTGTGTCTGTAAACAGATTCCCTTCAGTTCTGCAGCACTACGTGCACTAGTGCATTACATTTTTGTCTAAAGCTTTAAAGCTTTCACTAGTTTACAGTTCCAGAAAATAATTCCAAAGGGATCACTCATCTCCCTAGAGGGGTGGGGATATTTTCAGGCTGGCTACATGGTGTTATGGCAATGTTTGTTTGAAACTTGCCTGGTTCATATCATGTGGCAGTGATGTTGTTGGAGGTTGCCAGTTCGATGCAGAATTGCACACAAATTCCATGGGTGGGAACTTGCAATATTATTAGACATAAGCTAATAATAGTTCCTCTTGACTTCTGAAATGTCAGGATGGTCTTAGGAGTAACTGCATTTTAGAAAGATTAACCTTTTGCTACCCAGGGCAGTCTGATATACACAATATTACATTTGCATTATAATGCATAAAGTAGCAGGGATACTATGAGGCTGAACTTATCTCTTGGCAATGGAGTAGTTTGGAGATCTCAGGACTTCAGACAAACCCTGTGTGGGTTTGTACAATTTTTGTCCTATGCTTTTATAGTGACCAGAAAGGTAAATTTGTGCTCCCCAGGACTTTAAGACCTAATGAACATGTTTTTGCCTTATTTTTCCCATCCATGAAGTTTGGAAAACCAGTAGAAAAATCTCTCTAGAGTACAACCGAAGCCTGCTAAGATGAAGCAGCAGTTCTGCCTCCCTGGAGAGGGGACAGCTGTGTCCCGAGATTGGCTCTGCTGGACTTAAACCTGCCAAGCCAACTGCTCTAGACCAGGAACAACAGGCGGGGAGGGAGTGAGTCAGTATTGCAGAGAGCTCTGGTGTGCCCTATGAAGCACATAAAAAGTCAACAAATCTCTAAATGCTGGTGCTAGTTTAATGCTTTTCCCTGCACTAGTTGGTTACTTTCCTGTCCAGCACATTAGTGAGGTACCAGCAGTGTCTCCAGCTGTGGGATTTTCTATTAGATTTTTCTGGTCTGTTGGATGCCAGTGAGTGGTTTCGATATGTGGGTTCAGAGTGGCAGAAACTGATAAACTCGAAAAACAAGTTTGTAGTCAAAAGATGCAAGTGTTATTTTGAAATGCCCCAAGTTTTGTGGCCTTTTGAGGGTACCATTAGCAGTCTAGCTCAGAGATGCATGAGCGGGGTTTTGTCTCTTGCAATTTAGCTAAAGTTGATGTACTTGATTCTTCTGTAAACATCTCCATGGGACTTGTCTGAAGCCAGGTCCAGAGCTGGATAGCAGTGCAAGTACAGAGGGGAGGTAACCTATACTGAGTGCTGCTTCTGAACTGCCTTTTATAGTTACTTATTCTGAGCTGAGAATACCTGCTGGATGCATCTTCCAAGGCACAACTGCAGCTTTCAGTGTTGTGAGTAACCTTACTTAATGGTGGAAACTCACTTTCTATGTGCTGCTGTGTTTGTTTTACTTAGTTTACTCCTAAAATTGAAAGCAAAAATAGCTGTGTCTACAGCACTTTGCACAGGAAAGGATGGAGTTGTGGCTCAGAAACAAAAATCACCCATCAGGACATGTTGTCCCTGGTAGTGAGAACCAGATGGGCATGCCTTGTGAGGAAATCTTGGAAGGAGCCTCACATACTTTTTATTAAGCCTGACTAAAACTTTAATTGTAGTAACTAGTTCATATCTTAATAAAAGTCCATCCATCTGCTTTATTTTTGCAGTGCATCCTGCTGCCAGCTGTTCCAAAGATGCATTGTAGTCATCTTGTGACAATGAAGATATATTTTTAGTGTAGTTGGGGAACTGTGGTTAACAAATTGACTTCACCCAAAGGGGAAGCTTTACTGTCTTTACTGTTACCATTTTGTTCTTGTTCAATAATCCTGAAATACGTTGCCATTAATGCATTACTAAAAACAAAGTAAGATGGGGATTAATGGTTTTTAAAGAATATTTCCTTTCCCACCTGGGTTTCTGTGTTTCAGGAACATGCTGTCATTTTCCTTTGCCATGTGAATTAATTTAAATCATATTTATAAGTATTTTAAGCATGTTCCCAAATTTGAGAATAAAGCAGAAAAGATGAGTGTAGTCAGTGAAATATTAATCAGAAGGACTACTCAACATCATATGAACCTGTGCATGGAGGCTCCTTTATTCAGTCTCCTGTTAAATAATTTGCAGCAAGCAACTGTGAAAAGATTTCTTTTTTAATAGCAAGAGTCAAACCAGAGGTTAATCCCAGCTGTTATTAGAATAAGACAATTGAATATTCAGTTGGACTCCTGGGTGAAGCTCTCAACTCAAGTATTGCTATCATAGTACCAGTGCATTTTTCTTGGACTTCTTTGTATTGTCTCAAGACCTTCATAAAAAGATGCTTTTTTGAACTTTAGCATCATTTTGGGTTTTTATTGGAGCAATAGTTGATATAAATAACAAATCCAAATTGTGTATTTGTATCAAAAGTTGTTCAAGCATTTTGTTTATTTTCTGCTTTTGATATTTATGGTATTAATGTGAGATAACAATCTTTTTTTGCACTCTGAGGAGTCTTTGCAACTCTAAGTTAAGATTTTTTTTTTAAACAAAACTGACTGGAAAGAGGGTAAGTCTCCCAGAGTGTTTAGGAAATGAGCATGTGTCTCTGACCTTGCTATTCTCCCACCTCGAAGCATGGTGAGGGTCAAGCCTGCTCACAACATTATCTGAGCTCTGGCAGCTTACTTGGCATTAGTACAATGCCTTCAGAAAAGCCTTTTCTGCAATCTCTGCTTTCAAGGACAAAAAAAAAAAAGGCAATTAGCTGACCAGCCTGAAATGTGTTTTGTTTCTGTTAACTAAGGCACAAAAATTGTACAAATTAAATCTGGGTTTTGGAATTGAAGTGACTTTAGTAGAGAATCTTCTTGTGGTAGATAAGCGACATGAAATGCAGACACATTAATTACCCCAATTAAGAATGTGCTCTGTGTGTGTGTGTGCATTGGATGTGAAGTTGTATATGAATGTGGTAGTATCTTATAGACATAAATAAAATGTAGGACAGACAAAATCAGAGCTAAGCTTTGTGGGGGTTTGAGTCACTGGCTGCTTCTACTCCCAGAGGTTATTGTTGGTTTGTAACTTATTATTCTCTTAACTTATGCTCAGACCTTAGGGTAAAGCTTCTGAAGTGTTTAAAATGAATTTGGATTCAGTTGGGTTTTCACTTTTACGGTGCTGAGGCCAGTGAGCTTTTGCATAGGAATAGCTTTGGATCACAGTAATGGGCTTTATGTTTTGAGTCTGTTTCTACTTCTGAACACACTCAAACTCTCATCTCTGGTATTTAAAAAAGTGATCAAACGAGCTGTTTTGAAGAGTAAGTGCCAGAGTGTCTTTATGTGTCTTCAAAGTAACCTTGTCTGGTTGCATAGCAGCCTCGTAAGAATTTAACGAATATGAATGCATGATAAAAGCAGGGCAGAAGAAACAGAGCCACATAAATCAGATGTGTGTGGAGTAGTCTGAAGGGCTGTAGTTTCAGAAGTATGAACAAAAATCCTCAGGTTCGATGGCTTTTGAAATGTCTGAGTGTCATCCAGGAGGAGCATTACTCTGCACTGTTTTCTTCTCTTCCCCCTTTCTACTCCTCAGCAAAGGGATCTAGATCTGATGATTCTTAATCCCATGAGCAGTCCCTGTTAAGACATGCAGCCTCACAGAGTTTGTTATTGAGCAAACAGGACTTCCAAAAGGACCTGGGTCTGCAGAAACCATAGCAGTTGTTACTAAAATTCTGGAAATGCTCATTCCCAAGAGAATGCAGATCAGGAGATATTTAAAGTGAGACTGAATGCAAAGTGTTAAGGTATTTGCTGTTCTTACAGAATCATCAGATGTAACTACATGCAGAGCAATAGAGTAGGCTACCAAATGTCATTTTTCTTCTCCCCTGTGGCGAGAAGTTGGAACACAGCATTTTATATACAGCAGGAAACAGAACGTGTTTCTTTTTTTCTTTTTAAATAGTGACATGTCCTAATTTAGACCTAATTTTAATTCCTGTAACATTACTTGTAAGAATGTCTAAAGTACTCAGAATTAATTTGACTGGAAAAATTCCAGAAGGACTTTCAATTTTTCCTCATTAAAAACATTATAAATGTCTTAATTAGGGACTGTTATTAATGGTAATATTACTCAATTTAGAACTACACACTTAAGATGTGGTTACCTCTAGCGTGATTAGTCAGAGAAGCTCTACTATGCAAGGATGCACACCAGAATTTTTAACAGTTAATATTTAGTTAGATGCTCAGTTGGGTAAACTGGCTACTACAGCCTCAGCGCTGCTAAACCAGTATATTTTAACTGAGGGTTTCATACCTAAAGCTCTAGTTTTGGGCTGTTCTCCATTTTTTCTCTTCTACTTATTCTTCCTCTCCCTCCAAATTATATATGTAGAGTAGAATAAATTTATGAAGCAGTACACATGCTTGACTTAAATATAAGCTGTTTAACTACTGAAGTCAAGCTGGAGCCCCCCTGTACTTGTATTTCTCTCATCCCCTATGTAATCCCAGGAGAGTTTCCCTGATTTAAGTGAATGTGCTTGTGATTTAGGTGACACTTCAAGGACCTTTTCACGGTGCCTCTGACTCTAATGGGCTCTCAAGCCTCATGTTGTGGTAATTTGCTCTTCTTGGTGAGGTCCTTCTGCTACTCTGAGAGCAGAATTAGGCAGAATATTTTATCATCTTGCCTAGAGGCACATCTGTACAAACTGTTAAAGTACTCTAGCACTTAATATGTGTGTTTTCCTCTTGAAAGATGGGAAGGAGCTATGTGGATTTACTATATCTGTGCCAGGTTCATTAGGATGTAAGGACCTGTGGTAGTTTCCTGTTCAAAATTACTGGTTACCATTCCCCTTGGGTGGCTCTTGGGTTGTGGTTGTGTTTGGGAAGGGCTGTTGACTGCATTGGCAGTTGTGTGTTGCTCTGTAGGGAGCTTAAGCAAAATAAAATATATAGTTTATAAATGATTACAGTTTATGATTAGCAATGATGTCTCATACATTTATAAAAACAAAACCAAAACTTCATTGTTTTAAATGCCTTGAAGTGTGTTGTTTAAATGGAACTGAATGTAACATGGTAAATTTTTTGTTGTTACTTAATAATCCCAGTATTTGTGTTTTTAAGCACTTTCAATGCATAAAATACTGCCTTAGCTGTGTACATGCTTATTTGAATAGTAGGAAAGGTGATCCTGATGGAGTTGCCTGAATTCCCAAGTTGTGTCATGCTGGAGATAGCCTAGCTGTGAAAGGAGCAGTCACCTTGCATTCAGGTTGAGATGGACAGATGTGCATGAGGCTGTAAGAGCAAAAAGCATCTGGATGTATAATTAGTATATGGGGTTGTACTGAAATCTCAAAATGGTACAGACATTTGCATCTGTTTGCTGATGTCTATAATGACAAGTTACTTGGGGTAGTAGGGTGTGAAGCTTAAAAGGAAACTTAATGGCTTTTCCTTTAATAAATCATTGACTACAGGAGTGTCATATTGTATTAGCTTGTGATTTTGTAAAAGTTAAGATTGAACATAATGTTGCATATAATTCTAGAACATCTGGTAGCAATATCTAGTAGCAGCTGTTTAGTACCTGAATATAAACAAAACATGATTTTATCCATAGTTGTCACAGTTAATTATCCTGGAAGTGTTGGTTTTAGAATAGGTGGCCTACGAAATAGGCCTGGCCAGGGGAAAGGGGAAGGAAGGTGGTTGTGTTCAAGAGCTGAACAAATGGAGCAGAGGAGCCTATAAAGTCTGCTGGACTAAAAACAAGAGGTGCATTTATAAAAATCTTGACTCAAATATCACCTCAACTCTAGGAGCAATGCTAAAATGAATTTCTGTCCTTAAATACACTAGTACTCTGCAACTAAAGTGCATCCTATTAACATAACTTTGAACAGAGATCACAACTTTCATACTTCATTCTGCAGTCCTATATGAGAAATTTTCCAGTGCTTTGACTGTGTCAATGTAATGTTTCCCTGAGCAGTGGAAGGAGGAGAGAAGGAAGAGTATTTTCCCCTCTGTAGTTCTTAACTGCTTTTGCTCTCTTGTTGTTCTAACTTTGTTTTGAAGGAGATGACTAGCTCAGGGCAGCCTACCTGAGCAAAGTGCCTTTTCCATTTCTGTCCCCTTCTAAATCCCAGAAAGGTGCCCTAGGCTGCTGTAGTTTTTCCTCACAGTGGTTAAGGCCACATAGAGACCCATTCTGAAGCTTCGTGTTTAGAGCTTTTCCTCTGTCCCCTAGGTCCAAAGCAGATCTGTTAACTGAGGGTAAGTGGATGATGCAGCACTGGCTGCACCTGCTGAGGATCCCCTTCTAATGTGGAAATGTATTTTTTGGCATAAATGTATTCAAATACTTCAAATAGGAATGAGGCAGTGTGGTAGATCATGGTCAAATAGCTGCTGCTTGCTGTGTTTGTGTAAACTGCTTTTGCATTCCTTGCTGTAAGGAGCAGAGGTGTTAACCAAATCTGTGTTTAGCAGCACTTGTGGTGCATCCTGACCCTGTAAAAGTCAATGGTGGAATAAACAAAGGAGCCTGTACTGAATAGTATCACTTCAAGGGTAGGTTTTTATTTGACACATGAATCGACTAGCCTTTCTCCCTCTGTATCTGCGATAAGGATCCCCAGCGAGGGCAAGCAGCAGGCTATAAGACTGGCTCCTTTTTCTCTTTTCACTTCCTAGGAAGGACACAAGGGGACTCCTTAAGAACACAAGCACAATGAAGTTTATTTCCATCTGGGGCATTGGTTTTCTTTTGATGTTTGTTTATTTCCAACAGTGATTAAAAGTCACCCTTCTGGCATCTTGATCAGGCAAGAGCCTGAATGCATTTGTTGCAAAGCGAGTGGATTGTGGCTGTGTGGGCACAATTTCTGATTTATATTAGGCAAATTTAACTAGAAAAATTCAATTTTTTTGTTACAGTAAAATGACACTTCTGATGGATGAGTCATGCTTTATCTATAAGTTGATTTGAAATGTTATGCAGTATGGGTGTTCAAATGCAAATAACTTATAATCATAGCCTCATGCTGAAGGGTGGTAAATATCTATAATTTCATATTATAATTCATTATAGATGACATTCTGGCTCCAGTGGGCTGATAGTAAGACTCTGTTGGCCTCAGTAATGCCAGTAATGCTTTATCTTTAAGAATCTTTTTTTTACTCTTTTATTAATCTAACTGCATGATAACTTTATAGGATATCTTTTATTCTGAAGACTTAGAAAGGCATCACAGACTGACCTAAATACTTCAATTAAGTCATGAAATCTAAATTTCTTGTGCATGTGGGGGATTCTTGTGTTAATTTCTAAGCATTTGAAAGTTCTTAGCTTGGCTGTGTACAGTGTGTTCCTTGGCCCCTGAACCTTAGCTGTTGCTGAGTGGGATGTGATGCTGCTTGGAGGAAAAATACTGACTAGATAGCAGGAACTTCAGCTTTAACAGGAGAATTCCCTTGCTTTAACCAGTTAGGGTGCTCTCCTGGAAAGGGAAAAGTATGGTTTTGAATTCCTTTTGGGAGGAAACTGCTGTTGTCTTTAGACAAGTAAATAAGAGGGTTGTGATATTGCTACCTTTTCATCTTCCTCTCTTGCTTGAAGAAGCTGCTTCTTTGAATGAAAAGCAATCGTTTACAGTGTAAGCTGATTCAGCCTCTGTATCCTAACTCAGGGAGCTTCTTCCTGCAAGCCCTGAGGTTCAGCACTGTGACCTAGCACAGAGGGCTATGGGTCTTGTAGTGACCTGTGTCTATATGATGGCATTGCCTGTGCATGCAAGATAGGGTGGCTGCATGTAGAATGCTTGTTGGGAATGGTTCCTGCCCTGTGCTAAATCCTGCTGCACTGGGCAATCATAGGGAAAGAGCTGCCTGGGACAGACCAAAAGCTCTTACACATCTGGCTGTCCACAAGCATATTTGCATGTGTGGGCTTTTTATTTCCCTGTCTCAGTTCTGGGCCTCCTGGACCTAAGTTGTGCCCAGCACTCCCTGTGCAGAGACTAGGGAGTATAGATACTCCTGGGTTTTGGAATTGCAGCTTGTAAAAGCTGACAGGTCTCAAATGCACAAGCTCTTTGGAGCCCCCCAGGCTGTTACAGGCAGTGGTGGGTGGTAGTCTCAAACCTGCCAGAGAAGCTAGTTAAGATGGCCAAGATCTGCTTCCTACCAAAGATACAAGCCAAGTACTGATCTGTCAAGAACTTCCTACAGCTGCTTCCTAATGTATTTTAGCCAAAGGTCTCCTTGTAAGCTTTGAAGGTGTTGAAGTGGCATGTTGGAATGTGGAGGCTTTGAAGTCTTTTCTGCACTCAGGTGGGCTGAGGCCCTGGGCACCTCTTCAGTGAGCCTGGCTGTGAGCAGGACTGAATGATCTTAAGGTCCCTTTCAACTTCAAGAGTTATCTGGTAATTTTTTTATTTGTACTACTCCTTCCTGCAAAATGCTCCTCTTTCCTTAGGGTCATATTTATCTTAGAAACACTAACGTTTTCTCAGAGTTTTATTACATGCTTTAAAAAATGAGAAGAATAAAGCTATATTTTGCAAGTGAGCTGCCTCCCAAGTTCAACTACAAACCGAAAATAGTTTTTTTGTATCTTCTGATGAACAAAAGATACTTCTAATACTGTCAGCACTTCTGCTTATGTCTTTCATTCCCTATAATTCATTCTGGCTCTTTGATGGTAAATTGCATCAACTTCAATTTCAGTAATTTCCCAAGTGCTGTTGTGGCTTGTGTGGTAGCAACTTACAGCTTGGAATTTGTCTCTTTCCTCAGAAGACTAATGCAGGTTTGCTTATTTTGCTGCATCTGGGCTACAGTAAATGGGCTGGTGTTGTGGAGGGCGCTTTGTTACTTTTTTTTTTTTAAATCTTCCTTGAAAGGACAAATTCTTTCTATGTTTAAATGTAACTGTGAAGGGGCTGTGTTAAACCTCATTATACTTTTTGGTAATGACACTTGCAAGTGACTCTGAAATGTGGTTTGTGCCCAATTGCGCTTCGAGGGGTGAGTTAATGGCTCTGTTCAAGCAAAGTTTTAACATCACCAAGACAGGTTTGGGATCTTGGCATTCTAGCTCCTGGCCATCTCTCTTTTCTTCCCCCATACCTTGCATTGTTGTAGAAGGTAGATGTTCTGCACCAGGGACCTGGGACATCAGATATACTCTTTATTTTTTGTATCCCTTATGGAGAGTAAAAAGGGGAAGCAAAATCAAGATTCATGCAAGTGCTATTATGAGTATAGCACAGCCTTTTCTAGCAGCCCTTGATTTATCTGTTGCTTATAGGAAAAATATGCTTTGAAGAGATTTGGTCTGGATAACACAGTGGCTTGGGAATTTGCTTCTGTCCCCTTCTCTAAAGAGGCAACATCAATTCTCACCAAACCTGGGCATGTTTAAGGTCCTTTATGGCCTGTCTGCTCAGACTTATTGAAATGCTAGTTCTTTTCTACTGGTGATGCAAACACTGATGCAAATCTTCCTTCCTCATGGTGCTTGTCTTGCTGAGGATGAGCTACCTGGAAGTATTTGCAGAACTGCCCTGTCATCCATGTTCAGTTCATTGAAATGTCTCTGCATCAGTAAGTGGCTCATTTAGTCATCTGCAAATAAAAGTAATTGGTACTGGCTTATTTTACATATATATCAGAGGCATACTATATTCCTGTAAGTATTATATTCCTATACATTTATGTTATATTCCAAACTGGAAGCATGTGGGGTTTTTTGTTCTGTGCTGTGCAGCATCCCTGACCCAAGAGCCCTACTGCTGTGTGTATAAATAATAAACACTGATGCAAGTCCCAGGGAGCTTGTTGATGCATTAGATCAATCTGAATGAGTTTAGTATGAAACATTCATGATATTGACTCTGCACCTGAAGCTCTTGAACAAGCTCATGACACTTGTACTAATGGTGGTTCCTGTTCTGCTCCCTCCTGGCACTTGCCAATTAGTGAAAAAAGGCAGTGTTGATAGCAAGCTGGGAAGGAGATGAGCACCCACATTTTAGAGCCTGAGCTATACACCTAGGCTTTCTGGATGGTAATTGAGTCTTCAATAGGCAAAAGAAAACATCTAAATTAGGAGCCTGCTTCTCTGCTAGCAATATCATGAAGCAGAGCACAGAACTCTGGCATATTCTGTGCTGTGAATACTCTGAGCTCTAGCCTGTCTGTTTGTAAGGCTCTGAACATTTAAAAAAAAAAAGGGGGGGGGCATAGAGCTGTGGAGAGCTCTCAACTCCCTCCTCACCTGGGGGCTGAATGCCTGTCTCCATGCCTGGCCTTTGAAAGCAAAAGCATTGTGCTCCAGCACAGGGCACACGTGCTGCTCTGTGGGGTGAGAGCTGCGGCACAGATCCCCTCTGTGCTCCTTTTGCTTCCACTGCTGTTAGTACGAGGCAAGTGTTCAAATGAAATAGTAGAGCTTATGATTAGAAAACAACTAAGAGTCTATCGAGCTGCCTTACTATATTCTCTAAGCATCTTAACTGTCTGAGGCAGAAATGAGTATAATGAGGTGAATAACTCTGCTGTAATTCTTGCAAAAATTTCCATATACTTTGATTTTATCACCTGTGCTTTCCCAGCTCTTTCCTGTTAAATTTTGTGCTATCTGTATTATGACAGATAGAATTCCTTTCAAAAGCATGTTTAAATGTGGTGTGAAAATGTAATGTTTTCCCCAATTTGTATCCTTCCAAGTGCTACAGTATGCTGTGACCTTTTATTTCCTCATGAGAGGCATCTGTGGATGGTGTAGCAGGCATCAAGTCTGCTTTTAAATTCTGTCATCCTGCATTAACTTGCAGCTTAAATGAACAGGACCAAAGTGGAGACAGCCTCCAAATAAAACACTTTGGGGTGGAAAATAACATCAGATTTCTCAGTCTGTTTGCTGCAACTTGCAGCAATCTATTAATTACATCCAGATTTGTTGCATAGAACCAATGATATACTTCTTGGTTGACAAAAATGAGGAAAACTGCTGTTTGTCACTTCTGGGCAAGTTTTAATCAAAAGTTTTTTGTTTTAATGTTTTCTAAACAAACATCAAAGAAACTGACAGCAATCAGTTTGTCATGAAAACATCTGTGTTTTAAACAGTGTGTCTTATTCCTCTGTGGTGTATTTTGAAGAAAATCTGTTTTACTTTTAGAAATGGAGAAACTGAGACCAAGAAGAGATGAAACAACTGGCCTCAATGGCTGTGAATTTGAATACAATCTGATAACTACCAGGCCATGGAACTTGTCTGCCAGACCATTGCTCTGTCCTTTCCTCTGCTGAGCATGGATGTTACATAAATCCCTGGCAGTTCCTCAGGAAATTTTCAGAGTTTTCAGATGGTGCCTGTTGGGAAAGAACTGCTGAAATTCATAAGCTGTGGGTACAGTCAAGGCCTGGAGGTGACCATTGGCCTTCCTGCTATGCTCGGCTTGGGTCAGCAACTTAAATACTTAGATTTTTCCAGCGCTGTGATCTGGCAACTCTTGGTGCTTAACCTGGTTGTTTTACCTATGCAGGGACTTGCTAAGGGAAATGTGATAGTTTCTACGTATAGTGCAGTTTTGCTTCTTGCACCCATTCTTAGTAAAAGAAATCAGCCATCTGTTTTAACACATAAAAGGTCTTG
>JAUBNY010000965.1:1123266-1142143 GCA_032275445.1 Crypturellus soui | reverse complement strand
GAATACTAACATAAGAGGGTAGTAAGCTTCCAGTGGGAGGAAACAGCTTGGTGACAGTAACAGCGAGTAAAAGTTGAAGGTGTTCACTCTTTGACTTGTAGAAGATTGTCAAAGAATTTTCTTTTGTTTGCCAACACTGTAGCAGATATGTAGATATATAGTGGGTTAAGCAGATAGGCCTTTTTGACTTGTGTCCTAATGGAATGCTCCTTTAAGGAGGAAACAGAAGCCTTCTGTAACCCCCTCAAAATCTGTTCTTCTCTTCTCAGCATGGTCTTCATCTCACTTTGCCTGTATTTTGTCCTAAACAGATTATGGATGTCAAACAGCTGTAGGATTGACCCTACAGCTTGAAAATGTAGGATGTATATAATTAGCAGTTCACTGTGGCATGTTTTGAATAGAAAACATTCCTTAGATTGACCAATTTGGGCACCTGAAATTTGGATATGCATCTCTATTGTACTAAAATTGAGGCAATGATTGTGGTGCACAGCTAAAGCTGAGCTTGCTCTTGAGAGACCATCAGCATTTCAGAGTCAGATTCAGTTACTGGGAAGATTAGAGGTCCTTTGTTGACCAAAATATTTATCCAGTGTTTAAAAAGAAAATAAAAACTACAACTTTTACATGGCATTCTAAATACAATCTAGTTTCTTTTGTATTACCAGGATCTTTCAATTTATGTAGATGCTTATCCTATAATCTAATAAATTATTCATAACTGATATCACAGACAGAGGTGGCAGGGCCACATGTTTCATAAAACCATAAATACTTCATCTATGTAGAAATGGAAGACATGTATAACTAAGACAGCAATGGATATTTTATTTATGGAGTCCTAACTTTTAATTCCTGTGATCATGGTGTGTATTTGACCTTAAGGCTTAAATAAAACAAACATCTCTTATTGTAATGACCAGCAGTGAGAAGTTAGTTTTTCTCTCAGTTCAAGCCTTTACTAAATTGCAAAGCTCAGGTCAAAATTATTTTAATTTGAGTCTGAAGGCAAAATATTGTTATCTCCAAAGAAAATATTAGGACTAAAACTGTTTTCCTTTTGTATATTGTTAAGAGCCAAAGTTCTTCTAAAGCTTTTTGGTTTGGTTTTGTAGATGAAGAAAACTGGCATTATTGTATAGCCAGGAATAGGAGAAGCTGACAGCTTGAAGTATTTGACCCACTGATTTGCTGGCTGTTTAGGAAAGTCATTGTTACTTGCCTGAAGGTGCACGGCTTAAGGCCTCTCTGTGATAAAACTTCAATCAAATCAGCATATTCCCCCAGGAAGCTTGAGTTTTCAACAGCTCTAAATCACTCAAAAGGAGACAAAAATTTATAGGAGATGAAAAATTTCTAGAACTTTTAATCTCATGCTGTGTGGTAGACATGAGTGGCTGCTCAAAAGGGATGTAACATGTGGAGGCATCCCCATGACTGTGTCTGTGGGATCATTCAAGATGTGTCCTGAAACATTTCTGCCCTCAATTTATATGCTACAGAAAATGCTAATGCTACTTGGCTCATTGAGAAGTGAGAGCAAATTTGGGCCAAATTCACAACACTTTCATCTTGTAAACCGATCAGTAGGAATACTGATGCGCTTTTGAGACCTTGCTAATCGCCTTCTGCGGAAGGATTTAAGTATAAGAAATCAAAGCTTAAAGCTTGTCCCCAATTGTATTTTAAATCTTAGACTCAGATTCTCTATAGATGACAGTTTTGCTATATGTGAATGCCTTCAAATATTATGCTCGCAAATGACAAGAGTAAAGCTTTAAAAATGCCTCGTGGGAACAGATTAAAACCTGGCATAAATGATATTTCCATACTTGGTGTCCAGTGTCAGTGTGATGGCATTAGCACGTAATACCTACTATTAATTCAATTTAAATTTTGTCCTGCTGCTCATCCTTGAAGGGATGAACAGAATGACTGCCTGATATGAAAAGCAAGTGGTGTTTTATTTGACTACTTCAGCTTTGGTCTTTTGTTAACATCAACTTTAGATGGAGAAGGTAGCTCCAGGAATCATCTAACCATGACAAAATCTAGGTCCTGATTCAAAGGTTATTGAAATTATACTGAACCTAGTTGAACCTAGTTTTACTGAAATTTTTGTTAGTCAATAGGAAACTCTTCAAGTGGGATTTTTATGGCATCTTATTGCAAAACCTCAGGTCATAGCTGAGATTCTTGAAAAATATTAGAATTTCTCTTGTGTAAGAACTTCCATGACTACTAAACTTGGTTCTCTGCTATAGTCATTACCCTTACTTTATAAAGCCATGACCTTACCTCTTCTGGCCTTTGGAGAGAAACTTTTGGCTGCATTTTTTCCCTCTCAAAAACCCAACTGTGGCACACTTGTCAGGGAAAAAAATGAGGGGATGCTCATTAAAATCACAAGTGTCACTTTTCATCCATATTGTATTGAAGTTGCAGGCTGTTTTCGGCAAAAGCTACATCTAAGTTGAAGTAACATGAAAAGAGTGGTGTTAATGAATGTATTATATTATCTATTGTATAGAAGGACAAGAGTAGCTGTGGAAAACCAAAGCAATTAGTTTTCTTGAACTGGAGTGGCTTTAATTGCCTTTCAAGGTGACATATGAAAGGCCAGGTGCCCATCACATAATCTTAGAAGTATCTCTTGCTTTGCAGTGAGGAAATCCTGACAAGGAATATGAATGAATTAGTGACAGTACATGTCTCAACAAGCAGGGACCTTCATGTGCTCCTGCTCTGTGTATCTGTGGAGGTATTGCAATCTTAAAGCTTGTTTTGGGTCCCCTAAATGTAGCCTTTAGAGACTAGAAGCTGTTCAATCCTTTGCAATCTGTTTTGTGCTGCAACTTGGAGACCTCATCTTTTGCAATAAGAAGATGGTTATGAACATTTCAGGACACAAGTGACATAGAGAGGGAAATTAGGTAGATGCTAGAAAATCTTAGACAAAAATAGCTGTGAAATAGTACAGAAATATGCGATAGAAGGAAGCAAACTCACGTGCACTTGTTCCTCAAAAGCACAAAGGTAGAATGCTTCATTTGCATGGTTTTCTATTTCAAATCACCTTATAGACAAGGCAGCTTTTGGTTTCAGAAGGTAAACAGAAAGCCCAGAGGAATTACCTTGCTGTTTTGGGGGAGACAAAACCTTCAGTGCTCATGCACGGCACGTTTGAGCTCTGTCCTGCTACTAGCAGTTTGCAGTTTTATTCCTCGCTACCGTTTTATGATACTTTCAAGGGATTAACTTGACAAGGTGAAAAATGGCAAGATGTATATTTGAGTAAAGATTAAAAACAGACACAGAGCATCCTATTCTCCTGTCAAGAATTTCAAGGTGAAAAGCCCACCAACATATCAAGTAATGAAAAATGCTTTGCAGTGGTTAGCATAATGTAACCAAAAAAGCAGAGAAAGAGGAAAAGAGAAATAACTCTTTGGTATGCTTCAAGCATTAGAGCACTTAGGCATAGTCTGAAGATCAATAAGGCAGAGCTTTCTTTTCATTATATATTAATACTATGTGAGCAGGAAACAGAGTGAGTGTTGGGATCATATGGCTGACTGTCACATATATATTTTTCCACTTCATCAAGATGCCACCATGATTTATTGCATATTGAAAGTTAAAACTTTCAGATAGTGATGAGATTTATACACTGCTTTTGCAAGAGCTTACAAAAAGAACAGAGGGACTTGTGTCCTCTCCTGCTGTCCAAATATCAAGACACTGAAACAGTCCCCAAAAGGAGAACTTGTGGGAGGCTGAGGTGCTACAGGTATACCTTACAGGTGGTAAAGGAATTGCTGAGAACAGTTGCATGGAGACAAATTTCCGAAGCTAAATCACCCTAAGTTTCATGTTTTCACCTCAGCATCAAGTTAGTGATTGTGGTTGTTCTAGTGTTTTAATAAATCAAGTTCAATACATTGAACTCTCCCTTAAAGACCTTAGATGGTGAGGTAGAATCTGTCTGCCCATACTCACTGTTTGTCTGCCTGAGGATGCTTGAAAACTCATTTTGATCTATTTTTCTATGGAATTATTTTGTGCTGCAAGTTTAAAGTGGATTAGAGCATGCTATTAAACTTGTTTGCATCTCCTTTTCAGAGGTGCTGTTTTTGTTTATTATATAGCAGTTAAGGTTTACACTTTCTGCTCTTCATTATCAGCAATGACTGAAACACTTCAGACAAATTCCTGAGGTGAGAAACTAGATAAAGATGTAGATTAATATTTTACTATGTATAAAGCTGCTTAGCAATAAGAATAAACAAATAAGAAAATTATCTGTGAGGATATTGAACTAATATTGCAAAAACTGTAATCATGGCAACATCAACTGCTTAAGAATAGAAAAATAATGAAGTAGATTGCACAATTTTTTTACACTTGCAATTTTGTCACCAGCTAAACTTTGACAATGTTCATGAACTTGATAGGTGCATTACCGCTAAATCTCATTTAAGTTGCACATAGCAAAAAATAATGCTCTGACATGCTAGTTAAATTAGGGTATGAAACTAAATTCACATAGTTAAGTAGTTTGCTGTAATTATGCCATTAAATAATTTGCTATAATTAAATAATTTTAAAGCTAGACTGTCATCTAAGAATTTTGTTACTATAAAAGACAAGTAGAAGCAGAGAAGTATTTCAGTGAAGTGCTTCTTGATAAGCTTGAGCGAGGGACTCTAAGGAACACTTGCTGTTAGGATGCCTTACTGGTCATCCTATGTGTCTATTAAAGCCTAGAATAAAGCTTCTAAATTCTTCTGTGATTGCAGAATTAAACTAATGCTAAATACAAGGTGTAGACTAATGTGGAATGCCCCCTTAAATTAAAGGGCATCCCTTAATATGCTGCTCCTTAACTTTGTGTAGGCTGTGTCGCAGACCCTTTCAGTTGAAGCAGTGGATAATGTAGTGTTACATTAGCTACTTACCTTGGGGTGACTTCCACACCCCAAGCAGCCATAAGCCTTTTATCTGTTTTCCCCTACCTGTAAGACAGTCAAACCCATCTCCCGAGTGCCCTAAGGACTGATTAATTCATGTCTGCAAGTCTCTTAAAGTATCAAAAGGAGGGTAGTAGAGAAGAAACACTGTTTGGTATAGTCAGACTCTTGGCACAACTACTGAGGCATCAGCTATGGTGAAGCTTTGCTGCTGGTTTTGAGCACTTCAGGTATTACCCATATACTTTTATTGTCCATCCACTAGTCTTCATGTAGGCTTCCCTCCTCACAAGTAAGGTATTTATTTGCACTCCCTTAATACAGTGGCAACTCTGGACATCTAAAGAGAAAGTCATTTTTTTTTATCTTCGGGTAGGGAGTTGATTCAGTCCATTTTAATCACAGCCTTACAGTATTTTTCAGAGTAGAACTGTTGCAGTTGGGGGCTTTTTCCTGCATTGTGACTGCTGCTCTGAAAAAAATTTCATGTTTCACTCTGTGCTGAAATACATGTAGTCTTTAAATTGCAATTCACTGTCTATCTACTGATGATCAGTCTATTATATGTCTTGAGAAGCTTGGGAGCAACTCATTTATAAACTGTGATCCTATTTCTAGCATGATATTCCAGCCTGTAGATCTTGTTAAGATAACAGATTAAGGGCTTGAATTTGAGCATGGTGCAGCTGAGGGGAATATTTTTGAGTTTGACTTTAGATCAGACCTGTACAGAACCTGACAAATTACACTTGTAAACCCTTGTAGATCAGTACAAGTAATTTCTTTCCTCTTGTGAATATCTTCTGGATTTTCCTTTGTAAAACTTGAATGGGGATTGGGGGGGTGGAAAAAAAAATCTTTTTTGACCGCTCTTCTCTTGGATTGTGTCTTGATAAAACATATGTTCGAGTCAGTATCTTGTTCTCACTTCAGATGGGGAAAATAAAGATAGGGGAAAAGATTTTGCTATACAAGGTACATAGTGCCAGGATGAAAGATCTCTGTAAACTCTTAGACAGTTAAACTTTTATTTGCAAGTGTAGTAGATTGAGTATGATGTATCACAGCACTTATTTGTGGGGGAAAAAGGTATTATGAGTTCTGAAAAATAATTCATCTCAAAGAAAACTGCTCATGATCTGACTAAGTGCTACTAATGCATTTGAAGCCAGCACAGTACTGATAATATCTAAAGAGATTTTTTTTATCCCTAGTGTTTGAAAATGAGATGTAAATATATGGGTCAGACTTATAGTTGGTTGTGCTTTTTAAGCTAAAAGCAAATATAAGATAAATTTGTGAAGCAAGTGGTTTGCTTAGCTGATAAGTGATGGACTAAGTGCATATGCATCTCAGGCTTCTGGAATGCTTAGTCTTAAATGCTCTTCCTAAATGTTACTTTATCTGAGTGTGTTAGGCCTGAATTCTCATCCAAAACTAAAAAGTGCTCCTTGATTTACAGTTTAATTTACATCCAGCTCAAATTTGGACCTGCTGATTAACTGGTAATCACTTTCTAGTCCTTACTTGTGTCTTAAGATCAGCAAGTCTAGCCTAGCAGCAATGTGTTAGCATTCATTAGCATGAGCTAATGAATGCAGTGGGGAAGAATTTACCATCTGCCCCACAAAGAGGGTTGACAGGAATGATTTTTCCCCTTTAGGAAGGGCACCAGTAGCACAGTCCAACAGGGAAGGTAGGATCTTGTGTTATCACTTGAGCCTTGCAGACATTTGCAGTTCTAGATGTTCTTGGCCCATGTTACTTGGCTAGGAACTCCATGGTTCCTGACTGCCATGAGGAACATAGTTCCTCATGGCAGGAAGGTTGTATCCTTCAAGTGTCCCTGTCATCTCTGCTTGTCCAGTGTCTTTTCCAGTTCTAAAAGATGCAAACTGTGGTCTGGCCCTGGCTCCATGGGCTTGCTAGCTGTTTCCAGCCAAGAATTAGTGGGAGATGGAAAGCTCCAGGGAGGTGACTAATGTCAGTGGTAGGTACTAAGCAAGTACTGGTACCCCACAGAATAAGTCTACTTGAGCAGAAAGCTTTGAATAAGGGGAAGAGATGATCTGACACTTAAAAGCAGCACTGAGTGTGATTGGGAGGAAGGGCTGGATCTAAAAGCATTGCTTGTGCTAAGGCAGCTGGAGTGCACTGTGAGATTGGAATGGTTGCACTTGTGTTGAGCACCTTCCTGAGTGCCTCAGTGATAAGTGGGCAAAAACTGCTGTGTACTCGGGCAAGCACCTAAACATGGCCTGAGGGCTCCCCCAATGGTGGGAAGAGCTGACTGGCTTCTCCTTGCTCTGTCCCTTCCCTGTCCTCAGGAAGACCTCCTCTTCAGCTTGGGATATTTTCTTTCCTCTGGAGTTCTGTATTTTAAGTCAAATAAGCAGATGCCACATTGAAGTCTTCTGTTGGAGTCAAAATTGCAAGTGTGCTATGGCAGCCTAATAGGACTCCCTGGAAGTATAGGTTTAACTCTTTAATACTGTTTGGTTTGAACGTGTTTGAAGCTAGTCCTATAGGAATAACAAGTGGGAGCTTCACTGTTGATGCTCTGCGAGTCCTGCTGAGACAGCTCATGCTGCAGTAAAATGATTGCTTTGCTAGAGTAGCAATTAAATCTCATAGCAGGACAGTATGGGCAACCTTCATGCTGGCTGGGATTATTCTGATGAAAATATGGAGTTATACATTCCTTCCAGCATGTTATTTAACTGTGGAAAACTTGCTGAGAAAAGAGAGAAATGGTTTCAAGGAACATTGGTGATTGAGCTGGCTAAAATGCTGAATTTTCTATTGTGTGTGGAATGCTGGAGGTGATTTTTAGCCTGGCTGTCAATGAAAACAAATATAATATATATCTGTGTGTGTATATTTGAATGTAAACATTTTAAACTTTAGAAGCTGCCAGATCACTGGGCTTGTGGCTAAATGAGATGAAAATGTCTCATTTAAGAGAAGTGGCTGTTTGTAACTTGTGCTGCCTGGAAGACCTAAGCAGATGGGGTGGGAATGTGTGTGGCCTGGCTGGCTCCTGTGCCCCTCTGGCCTTAGATGTGTTTAACTGACCTGTGGTTCTGCCTGCCCCTGCCCCAGTAGCACCGAGCAGTGTGTGGTACCTGCTGTGAGCATTGTCCAGGTGGGAAGCTGCTTGATGTTGTACTGTGGTGGCAGGGCAATACCTATATCCAGGATCAAGCTCCCCATGTTTTAGTTTCTGACTTGCTGTGTGCCCAGTGCTTTACGGAAGGCTGGGTGTGATCATTCAAGATGTGCTGAAACTCCAAAGGCCTGTTCCGTTTTCAGCTTATTTCCTAGTTCACAATCCTAGCTAATTTCTTCTGCTTTGTTAGAGTGAGCTAAGCTAAAGGAATGGATTATTTTAGGATTTTAAGGATGTTTTTATTCTGTATTAAGTCATATCTTGAGCAATGTAAATACAAAATTAGTGTGCTTTACTTGCTAATAACCCTCAATACTCCTGTCTTAGGCTTAATTCTCTAATTTCAAACCTGCAGCCCTGCTTAACCTTAAGCTCTTTCCGCAGTGCATGCTCCAGGCTTGCAGCTGGTGCAAGCTGATAGACCTGTCTTGCTGGTCCTGTAGCTTATTTACAGCAGCTTCCTGGGCTGTCTTGCACTTTCTAGTGCTGCAGAATTGATCTGAAAAGCAAAAACCACAACTTTCACAAACCTCCTCCTGGGCACAATGCCTTATGTTTTAATAAGCGAACTTTGAAGAACAAAAATATCTATGAAGTGAATGTATGAAAGTATGAAAAGCTTCTGGGTATCACAATAATATATATATAAGTAGATAGAGTTTGGGTCCTTTGGAGAAGGAAGCTACTTGAACTTCCGTTGTGCAACACAGAAGTGTCTAGCACTGGCTCTACCTCTTCAGATATTCAAAACTAATTACATCTTAATTTGCATATCAAAGCAAATTACAACCTAATGAAACATTTGCCTGCCAAACACTTCTTTATCTTAATGAACAGAATAAGAATACCTATTACAGCTTGATTAAAATGTCTTTGTACTTGTCCAACAGGTTACAGTGTGTATATATAAAATATTGTTTCACTGGCTTACTGGAAGTGGGAACAAAACAGTTTCTAATTTACAGCATAACTTTTTAGTGTTTTTGTGTCTATGGATACATAGATAGTATATAAACTTTGATGTTAAGCCAAGAAAAAAAACTCTGAATTTGCACTGAAAGAAAAGTAGCAGCTTAATTCTGAATGGATATTCATTATGCTTTGATAGTATTTGTATAATAACATGACAGTCAGCCTCAAATCTGAACCTTGATGCTCATAAATATGATATTACAGTACTACAAGTATATTATGATATTAAAAATGGCTTGCCCAAAAGAAGCTTGGAGAATTTGGATGCAAAGCAAGTTCATGCTAAAAGCTAAGCCTTTAGGGGGGGGAAAAAAAATCTTTAACCTATGTTATAACTAATTTATGTAATAAACCAAGATTACTCTAACTTGGCCTGTAAATATTTTGCTATAAGTCTGCTTATTATGAGTACTTGTAGTGGAGGAAATATGTTTTATTTACTTAATTAAAAAGTCTATATCCTCTGGCTGTTTTGGGTTATTCTCACTTGCCTTCGGTAATTAACGAAAAGCTGAAATAAATCTACTGAACAGGCTTGTTCTTAATACAAATGTTAAATCACTTTTCCCCCCCCAGTGTAATTGTACCTGAATGGATACAACTGTAACATGAGCTATAAAAGGAGATAAAGCAGCAACATAATGTACAATTTCCTCCTGCATAATGGTAACTCTGAATAACACAGGTGGCAGGAAGAAAAGTAATTTAAACTATATTCCAACAAATGCCATATTTTAAAATGGAAGCTATCCATCATAGGCTGGAAGAGAGTGTTAGTGAACTACAGTAAGTCTAACAAATATACTTAATTCTTTAAGGAGTCTATTAAAAATAGATTGACTTAATTTCAGGACACACTATAATAAATTGTGACAGCTACATGTGTCCCCCCTACATGTGTAAAACTAATAACTGCAAATGTAGTGGGCAGCATTAGTGCTGAAATAGTCGGAAGTGGCTCCTATTCTCTCTCATGCAGAAGAAAGCCCTCCTTTTAGGAAATGATTATCACATTTATAAATCATGTGGGTAAAAATGCCTAATCCTTAATATAGATTTTTATTCCTGAGGGTGTCAGATTTATAGCAGTGTAGTAAATTTAACGGTGAAAGTCAGGTGAAAGGTAGCAGTGGGAAACTCAATACACCTGGGCTTCATAGTGGCTTTCTAAAGTAGAAATTGGAGGATACAATTAACTTTTTCCACTCATAGATAATTTAAAAATATGCATATATATTTTATATCTTTAAATGAAGACCCACAAAAGGGTAGGAAAACTTCTTTGCTAGTACTCTTTTAATGTGTGATCGCCTGAGAAAGGGAGGCCATTTTCCCTGGCAGAGGAGGGTGAAGGCTTTGAAACCTGCACTGTGCCCTGGGAGCAGGTCCCTAGGGAAAGGGACAGTCCTGAATGGGGTAAAAGGCCTCCTCTCCCTTGAAAATAGACCTCTGTTCAGTCTTTTGACTGGAAGGCCTTATGTTTTCCTACCTCAGCTCTCTGAAATAGCTGTGAAGTTGAAGAGGTCCCTGTGTCTCCCAGGAGAACTGATTTTTGGAGGATTGCTTAATTTTTTTTTTATACTAAGTCAACCTGAGGCAGATGCAGGCTTTCCATTGACAGTTGGGAGTGTTTTTGTCTGAAGTTTTTGCCTGTGCCAGAAGGAGTTTAACAAGCTTCCTGGAAAGCCAGCTGATTTAAATATTGTTCAAAACTTGGAGGATGTAACTCTAAGCTTTCAATGCACACTCAACTCTGTCATGGCTGGAAACTTGCTATTTCCTGCCTGGCCCTTGGGTTTACCAAACAGTGGAGAAGGTTATTTAATAACATGGTTTGTAGCAATAACAGAATGCATCAGCATACCATGACTCAAAGGGAAAAAATTTGCAATTAAAACCCAACTAAACAAAACCTGATAAATATATTATCACAGACCCTGTTTTTTCTATCATTTTATAAGTATGTAAAATCTTACCTAATGATTAAAATAACTTCTAGAATTTCTTTTTCTGTAGGAAATTTTGGGTATGGGAGAAAGTAAAATTTATTGTTGTTGGGAAATGAATCCTGTGTTTTTTTTGGTAGAATATCCCGTATTACTTGTCAAGTGACTGTCAGAGCCTGAATTTTTGTTCTTCAACTACCTGTGTGTAAAGCATAATGAATAAAGATAGTATGCCTCACATGAGAATAATACTATATGGGTCTGTAAAATGATTATTTAAAAATCCATACACTGTGTAACATTTTATACATGCTTAACTTTGCCAGTGCCTATTAATTGCCTATGGAGAATAGAGGAAAAAGTGTTAGTATCATTTAATTGTTTTCCAAATAGAAGTGGGGAAATTGGAGTTGATTCTGTCTTTCCTTAATGGTTGGACAAATTGCACTATTAGCTGTGCATTAGCACTTTGGGGCCTTCCTGTAACTTATGGGGGGAATAGGGTAAACTCTGGTTGTTAGGTTGATGACCTGGGTTATTCAGGCTGCTGCTAGAGACAGCAGAAAAACATATTGACAGAACTTCCTCTGTCACCCTGTCTATGCCACAAATATCTGTTCCTTTTTTCATTTGTTTTTAAACAAAGTATAAAATGTGCTTCCCAGCTGCACTGAAGTGTTGTGGGAATAAAGTCATAAATGCAGATGGCTTCCAGGTTTTGCATAGGTTAAATCACTTTTTTTATTCACATCTTTATTTTCAGCAGTAGGATGCTCATGACTTCAGACATTGTTAATAATGTATTACTGAGACATGTTCTGGTTGGAATGAACTACAGAAAGCAAATCTTATTCAGCAATGTTTTCTACCCATCTGTACTGATACTTTATATACATATATATATTTACAAATGAACTCCCATTTGTTTAGGAAGTCATTTTCATAGAATGAGTAAAATAAAGATCTCTAATCCCAGTTATGGGGGATGCAAACTACAATGCACGGAAATAACACAGGATTTACATTTGCCTTAACTAAGGTAAATTTTAATCTTTTTTCCCCCAACGTAAGCAATAAAGAAATGTATCTGGAAAACCACACAAAGATCTCTCTCCCTTGATAGTGAGGGGGGAAAGAGAAGGTCCCTTGCGCAGCCTGTGCTCCCAAGGTGGAGCAACATTTTATGCCAAGAGCTTTTCTTTAAAAGTTCTTTCAGTTGGTGGTAAGCAGAAAGGTTTATTTTTGGCAAAGATAACTGCAGCATGAGAAATGAAAGTACAACTTGACTGGAGAAATGAGCAGCTAATCTCCAGGGTGCTTCTGTCCAATTGTGTTTTTGTGTTGGGAAAGCAGATCTTATCACCTTCCTTGCAGGGTACAGATGAACGCAAGATGAACTGTGGAGAATGAGAATGTAGGGCAGGCCTATGAAGCTGCCACAGTGTCTGCCAAACAGATTTTAAACAAGCCACATCAAATAAGCCATCGTCATTCTACATAAACACTTTGCAAATACTTGAAATTCAACTTGTTGGGCTTGTGCATGATTCATGTTGGGTATATTAAGGAAATATATAAATACTGTGCAACTTACAGGCATCTTCAGGTGCCTTCACTTAAGATAGTTGGATGCTACCTAAAAAACAGCATTTAGGTAATTGGCAGTCTCCCCCATGACCCTGCCAAGCATGTACAGAGATAGTGACTAGTTTTGTAGAGTACTGTGCATACTTTGTCATGTATGTAAAAAGTAGTCATTATTTTCCAGCTATGGATTATTAGAAATAGTCCTGGAATATGCTTGTTAACAATTGGTCATGTTCCTTTTTTGCCTTCCTGTCCCTTTAATCACAGGTCATAATTGAATAATTAACAATTACACTAACTTGTTGATTTTTAGTTGTTTAGCTGATGAAGGGATTTCTTTCCAGCTCTTGTAGAGTACAGGCTGTCTGATGTTTGTTCCTAGTGGTTGTTTCCATCAGGAAAGTGCTAGGCTTATTTCTCCTCATACTTCTCTCCTGAGTTACAGTTTCTCAGCTGTATTGGCAGATTCAGTTCTTGTTTCATCTTCAGGACACTGGAGATCCTTTAACATGGATTATTTTCACAAAGAGCAGCTTGTTCCATGGTATTAATGGTGATATCTTCATTACTTTAACTTCTAGTGTTTGTGTGTTAATGGAGACAGGGAGATGAAATCTGTGGAACTGCAAAAGAAGGAACCTACCACTTTTGACATGAATAAGGAGTCAGCTTCCAGCATGACTGCTGGAAGGGGTGGGAGAGAGGTCTACAGAGTGAAGCTGTAGTAGTCACTTGTTCTGGAGTTCTATCCATGTTGCATTGCTTTGTTTTCCAATGTTTCTTAATTGTATTTAGCACAAGTCAGGAGAAGTCTCTTCAACAAAAGTAACCAGTATGAAACATGGGATATGTGTCTCAGTGTCAGCAGAAATGGCCTTAAGTGCTCTGATTAGGAAGGAATGAAAACCAGTGGCAAGTGCTTTGTTTATCAAATAAGTCTTTTTCTGCTCATGTTTGCATGCTCATTATTGTAAAATATCATAATTCAAGTGGCAATTAAGGCAACATGTGCAAATCAGGCAATTGTGCATGCAGCTGGCCAGTTGCGCATGCACAATTACCCAAATTACAAATGGAATTGTGGTAATTCCATGCACAAATAAGGCATGCAAATGTGCTCTAGCAGTGTAAAAAATCAGCTTTTTATTTTGCATCAGAGGATGATTTCTGGGAGGGAAAAAAAAGCAGAATGGAGATGAAGTTGTGGATCACCTGCCTTGTTTGGGAAGTCATTTGCTAATGAGAATGTTGCTTAAAATTATCAATTCTAGGGTGGTTTTATGGGTGTTTGAACATTCTGGGATATGGTTCTAGCTTGGAAATGTCCCTGTTATAGAGTAATATGTTTCTGGTTTGTCTTCACACGTAGCAACCTGTTTTAACTACTGGTGGTGAAGGTGGGACGTGTACAAAGGAAACTAGCTATTTACTGAAATAATCTGACGTATGTGTTGCCAAATCTGAGAAGTTTTGTGCATCAAATTATTTGACTTTCAGCAAATTGTGAAGGACCTTGTTACTCTGGTTGTACTACTAGGATGTATGAGGATCTTAAGTCTCTTACTGAACTATTTACTGCTTTAAAGTATTTGAACTTGAGATGATGGTTGAACAATGCTTTTACTACAACGACGGTTAAATATATATGTATTTCTTGTGTTCTAGAGACAGAAAACAAAGCTGTAATCACTTTGTCATTTCTTGGGTTAAATATAGTATTCCGATATCTACATATCAGTCTTGTACTTTTTTAGTTCTCTTCCCAAATGTTTCAAATCTAGTAGAAGAGTATAAGGTGGTTGGGAAAGAGTTGCTGGGAGGAGTGAGAATTTCCTTTTAGCAGAATTCAAGGGTGGGGGGGGGTCATTTGCAAGCTGAAGGTATCCAGAAGGGAGCCTTGTAAAACTAGCGTTTTCAGTGAGAAATAAAACTTATAGTTATGTAATGCTGTACAAAATGGAAGTAGTGATCTCAGCTGACTGATGCTTTTAGCTTACTCCTCCAAAGCGTAGTTGTTGGAGGAGCGTAGGTTGGAAAGAGCTTTGTAGTGATAGAATGTATGTTTCCTCTTGGCAGTGAACTGGATGCCATTCACCAACTTCTAGTCATGTTCATCTCTAATGTTGTGAAGTATTTATGCTTATCCTTAGAGTTCACCCTACAGAAGAAAAAACATAGAACAATAAGCTATAAAAATCTATAAATAAGAATTCTTTTTTCAATTATCAGGCAGAGCTCTGATCAATGTTTTGCATAGGTAACTAAAACTTGGGTAAAATAATGAATGGGGTGTCAAATTCTGCTTTTTGAACAGGTTGATCTGGAGCTGAAAAAAAGCCCATCCCTGTCAATGCAGAATGGCTGTAATGGTTGAGCTGTTGGTAGGTTTAGATGGGAGTAGCTGTGGTCAAAGGCACAAACCGTGATATAGGTGATAACCATGGGTCTGTGGCTGAGTCATGCCCTGACATGGATATCCGTTGTAGCAAGGTATGTGTAACTAGATGTACTCCTTCAGGCAAGTCTCAGAGTAAATGAGCCTCTGCTGGGGAAGCGCATCCCAGCTTGCGCATGTACAACTCTAGAAACTATTGGCTTGAACATCTCAGCTAAAATTAATTAGCTGAAATGATCATTGCTGTGTGCACTAACATAGTCCCCTCTGACTATCTGGAGAGTATCATGTTGCTAATGAAGAGAGGCTGCCTTGCAGCTTGCAGGCAGCGGTATGTGTTCCCGAGAGCTCTTCTAAGTGGGAAATGTACTCCCAAAGATCCAGGACAGAAGGAGAATGTCCCTCCAGGCTGCAGTATCCACTTTGCTGGATACACTTACATATAGGTCATCCTTAACACTTAAGGAAATCAAGCTTGCTAAAGATTATTTTTTAAAGTTATTGTTATAATTGATTTGCATTTAGAGATATTCTTTGCATTAGAGATATGCTTTAGCTCTGCATCAGATGTCAGTCTTGATTCTTATTCTTATGCATGGAGTCTAGCACAGAGCATCTCTTCAAAGTATAATCCAAACAGTATTGAAGTATTCTAACAGTTTTAAGACCTTTGTACAAAGCCAGGGGGGTCTTGGGTGTGGGTAAAGGCAGGACAACAAGCAGGTTCTAAAAAAGGCAGGGAGAGGAGGGGAAATCTTCATTAGAAAGTCAAAAAAACACCATTAGTCTTAAAAGCCAACCAGTGAAGGGGTGAGGGGAGTGAAATGAGCAGCAACCAAGTTTGATAGCTGAAGAGATAAATGAATCTTCAGAAGGCTGATTTGGAGCCATCAGCCTGATGTGCAGAGGGACACTTCTTATCTCGGCCACACTTAGCAAGGCAAGATTTTGAGGGCTCAGTGGAGTTGGAATTGATTGCCTCTAAATTGTCATCTAGTGTTCATAAAAAGGAAATTGCTCTATCTCCTTCTCTTTGGCACCAGATTTAACCTTGCTTCACCTAAAATATGATCCCTTAATGCATGCCATTTTTAAGCAGTTGGGCTAACTATGAAGGCTAAAAATGTACATCAATGGTAAATGTGACTTTAAAAGGTTCTTTAATAGACTCCAAACCACAGTTTGTAATGACCCCAAATTGACTTCAGCTCAGGTCTACTGCAGTGCCACTTTTAGCCTTGACTCTCCTGCAGTGATGCCAAATCCTGATTTGCAAAACCCTCCAATAACTTGCTGTCTCCAAAGATTACAGAATTTATTTCATTCACCCAGTTAATCTACTCCAGGCTTATTAAGGTGATGGTAGTGCAGGCAATGGCCTGGATCCTAGTAAAATAGTTCACCAGTAGCTCCTTCCACAGAGAGAAATAGCTGATATGAGAGAGGGAGATGTGATGTGATAAAGATCTGCTCCGACTTGCACAGAACTGGTGTGCCTGCTAAAGACCTTCTCAATTAACTTGTCAGGTTAAACAGCAAGCAGAGATGTTTTCCCTTTTTGGTGGTTTATCACTGTAGCACAGGTGTTGTTTCAGCTAACAGCAGGTTCCTCTAAGACCAGCATCCTTTTTTTTTTTCCCTTAGTAGGTTATTCACTTCAGAGCAATTGAAGCATGATCCAGAAAGTAATATGACTTATTTCTTATATTAAAACTTTCTGGCTATTTCCCATAACTGAGCAATTCCCTCAGATTAGTCACTTTAAAAAGGCTGATTTACAGCACAATGACTTGTGGAGTTGCATTGCTGGCAACATGTGTGCCCATCTAACATGGCTTCACACTCATGCAGGTTTGTCACCCTCCTGCACTTTAACCTTAATGGTTACCACATAGCTGTGGCCTTGCTGGTGTTTTGCCATGTGTCTCCAGGTCTGTGCTAACGGGTGGTATTTCTGCTAGTGGTCAGTGTGACCATGAATGAATTTCTGTGTGCAAAATGTTAGCTATCTTTTGCCCATCTGTCCCTTAGGCTTTTATGTTAAACAGTTAGTTGGGTGATCACCAAAGGCTTGAAAACCTCCTCAAAGTGAGTGTAATTGTAAGAAATACAGAAGGGATATTTGATCTATGGAAGTGACTGGGAGGGGGGAATCTATAAAATAATAATGGCGAAAGTTTGGAGGGGACTTAACTACTCATTGCTGAACTCTTGACTGCAGCAAGAGCTGAGACACACTTAATGCTCCATGGAGGTCTCCCTTGCTCGAGGGACCTGGTGGTTGCGAAACAGAAACTCTTCACTGGATGGATACGAGTGGGCCTTTAGTGCAAAAATGGCATGAAATTATCCTTTCCTAAAGCAGCTTTCAGTGTGACTTTAGGAAAAGGTGCAGACAGAAAGTAGGAAGGAGTTATATATTGCTAACTGGAATAAGCAGTGATTCTAATACCATGTGCCTTCTGTTATCAGTTTTTTCAGCATCATGGGAGAGCAACTATTAAGGGGGAAAGAAATTAAATGGGGAGGCTCACTGTAGTCATGTTGATTTGGATTTATAGATTCTTTTTGAAAACTAAACTGTAAATGGTCTGTTTATACTTGAGTTGTCTGCTTGTTTACTGCAGATACAAGTTAGTACCAGCTGATATGGATCCAAGGAGACCTGGCCTGTGGGGCATGTTATGATCCATTTCTGCTGAGTCTTGTATGTGCACTTGGCCTGGACAATAAATTGGCCTTATTTGCTGGCAAATCAATATGACTATCATGGGAAAAAGGTGGCAGAGGTTTACAGGGAGTTGTTCCTAGCATATAAAGCAGCCTGTGTGATGAATGTGGGTGAGAACCTGGTGCTCTGAATTAGAGCTGGAGGTAGATCTCCATGGGTGAGCACAGGAAATAAAGGGTCCCTCTAGATATCAAAAAATAAATGGTGTTAGTGAAGCCCTCTTATGCTTCTATAGTTTTAAGCAAGTGTTACAAACACAATTTCAAAGATAATTTCAGATGGTTTATTGGATTTGTTGAGGCAAAGTGTGACATTGTGGAAACAATGCAAAACAAATCCAACAAAAACAGGAGAGCTGTTTTAATTGCCTTGTAGCATACAGTGTTACCAAAAGTAGAAACATGATTAAAAAGAACTTGTTTCAGTCTCAGTAGTATCTTTTCATTAATGTTATAATGCTCCCTTGGATGATTTGATTCTTTTATTTGGACAGAAATGTAACTGGCAGTTGATATAATCTTGTTAGGATTCAAGTGTCCTGTCATCTCACAACAAATGTGGTTATTTCCTGATTTAGCTGGCTTCTGAAATGACCTCAGATTCACTTATGCCTGAAATTATCTTGCAGTCTACCAACTGGAGTGTTGCTAGCAAGGGGAATCAGCAATAGCTGGTGTAAATGCCCATACAATATTAATTGTATTAATGAAATGCAAATGAGGTCATGCAAAAAAGACACAGACAGATGGTTTCTCTTTACCTGTGCCATTGAGCTAGGAAATGTGATATGAAGAAAGGATGTAAAATGCTCTTTAGACTCTAATAGCACTGAAAAAAGGTAGGCAATGTGTGAGCTGTCACAGGCGTTTGAACACTGTCAGTGTTGATGACTGTTATGGGTCCATGATGAAGCTGCAGGTGTAGGATAGTTGTGGCCTGATTTCATTATGAGCTTATTTAAATTGTAGTTCTTTAGGGCCAGGAACGTGTCTCTTTGGATGTTTCTTCTGCTCAAAACAATGCAGGGCTGAAGTCTGTTGGGGGTGTATAGGTGCTATCACAGAGCTGGTAATTGGACAAATGAGTACACTGCAGGAACAAATT
>JAUBNY010000965.1:1111791-1123166 GCA_032275445.1 Crypturellus soui | reverse complement strand
CTGAAGTCTGTTGGGGGTGTATAGGTGCTATCACAGAGCTGGTAATTGGACAAATGAGTACACTGCAGGAACAAATTGCATCTAATTCCACCCTTCCACCCACACTTTGTTGCTTGAGAAGAGTTTGAGGGCAAAAACTAACCCTCCATGAGCACTAACAGGAAAAGAAAGATAGATGTTTTGGTTGATATCAATGTGGCCTTGATGGAAGGTGCTTCATATTGCAGATGATAATTCTGCAATTGGTATTGCAGAATAATTGGGTAATGGGTATTTGTTTAGCCATAGGGGTACTGGATGACTTGTGTCATCTTCTAGTCCTGATGTAGTTTCAAGAATATTCCGGTAACATGTTTAATATCTTGTGACTTGATTAAGAATATACTTAAACTTTTATACGGTCGGAGCTTTTTTTACTACTGATTATTAAAATGTGATATGTAAATTTCAAACTAAATATCAGGATCATCTTATCCTAGGTATTTATTACTTTGATTACTTCAAGTATTTCTGCAGTGCAGCTGCTAATATATAATTTTCCTTTTAAAGATAGTCTCTGAGAAAAAAACAACTTTAACTCCTTTTGCTCAGTTGATTGGGGGTTACTTTTTCTGTCTAGAAGCTGATTAAGCTTCCTTGCTGGTAAATCTGTGCTGTCAATCCTATCTCAATCAATAGTTATTTACATCTGTGGATTGTTCTATTTAATTTAAATTCTAAGTCTAAGGAGGAGTTTTACTAGTTTACAAAGGCAGCCTCGAAAATGGGAGGCACAAAGCCCTATCAGCTGAGTCATCTGTACTTTATTAGCCTTTTTTTATGGGTCCGTGTAACTTTTGTTCAGTGAATCACATGCACACTGTGCCAGCACAATTTGCTGGTGAAAATGTGACCAGGAGAGTGTGTAGGCTCAGTTGTTCAGACCTTTGTCACACTGAAATGTGTGGTAAACTTAATCTGGTGGCAAATCACTCCCATGCTGTGTTTCCTGGTACAGGCTGTGCCTTGAGGACTCTGTCCCTTTTGTTCGGAGACCACCCTTTCCTTTGGTGTTCTCAACCACACCACATTCCTCCTGCTAACCAAGTAATAAGTTGAATGAGAATATAACAAAAGGAGAGGAAATCACGGCTACAGGTTTTAGTACAGTTCATCAGCAGGAAACTGGCATGAAAAATTATCACTACAGGACTAGCCAATAAATTAATGTCCCTCCAGCTTTAGGCATATGGCCCAGCAGGCAGCTCTTGAGCTGCCCCTCTGTCCATCTGGTGGGAATAAGTGAATGGGTTTCTACCTTTTGTCTACAGGAAAACTGTATTTGCCTCCCTGCTCTATCATCAGCTGTGTGTAGTATAGTGTCTTTGACAGTGTTTTACTTCCCTTTTGGTACAGTGGATTTGTTTTGGTAGAAGATGCTCTTTTTCTGAAGTAAGAAGTATGAAGCCTCTTGAGCTTTTCAAATAATTATTTAATTATACTGGTTGTGTCTTAATCCTTCTCTGAGACCCTGTCATGCTAAATGTGATGCTAAGCAACCACAATACTTCCTTAGAGAATTTTCCAAATTAATTGCTCAGAATCAGCCTGGACTGGAAACTTTCTCATGAAGTCCTTGCAGAGACAACAGGGATGAGGATGTCCACTGATTTTTGTTGCTGTGATATAAATCTGGGTGTTTTGGCACTGGAGTCTCAGTTCGCTCAGAATTTTCTTCAACAAAAGCATCACTTCTCTTTTTAAAAACAATAACCAAGTTAAAAGTCGTCTTATGTGTGCGTGTGTGTGGGGGGGATGTTTTTGTGCGTATTTTGTCAGCATTGAAATTCTGTAGCAGCAAATAATTCTTACCTCAATCTCCTTACTCTTTCGTTTTTTCTATCTTGAACAAAAGATTGAGTTATGCTACAAGCTTCTTAATGCAGACATCCTCTGGCATGTGTATTTATTTCAAAGTTGAGTTAGTATAGTGAGTGCAAAAGCACAACCAACTGGATCTTTTAGGGAAAAGCATAAATAATTCCAGATATCGGTGGAAGATGGAACACTTGGACAAAGTAATAAGAAGATTTTGACTAACTGTTCTGTTTTCCTTTGAAGCCTGCCTGTAGAAATGAGGAATGGATTTTGCTATTAACGTTGAATGTTGGCTTCATTGTCCCCTCTTGCAACATCAGCGTTATTTAAATTCAGTGGGAAGAGGGTTTTGTTTAATACTTGAGTGCCAACACACACAAATTAAACACTTAGAGCTGGAGAAAAATACCTTGAATTCTAGAGAAAAATGGAAACCCTGCAGATGCTGGATGGTGCCATGGAGATGCTTTGTTGTGGTGTCTTCTGAAGCTGCTTCTCTTGCAGGTCGTGTGATTTGGCTGTGTGCTACAGCAGGTAAAACCATTCATAGGAAGGTAGTTTGGCACAGGCCTCCACTGATGCTAAGAGTGAAACTGTTCATTTTTCTGTAAGGTAGAATTATGTCCAGCTATAGAGCTATTAGAAGCAGGTTTCTTAATGAAATCTTGAGCAATCAGCCAGTGCAGACATGTCTCCTGTCCACTGTGTTCTGGAGGAGAATAAGACCTAGGGAGGCAGATCTCAGACATAGGGATGAAATTGCATCTCCAAATCTCAGTATGTGGAAGTCTGATCTAGCAACTGGGAGAAAAATCTCTGTACTTGTAGCATGTGACTTAAGAGCAGTGATGTTTTGAGGTACAAGTCAGTGTAACTGGGTGCAGATGCCTCATGAGCATTTTGTGAGAGCAAATTCTCAATATGCTGAAAGTGCTCATTATTTTGGGTGAGACTCCATCCCTTTGAGATGAGTCACGGGCACTGCTGCCAAGCCCCCGTGCGCTGGCAGAATTAGCTGCATTGTCTGGAATGGCAGGGGGCACGTTTTCAGATTTTAGAGGATAAATGGTAATGTGCAGCAGTAATCAGTTGTTGCAAACATTATTCTAAATCAGACTGATTAATGATTACATTATGATGGGTTCTATTTGGACACAAAGCTGGATGTTATGATTTTGGCAGCAGAGCAAAGACCTTGTTTTGACTGCTTGCTTTGCTTCAGCAATTGGGTGCTTTCTGTCTTTATGGGAGCTCCTATCAGAAGATCTGACTTTGCTCTATAACTTGGCATGAACTAGCATAAAAAATGCAGAACAGCTTTCCAGGTGTGAAAAATGACCAACTCTTTGGTATTTTGTATGTGCAAGGGAGTAGTTGTGCAAGGGCGCCCTAGTGATGTGGTAGGGATATAGGAGGCTGGAGATGTTCCTGCTGTGCTTTCTGGATATTTTCTTAGGAGGTTTCTCCAGGTACCAGTCCAGAGCAGCTAAAAGAGCCTGTGTTTGTGCAGCCTGGATGGTGCAAGGTGGCTGGCTTATTTTCTCAAGTTTTATGCAATTCAGGTTTAGTCCCCTGAGGGCTAGGGAGCTGATGAAGCAGAAGTGAAATGTAAAACAAGCTTTTGAATTACTTTGCTACTAAGCAAGAAAAATCTTTCTGTATTTTTTGGGTCATAAGTAACTGATGCGTGTCTGCAAACACAGCAGAATGAAGCCTGAGTCCAAAAGGCTCAAGTACCTCTTGGTTTTCCTGTGCTGTAGAGCTGGGTGACTTCATGATCTAGGATGACTTGGGAAAAATCAGTATGTGTAGCTTTCCTGGATTAAAACAAATAACCACTTCATACTAGTGTAATGAAGTATATTTTTAAAAAAGTGAACACAAGTAATGCATAGAGAAGAGGTTCTGTTCTCCTGTCTTTCTGTGTTCATGCCTGGGCTTCCCTTGCTAAAAGCTTCTGGGAACCAGGAGGGATATGGAGAGGGCAGCAGGACACAGTGGTTTGATTTACCTGTGTTCTGACACTGGGTTTGCTCACTGAGAGATGCTGCCTGGTGTGGGATAAACTTTCAGGTAAAGATACTACCCATCTGACTCTCATGTTGTTTACTGCTACCATCCTTTTAATAACCAGCAATTTAGTAAATCACAAGCTTTCTCACTAAGGTGACACTACTTCAGCTTGAGTTTTAAGTGCACGCCTTCACACGGCACAAAATTCAAGCAGATGCTGCAGTAAGTGCCTTTCCTTTTTGGTGACAAAATGAGCTTTTCTGCTATGACTCTTGTGGGGAAGCTATGCAGCAGGGAAGTCTCTTATCTGGAATAGGTAGGTAGCCAGTTCTCCATTAGTCTCACTTCTGTGAAATCTTTTGCCAGACATATATGAGCATATTCTTATATTAAATAAAACTCTTTGGCCAAAATTGTGTGTGATTATAACCAGTGGAAAATAACAAGTGAAAACAAAGGTGCAAAACTTGGGCCTGGCAGTTGGTGCTAGTTCACTGATTCCTGCTTACATAAGTTCTTGGTAGCAATCTTGAGGTTGGGTCTATTTATGCATACTATTTTTCTTCTTTGGAAACCTTGAGCTAAGAAATACCAAAGAATTTTAGCAGGTTGTGGAGACTGTTCAAAGTGCATTTCTCAGATGATATTAGCATGCGTGGCAGAGGGCACCTCATGCCCCCAGCAGGCATTTGCAACACCAGAGGGGAGAGGAGTAGGGTAAATCACTCAGAGTAAGTGACTAATTAATCATACTCTGGATTCTAATAACTTATCCTGTCTGTGAAGTCCATGTTTTTAATTTCACATTTTGTTCTGGACTTTGGATAAGCAGCAAGTCACCTATTGCCTGTAAATTGACTTTATATATATTAAAAAACAAACAAAAAACAACAAAAAAAGTAAAAAACCTTGTTAGAAAACATTTGATTATGGAACACCTTGATATACTTCTCTTGCAGAGCTTGGATTGTCTGAGAGATGTAGGCAACTGCAAAATACCTCTTTTCTCAATAAAAATATGGACTTGCATCTCCCATACACTTCTGCAGCAGTGATTTAATGAACAGTTTCATTCCATCAGCTTTCCAGCAGTGACTTCCTTGACTAGGCTGTTGTTAGAAAAAGCATTAAAGAAACCAGTTGAGTTCAATTATGTTTGTTTTCAGTAAATAGGAAAGGAAAAATATATACTTCTTAAAGGCAGTTAAAGATAGTTTTGTGGCAGTAATGGGAATTAAGGAATGAGATTTTTCTGCAATAAAAGGAAGGCTGTTTATTAACTGTGGCGGCAGTTAATGAGGTTGAACATATGCACGTATGTAGAAAGCGAAAACCAGATTTTCACAAGAGGCCATTCTTTGGGTATTGTTTTACATGACTTGTCTTATTTTAGACTTTTAACTGTGATTGCATCTGACCTAGATGTCTTGGTTCTTTTAACAGTCAATGAAGAAGACTAAGCATTTTTGCTGTGTAGTTCACTTCCATCTGAAAATGGCCTGAACAGCCATGTTAAACATTTCTTTCTTTCCATGGATCAGAGGAGAAACTCGGATGCAAAGGGATGAGTCCCATCCTTGGATCTGAATTTTGATGAGCGATTGAGCCTCAAACTGAGGAGTTTGACATGAGCGCAAACACTGGGGTTCAGTCCATGCAGAGATGTGGACTGGGAAAACTGCAGTGCTTGACAGAAGATCAACCCTGTTGCCTGCTGGATGGGGTCCCACCTCGTCTGCAGCAGTCAGCCTGTATGGGAGCATGGCCCCACCACCGTAGATCCCCAGTGCCGCTGCCACCCAACACTTATTAAAGCTTTAACATCAAAAATGCAGTAGACCAAATCCCTTTCTGAAGAAGTTCAGGTCTTATTTCCATGATTTTTTTTTGAAGACCACAAATCATTATTTCTGAAGAGAATTATTTCTTTGGTGCTATCACTTAAAATGTTACCCATTAGGATGGGATGGTTGTAAATCAAAAGGATGAGGAATTTTCATTAACAGTTTTTCCACGCTTGCTTAAGAAATAAACTTTCCTCTTCCAGCTCTCTCTGAAGAAAAGAAATCTTAAGTCTTTCATTTGTTTTGAGAGAGAATTGCTGACCATGCTCATCTCATTGCAGTAGTTCTATACTTTATTCTTCTTTAGACAGATTGCAGTTAGGTTAAATTCTCTAATGAACTATTCAGCTGTGCATGAAAGCACAGCTGTTAATCCAGAAACTTTCAGTAATTAATCAGGATTATTTCTCTTACCTAAATGTGACTAAGGTATATCCAGCTCAATGAATCAAAGTGACCCATAAAAACATACTCTGAAGCATTGGAAAGTCTGGGCAAATATATAAATATGCCTTCTAGTCTCCTTGTGTGCGAGTACTTTCACCTTCAACAGAAATCTCTAGATGTGCATTCTTTTTAAGCATTTCTTCAAGGAAAATTGGCTGGTACATGGCAGAAATAATCTAGCCCCCAAAGTTATGCCTACCTGCATTAGCAAATGTATTTTTCCCCCTTTTTTTTCTTTTTCTTAAATGTAAACCATTATCTATTACACCTGGGAGTAAAAATAAGTTAAGTGAAAGGAACTCATGGTTAAGACTGGAACCTGACAATTAGCTTTCACTTGGAGGGGAAGAGGAAGGGGAAATTATGAAGCATGCTGTAAAATACACTTTAGTGAGCAAAATAATGAGACTTATGAAAAATACAATCATTTTAGCAAACCTTATATACAAGGAATAATAATCAGTTCTCCATAGCATTAACCAGAAGGAGCACTTAAATTTTTTGACATCCTTAATCCTGGAGCCTGGGGAGCACTACAGAACATTTGCATTAAATTACTCCTCATTTTCCCAGCCCTGTCTGCCCCTTCCATAGGCTTTGCTGCCAGCATTTGTGAATTTGGCAGAAACCTCCTGATTTTATAGCTAATATTGTCATCTCCTGCCAGGAACATCAGAGGAAGGTACATTATATGCTGCATGACAATTAAGGGTTGGGGGAAATTGTGCCAATTTTGCATGTGGCACCCAGGTGTCATCATTTGTAGGGAATTAGTGAAACATTAAAGGGGATATTTGTGTGCATCGTTTTCTGGGTGTTTCTGTGGGGGGTCCAGGTGAGCTCCTGCAGGAGGGAGGGGAGCCTGCAGTTTTTGAGAAGGGCAGCGGTAGGAAGCTGGAGTATTCCCGTGTCTGAGCCCTGTGTGACTGTCTGTGCGCTGTATGGGCTTCCCCGTGATTATTGGCTGTGCTGGCCAAGTGACACAGACCACTTTTTGCTTTATGTGACTGTCCAAATGCTGCTGTTCAGGCTCCCCCCTTGGATCAAGAAGTGGCCTTTACCCCTGGCCTAATTCTGCTTTCCTTTAAATTCTGGCCGATGCAACAGAAATTTTGCTGATCTGGCTGCGTTGGCACATGGGCTCTCCTGGGCAGGTTCAGCTACATAGGATGAAGCTATAGCAGCACATGCTAGTGTAGCATATTAAAAGCAAGCAGATCTGCATGTAAGGTATTTATTTTGTTGCTGTGTCTTTGTTAATCCATGTAAGCATGCTGAGTAGAAAGTGGTATAGTCAGTGGTGAAAGCCCCTAGTTAATATTGGAGAATGACATGCTTGTATAAATGCATTTAAATGTGAAAAAAATTATCAACATGCCTTATTTTTAAACAATACTTATGGAGAACATCCACACCTCCACACACATATTGTGAGGGCAAGTTGATTATAAGAATGTAAGCATCTTTAGAGGGATGGAGTGGCTGCTTTTGAAAACCCCCAGGTAAATCGAGACACCAAAGCTTATCCTGCCAGGCAATGCGCTGCAAGCAAGAAGCCTTTTCCTGGCTATTGCATTAGCAGAGGTAATAGCATGCTTCTTTTCAGGGTTATCATTAAGGATGATACCCCTAGGAAAGAGTGAAGCTTAGAACCACCTGCCTTGGGATTTCTAAGACTGAGAGCAACATATTCAGTTAAGCAAGTGGACTGGATTAGCACTGCCTGGGAAATAGAGCTGGGTATCCTGAGTGAAATAAAAGTGCTTTACAAAAAATTGGTCTGGCTTTTCTTCCCCAAAGGAGGAGAAAAACAAACACCAAAACAAACGAGCAGAAACCTTTTGGAAGTATCACTGTTGTGTTTCAGTAATGTGAAATGCTGTACATTAATTTTATAAAATAAATTCTTTGGCATTATGTAACTCAATATTGTTCGAGTCAAAATATTGCTACAATTTTGGCATTATAGAAATCAAGCTTAAGCAGCAATACATGCTCTCCCAATGAAAGTTCATGAAACTGCATTTTCTGTTGGAAAGCAATTTTGTTGAAATGTAACTTGGTCAGCTCTATTCCAGGATTATGCTAGTTGTGCATTACTGGTTCTTTTCCAGATATTTTCCTAGACCTGTGATTTCTTCTTTTGGATCTGCAGAGTGGTCAAGGTACTTGTTGGTATGTGTATCTAAGCACAATATGGTCTGACAGCTGCAAAAATTTGTTCCCTGCTCTGGGCTCTGTGTGTTGCTTCCTCCATTGGTCTAGCTGTGCCAGCTGCTCATGTTGGTGCACCCATAGACTTATTGCTCAAATATACTCAATAAAACCATTGGTGTGCTACTTTTGTGTGTTTGTGGGCTGTCTCTTGAAGCCCTAAGCCATGGAAAGTGCTGCTGGGCCCTGTTAGCAAACAGCGTAGCCTTCCAGCGTGTGGGTGGGAAGAAAGTGTTAATGTTTCAGCAGTTACCTGAGGCTTTCACTACTCTAATGGTAGTCCTGCTCCATATTTAGGATTTTGATCAAATGAGGATATTTATCTAATACTTTTACATTCTGTGTTGAAATGATGTCCCAAAGTAGGCTATTCTGGCAGGGGGCAAGAACCTTAAACTGCCTAAACCATCTCCACATCCCTGCTGCAAAGCTTAAGTCTTTGAACTAGATGCCAGGCTTGGTGAGAAAAAATATTTAGTGTGTTCTATGCAGCAGGTTGGACTAGATGATCATTGTTTCCTTTTGACTTTTAAAATCTATGAAATCTTAGGAAGTGTAAAATTCTGGAGAGATTTACACTTGCTGCTTTGGAAGTATTCCCAGTGATAGTATCACTGTTATATTAAAAGCAAGCTGAAGTTGTCTCAGGAGCCATAAGCTTTACATGACACACAAGACTTAAATCTTGCTGAAAAGCCCTCTATGTAGCAATTTAGGGGGAGGGAAATTAAGTGTAAGCTGCAACGTGGCTTCTGAGATGTAAGAATCTATTGATTTGCCACAGAGCTTGCAAAAGCAACAGGACTTCCTAGAATATCTTGGCTAGTCCTTTTGCTCCTTCCTCCATTTATATAGGCCTTTAAGGAGACCCTCTGTAGTACTACCCCATTCCCACCTAGCTATTATAGCTCTGTACTGTGCACATGAATCTGAAGTACAGAGTAAGCACCCTGGTGGGATTCCACTCTGAGAGTGGGGAAGCTGCTACAGGAATGAAGTTGTCAGTCTTTCTTTTTTCCCGCCCCCCCTCCCCCCCACTCTGTTATTTCTTTTACTAAAGAAATGTGTAGTTAGATGGGATCACCATGGTGCCCAATATGTGTAACTGAAAGCTGTGCTAGTCAAGTCAGCTTTTTCCCCTTTGTCAGATGACTTTTATGTGCAAGAGTAGGGAGACTTTATATTTAAATGACTTTCTGGAAGGGATGTGGAAAAGAGAACTCTTTTGCTGTACAGCAGGAAGAGAGGCTAGGGACAAGGGAACTGGTCTGGCTAAAGCGTCTTGGTAACGAGTCTAGTAGCATGAAAAGGGCCGTATTGCTCTGATGTTGGCTCGCCGGTGTGCTCGCTGCCTTGTCGCTGAGCAGCAGGTTGTCACTCCGGCATGGGAGATGCGGGAAGGGAAGTGCTCAGTGACAAGAGAGGCTTCCTGGGTTGCCAGATGTCTCCCCAGTGTGATCGATGACTCTGCCCGGGCAACATTTAAGGAGGGAAGCAATGAAGTTATCCTCAAATTGCGTTGCTAGAGAATGTCTTCATGGCAGTGTTGAGAGAGCAAGAGGAAGAAAAAGAAAATGTTTAAATCTTAGGTTAAAAAAAAAAAAAAAGGCACCTCTTCCCATTTAGAGGAATTAAAGAAAAGCCTTTGCGGTCTTTGTAGAAGTTGAAAATATTGCCTGTGGAGCTGCTGGTGTTTCATTACCCAATTAAATGCAGTATCTTGCTTCAAAGGATAAACAAAAGATCCTTTGTTCTTACAAGAGTAATTCTTTATTTCTGTTAGCCTGCACTTATACTTGGGGGGCCCTTGTTGAGCCATGTCACTTACCAGTAAGTGTTTTTATGCCAAATACAGTAGGAAATACATGTGGGGCATTGCTGTTTTATTCATTAGGTGCTATGATTTCTTTTTGTGTAGATTACTAGTATGCTGTTAGTGTCTGGAAACAAGTAGAGATGTTCCCTCAAATACAGTTTTTAATACTTTGAAAAGAAATGGAGAAACTGGGAGGAGAGCTAAAGGAGGAGATTCTAGGATGCAAGTGTGCTGGCAATAGGAAGAAAACAGGGAATCCCTGTCATGCCCTGGAAACTAATGCACTGACCCCAAAACATTAGAGTCCAGGGAGAGACTGTCATTAATTTTAATAGGGTTTGGATCAAGTCACACTAAGGTAAATACTCTCTTCAGCATGAAGATATGGATTTTTGCAGTGATTCTGTGTTTTCTTTGCTTCTGTTTCTCTATTGTCAAGTCCTGCAATCTGTGATCCTTTTCCATCCATCTATTCTCCTATTTCTCTGTGCAGAAGGTATCACACACACAGTTCCACTGTGCAGTGGTATAAAATCTAGTAGTCTATTTTACGTGTGTACTGTTACCCTCCGCAAACACTGTGACAGATGTTAGAATACTTATTACTCTCACTTTCACAATTTCACAGTTTTCTCTTAATTATTATTATGAGGACATTTTCTACTGGGTTTCTGATCCAAAACCCATTACAATTTTTGGACAAATTCCCACTGAGTCCCAAAACTTGGGGAAAAGTTCTGGAAAGCTCTGGGTTCAAAAGTGGCTCGTGTTGGTGTAGTTAGGGGAAGGCTGCAGGGGCCCTTGTGGCTTTTCCCCGTGTTCCCTCCCAATGTCTCTCCCTTTCTGCAGTCAAGTCACAGCCTCTTTTGCTGCTTCTGCCATCCAGAAGTGCTTTCCTATAGCTCTCTGCATCATTGATTCTCCATCTGTTTTAATCTGAACAGCTTTCTGGTGACCTATGTTCACATCTGGTGTAAATATGCTACTATTCAAAGTGTTTTTATTCTGTTGGCTGCCATTTCATGGGATGATTTACTGCAGTGGAGGCAGTGTGCTGTATAAAAAGGAGAAAATCTAAATGTGTCCTCAAGGAATTCTCTTCTTGCCTCCCTGGGATTAGGCGAGCATGACGCTGTGTATACACAAGCTGTTAGGACATCTCTGGAAATCTGTGTCCCCTGATT
>JAUBNY010000965.1:1062543-1111691 GCA_032275445.1 Crypturellus soui | reverse complement strand
CAAAATCCCACAACACCAGCAGCAAGTCTGTTAGCAGCATCCAAAGAGCTTAGGTAGCACCAAGGAGTGTGCTGGGAGAGTAATCCTCTTCTCTGAGCTAGACCACCATGCCTTAATTACAGACCAATCTTTTTATCCTTTCTGAATTAGAAAAATATATTTATTATATGCACACATATATATTGCAGAAGATTACTATCTGATATCAATTGCATCCTAAGGTTGTGCAGGTTGTCTTATTTCAGCACTAGATCAGCCCAGAAAGGATTTGCTAGCAAAGTGATGCTTGGAAGAGAATGTGAATATAGACCAGGTGTTAATTTGCTCACATTAGTTAGTATGTTTAATAAGGGAGGGTGCAGTCTGCAGTTAGGTGTCTCGAAGAAGGTTTCTCTTGCTGTTCAGCATTGCTGCGCAGCTCTGCCCGCTTTGCTTTTATGCTGCAGACTTTTCTTTCCTGCCCAAACATGATGTAAAGAAAATAGCGTGTGGATGAGAAGTGACATAGCCAAGCAGCTATCTATGTCTATTATGAAATGAATTTGTGTAGAAGAAAAGGATGCATCATCATGCTTTGATGGCAAGCAAGTTGGAAGCAATTATTCTCCCCTTTCGGAGAAAGGTGGGGATCACTTACAGGACTTGAATGTAAGAAGATTTGGCTGTTGGCCTAGGGAGTAATAATCTTCCTCTCTGTAGGGTTGTGATACTACCATTTCTTTCCACCCCACTGAGTGCAGGCTGTTCATGGAGTATGAATGTAGCTCTGTGATAAGGAAATGAGCTGCTGTGGTGTGAAGAGGGTAAGCTTGGGTGATGCCACTCCTTAAACACTACTGACTTCTGTTTTACTTATGATCAAATTTTGATCTTTATAAGGCATTGTCCACACTGTAAAAGAAAAAATTATTAGAGCAGACTGCTTTCCCTATGGTTTTGGCAACTAGAAAATGTATCAGTGTGGTGGTTTATACAGTGACTGCTGTATATCTGAGTAAATGTATCTAGAATAATTCTGGGCTGGCCTGCCCAGTCATCTCGTTACCCAAATAGCAAACATCTTCAGCCACAGTTGCTGTGAGCAAATGATGGTGTACTTGACATAGGTGGTAGATTGCTTTTGAGCAATGGTTATTTTGTAGTCTGTGTGGACATGAGGGACTTGTCTGTGGAAAATTACTGAGCACCCACAGCCTTTCTTGTCTTTAGAATAGCAAATGCTCAGCCCTTCTGTGCAACAGCTTAATGGTCGCACTGCACATGTGAGAAGGAAAGTGCTTTATTTTCTGGCAGTTGTTAATGGGTAAAGAACTAAAATCTAGATAAATACTGCTTATATATTACACATCATAGTGGGAAGAAAACATATTGCTATTGGGCAATAAACAGCGTCAAATAATTTAAATTGATATTAAGAAGAAAAACCAAATGTAAATCTCATCTGTTAATAGTATTTGCACATGAAAACATCCTTGTTATTTTACTGGTTCTCTTCCTGTGTGACTTGGCATTTGTTTGCTGTTTTCAGATGACATTAAAAATCTCTTAGCTCTAGTATTTGCAGAGGCCAGGTTGTTAATTGAACAAAACGGACTGAACAAATACAACAGGAAAAGTTAATATCTGCTCTGTTAGGTTTTGTTGTTGTTATATAATAAATATATTTTTATTTTGTAGTGTTTTTGTACTTGACCCAGCAGGCAGCAGATACAGCCCTTCTTTCCTAGGCTGCTGCCACAAGCTACTTGAGTGTCTGTTCCTCGGGGGGCTGTAACCCTCATGCCTGCCTGGCCACTGCAGCTCCTCATGTTTCTCTGTGCCCTGGTGTCTCCTGCAGCTTCGCTCTGTCTCCAATCAGGGCAAATATAGCTAATCTATGACAGTGCAATTTGTGATTTGTGTCCTGGAAGTAGAAATAGCCTACAATTTCCTCTAAGCCTTGATTCATTGAGTTTTTTTCTTTCATCTTTTAAACAGCCTTTGAACAGTTCAAGAATAACTTAAGTTTACCACCTTGTTCAGTACAATTGCCCTCTTTCTGTTGCTATTATATGAAAAACCTACCAAGGGATAGCATTATCCTGGCTTATGCTATGCCTATCAGAATTACAGGAATCAGCAGGGAAGCTGCAAACCCTGTGCTAAAAGGAAGCTAACGATGGAAAAAATACTCATAATGTCTCTCTTTTGGTGTCAATCCTGTAGCACTTGTTGTCTGCCAGGCACAATGGACCATCTGGAGGCGAGGGCCCTTCAATTCGGGGAGTTGAAATTGCATTAGCTGGTCTCACATGAAGAGCAGGATTAGAATGGCAGACCTCTCCACTGGAATATTTGCTTTTGAATAAACTTGTCAAATGCAACAAGGAGTGTCATGGCCAAACTTTCCCGCTTCTCGTGCGGGGAGTGTTTCTGTGTGCGTTGTGACAAGGGAGCTGGTTAATTGAGTTGCGTTTTGGTGCTGTCTGCTGCAGGTAGATACAATGGAAGAAGACAAAGGGCAGGCTCCATTCATTGCTATCAAGCTGCCTTTCTTCTAGCAGGTAACAGCAAAATAATTACTGCATGTCTAAAACAGGTGTGTTGTACAGAGAATTGACTAATTTATGCTTGGGATGGATTCACCTTTTGTTATGGCACAACAGGGAACCCTAAGTATAATGGGGAATACAAACTAGGGAGGGTAATGGAGAAGGAAGGTGTCCTGCAATCCCTCCAGTGTTGGTGCATTATTCCTGCCTGCTTGAATCCCCTGGGAGTGTTCAATTAAGCATAATGAAAGCATAGCTTATGATATGGCCATGTAGAAACAGGGTCAGGTAAATCAGAGGCAGTTTTGTAGCTGCATTTGCTTTTCAGCTGTGAAAAGGTTTGAACAATTATGATTGGTCAAATCACAATTTACAAAAAAAAAAGGTAGTTTTCATTGGTAACTACTGCAAAAATACCATGTGTTTCAGTGCTTTGAAATCCTGCAAAGGTGACAAGTCTGGTTTTTGTTATCTTTGCAAAGCTGCATGTAGGCACCTTGCTGCTGGAGTTCAGAATGTGATTCTGATCTGGCATCTCCAGCTGATGCATTTTTGGTCAGTTTTAAAGATTAGAAAGTAGGAGCTTGTTATTTTGTGTTGGTGCAATAGTGATCTGTGTTTTCTTGGTGGGCTATGTGGCCACTTAAGGCTACAACTCGGGTGCTTTGTTCATGGCCCTCATTCTCCCACGTTGAAGGGTAGAATCATGTCCAGAGAGTTGTAGTTCAGACAAAGATCCTGTTGCAGAGGATAGGAGAGAGAATCACTGGCTTTTAGAGCGTGTAGCAGTAGTTGAAGTGTGACACTGAAAAACATGAAGGAAACCCTTTAATTTGGCTTAAATACTTGAGATGTGCCACTCTGGGAATGTTTTATCTGCTCATTTTGTCCAGAAATGGTAAAACATGTTTCAACTTTTCCTGATATTTTTTCCCCCCACATATTTCAAAGCTGCGGAAAATGCTTTGTTGGTTTTAGCTGTCCCAGTCTACTTCCTAAAATAGTAATGCTGATCACTGGAGGAAAATTCGCATCTCATTTTTTAATATAATATTCTCTCTAATTTATGCATAACAGACCACAACAAATGGTATTAACAGAATTGAGTAGTTTATTTCTACTTTTTGAAGTCTTACTGATCTTTGTGCTTGACTGTAGTGTCTCTGCTCCTAAATTAATCTTTATTAGTTTCAAATGGACTCATGCTCTCCTATCAATGAGCTTTAAATGATCACCTACCATAAAGATATTGACTTAATGATTTATTCCCAAGGCTTTTCACAAGCAGTGGGATTGTTATCAATTATTCAATAGAAATTTTCTCCCTGACAAAATTTTCCCTTGAAAAGCAAGGCTTTTCAACACAGATTTCTCTCTGTATTTATACCTGCCTTGAATTAATGATGGGTGTCTACAAAAGAGTTAAATAACTTCTAGCTCTCCAAACTTCAATGTGTGGTTACATTAAATTTTAGAATGAGTTAATACTGTGGAGGGAAAGGTTAAGGTGTTGCAACCTCCCTACAGCCTGTCAGGAGTGCAGCTCCTGGTGTAAACCTGAGCCACTGGTGTGGTTGTAGGTCCTTCCATGGACTCCTCTCCTGCTGCGAGCACACAGACCACCTGTGTTTTTATAGTTGGCAGCTGACATGACTTCCAGGGAAATGGGTGCTTTAGTCTGTCACAGCAGTGCCCGGAATTTGTGCACATGTGCCCCTCTAAACTGTCCGGTTCTGCTGGCAGCATCTGGGATGTGAGATAAGGCAGTGGAAGCCAACTGAGAAAGAAAATCTAGGGCACAGGAAGGCAGCTAATGACAAGAAGCAAATTGCCAAGTAGGCACACAATTTAAATAAAAATAAATGGGATGGGATCTGGCTCCACTGCAGATGAGCCTTCGAAGAGGATCAGGCTTTCACCCTTGTACACTGGCAGGAAAATTCTGCTTAGTCTACGCTGACTAGTACAAGCAACAACAACAATCTCTTTGTTATCCTCTTTAACAATTTTTGAGCCTGGAAACAAAATGAACTATATTAGTAAAAGAAAAGTTGCATGTCAAGAAACACTGATGGTTGTATTGGAAAGAAAATCAAGCATGCAAGCCTGACTTTGCTTTCTCCTCTTCCCAGTTCTTCTCTATCTGAAGTCATCTCTGTTGTGGGTGTGCTTCCCCTAAAGCTGCTTGTTTGGCATTACCAGGTTCTTAGACTCTTTACGTGTTGGCTCAAAAGAGATTGCAAATGCTTTCCTATTTTTCCACAGGAGAATGAATTATAGCTGCAATCTCATCTGTTTAGGAGCTTTTCTACTGCTACGTGCCCATGTGCCTGGCTTTCTGGATTTCAGTTACTTCTGAAAGCAGCTAGTTAAAATGAGGGGATTCACTGACATCTGACCAAACACTTTCTTATTCTTCATCTGCTCAATGTAATATTTGCTCTTGTTGTTACACGGGCTTTATTCCTGTAGCTGGTGGATGCAATAAGGGATTTCTAATTCCATTGCTAGCAGAGTGAACATAACCATCTCATTAGTGTTATAGCTTTATTTTTCAAACTTCTGTTGTCTTCTACAATGCAGCTCATCTACTTCAGATTTTTAAATCATGACCTGTGTGAGCTGGAAACATCACTGCTGTCAGTATAAACCCTTTTCAGGAGTTTGATCCTTCAATTTTTGTGTATTAGCACTGATTTTATGAAAGTCACTAATGAAATATTTGCTTTGGTCAAAGCACCAAAATGGCAAAAGGAAAAGATTCCATGTTAGTGGACTAGTGAGCTAGAAGAGCTGCAGCTCATACTTAAAAAGGTGGTTGCAGAGGGAGGACTCAGGCTACAGGAATTCTTGCTTTTAAGTCTATTTTGCATCAGGTCTGTTTAAAAAAAAAAAAAAAAAAGTGGTTAATTCAGCATGTTAGAAATGTTGTGTTAAAATGTTAAAAATGGTTCTTCTGGACAGTAGTGGAACACTGGATTAGTACAGGTTATTACTTCATATGTAAAATAGCTGATAAGTGGACAGAGCAGTTTTGATGAGTTGATGTGTTTACTTGTTTTCCTCTAACAGCTTTACTAGAGATTCTTCCCCCAAATTAACCTGTGGTCTTGCAGTGTATCACCATGTGCCTGGATTTGCTAGGGCAGCTTAGAAATAACTTTTTGACAGAAAGATAGTAGCATCTTACTCTTAAACCTGTGAAACTTGCACCTTTGTGATTCTAGTCTGAGTCTGGTTCTGCTACACAACATCTTTACATGATAGAGGGAATTAGAATTGAAGAATATGAAAATAAAACTCGGCTGTTGTGCTTCACTTTGGCTCCTTTCCTAATCTCGTTTCTCCTAAGAGATCTGACAGTGAATAGCTGTTTCTTAATAATGGAATACTACTTTACTGATTAATATTTGTTGGACACTCAGTATAATTATTGCTTCCAGTTGTTTTAATTACAGTAATTGGAAGTTCTACTTAAGCAAAATATTTTGGATGAGTTTAGTGGTGGTTTTGCATGTTGATTCTGCATGTGGGGTATAGCATGTGGCTACTGAGAGGAAATTATGGTCATTCCAGAATCTAAGGCACTTGCTTTTGAGCTATAAGAAATGCTAGTATTTTTAGTTCTTAATTTAAAAGGTGTAATGCCAAGAATTTACAGAAGCTAGGAACTGTGAAACTCCAGCCTGGGAAAATAGTTGCAGTGAGCACAAATAATTCCAGGTAAAGCGGAGCTCTATGTAGTGCAATGGAGTATGTTGGTGTTTACTTAGTTTTGGAGCAGTTGGTCTATCTTTTATTTCATTTTAACACAGCTTATAGATAGTGCTTATATTCACTGAATACTTTTGTGAGAAGTATGAAAATACTTTCACAGGATTTCTGCTGTCTGGCAGTAGAGTGAACCATTTTGATATGCTGTTAACACTAAGAAAGACACTAAGCAAGAATAAAGTAGAGGGTTCAGTAATGACTTTTCAGTTCTCTATCCAAGCATTTCCAGTCCTGTTTTTAAATGTTCCCAGCTTAAATGCCTCCCCTCTCTGAGAGAGTCTTAAGAACTGTGGATGTTCTTGACTGTTTGGCAAGATAACGCTCTTAATGGTGTGTTTAAAAAAAAAAAAAAAAAAAAAATTTCTGAATGAGTACTACAAAAGTAGGAATGATGTTACTAAAATGCAATCTGAATTTCCCACTTTTTACACTAATTAATACTAAAAACCTTGAAGCAGGAGCTGCTGAGCATGCTTGTTGTGCATTACAAAGTACTTAAGCATCAACTTGAGATGATAACCGGGTTAACCAAAAGCTGTAGGGTAAATCCTTCATTTAATTTTTCATACATTCATAAAACCTCTTTAGACTTTGTTTTCTTCCAAAACTTGGAAATAATTTATTTTTATTTACTTAAAGGAAAATATGTGACTTCTAGGGAAAAATATGCAGCTGATAAAATGCTCATGTTTCATAATATGTAGTAAGACATGGATATTTGATTTTGAAAAAGGGTGACTTTACAGTATTTAAAAGAGAAATTGTGCTTCTGAGTGTATGTAATGTAAATTTATTATGATGTGTAATACTTTGTTGCTACCCTTGCAAACTGAAATTCTTGTTTAGGAGATGAAAGACTGTCAAAATATAAAATGTCTGTATAATTTAGGTTGCCTCGTATCCTATATTATCACAGAATTCAGCTCCAAATGTGAAGTATTCATTTTAAAAAAAAAAGGCATTTCAATATTTTAAAGTTGTTCTATATTGAACATGATCAGAACCCCAATCATTTTCAACCTATAAAAAAATTGAATATTTTAAATTGCTTTACACTGTGCAAACACAGAACCCCAATTACTTCCAGACTGAAGCCTTTATGAAAAAGATTGAGTGCTCTAGTAATTTTAAATTGATATGTACAATGAAAAGTGCCTTTAGATTATTGCATACTTGAATTCTTTAAGATTTCTTATTTTATGTACAAGTTGAGAGGCTTAATCAAAATGCACAAAAAAATCAGAATTTAAAATTGTGCAAACAAATTAAATTAACACCAGTAACAAATGATAATGGTAGAATGTTTCATGATCAACTACATAGTCATGTAGGAAGTCCTAGGGTTTTATTTATGATGTGTAGCTTGATTAAGCATATGAGTAAAATATTTACCTCTGAAATGATTTGAACTCTAGCAGAAAGTAGCTGCAAATCTTAATTACGTTAGAATTCTGTATCAGGTCAGTTTAGGCAGATGCAAATAAATGTAGGTTGCAAAATTGAGATTTGGATGTATGGAGTCATCTTTTTTTCCCCCCACTTGGTGATTATTGCTCGGTGATATGATTATTACTTATTTTTAGTCTTTTGAATGTTGCGTGCAGCATATAATGGACTTGGTAAATATAGGTAACTAGGACTGCTAAAGACACTGGCACTATCATCTATAATGTGAGGAGAGCAGGTTTTTAATAACATAAGGAACCTCATATCCACCCCCTAAACCTGTCCTTCTAACTCAAAATATGGATTAAAAAAAAAAAAAAAAAAAAAAAAAAAGTTCATGATAGAGGTTGGATTATGGAGTTTAATTCTTGTATGTAACCATTGTTTCCTATAAAAAAAAGAAAAATCCTAAAACTTATGAAGAAACAATTTCCTATTGTTTATTCAAAACAAGATGGTTGTTATGTCAATGTATTGATTGTGTCTAAACAGACAGGATTGCAGTACAGAAACATCTGATTTTATATTTAGATTTCTCAACTAAGAAAGTGCTAGTGACTTGAATACTAATTGCCAAGTATCCAAGTATAAATAATATTGGTACAAAATAATGGAAAATGTTTGGTTTGGACACTTGAATGTGCTTTTGTGCATTGATAAAATATTGCTTAGAAATGTGGCATCTAATATGAAAACATTTCACAGAGGTATAGGGTCATAGATGACATGTAGCTTCTAAAGTTATGTAGGTCATTATGCGTCAGGGTTGACTTCTGTCACATAAGCTATCCAGTATTTTCTGTGCCCCTGAAAAATTTAACTCTTAAATCTCAGTGTTTGCCAGCAGCAGGAGTGTTCCTTTGGTAGGAAGAAATACTGAGCACTTTTCAAGTACTCAGCAGATTGCATGCTCAACATGTCAATTTTTGACATGTGTGAGATCAATGGCTGTATCTTCTACGTAAAAGATTTAATTCAGCTTTTAAATGGCAAGCAAATTGTAGGAGATAAGATTATAGACTAAGGTCTTAATTTCATATTATTTATATTCTAATTAATTTACCAGACTGCATTTTTTTTTTTGCTTTGCCTACCCAATGTTGATCTTTAATAGCTATCATGTTCCTTGCAATAGTGGGTTTTATTTCTTTGGAAAGGTCATTTGGGATGTAATGTTGTTGTTAACACAAAGGAGCCCTGTAAGCTTTAGATTTTCTACTATATTGTGATGTTCTCAAAAATGTTCAACTACTTACTGTCTTTCCCCTAGAGCGTGTTTTCTCTAAAGTTGGTAGAGTTGGTACAAGCTGTTTAATTTATTTTTGACTGTATTCTTGTAATTCATTAAAAAGAATTCAAGTCAGTAGACTTCACAGACAAAAGACCTTTTCCTTCCCATCACATGTTTATATACTAGGTGGCCTCTCCATAATAGCTAACACACTTCACCATGTGCAAAGACAGTGCAGTGCTGGGCAGTATTAAAATATGTGAACACATTTCTATTTTAATAATCACCAGAGTTACTGTAGTGTAATTATGTAACTCAGCTTGATGTGGTGATTTTCTGTGATCTAGATAAGTGTCCCTTAGCAAAGCTTGACCTGGCAAGTGAAAGCTAATCTACTTCAATTTTCCTTTCTGGAATTTCTCTTCTATGGGTTGAGATGATCATGGAATAGCTACATCCATGTGTGGAGAGCTAAGACAACTGGTTGCAATTCCCGTGACCACAATGGCTACACCTAATTTAAGCCCTTATTAACTTCTGTGGGGGGCTGGCTAGCCAGTTGTTCCCTGTAGTGTGTTTTAAAGTTTGCCTCTATCCTCAAGCAAAAGTTAGCATGCAAATGAGCAGTCTGTGGCTTGTTTTTTATTTCATACTAATTTGCTATTTTCAGAGATGAAAAGAAAATCTTTCTGAAAGATTAATTTATCTTGCATCCTCAAATGATTCATGCTCCTAAGCCCACCCAACTGAATTTAGAAGAAGAAAACAAACTAAACCTGGTTACACATACCCTAGTCTTTATTTCCTAGAAATAGTAAATAGGACAGACAATTCTTCATTAAGGAATTTTCTTTTCAGATAGAAATTCTCATTTTCTGAGGATTTATTATGTTCTTGCTAAAGAATACTTTATAAGGCAATGTTATACACAAGTGGCCCTAAGAAGAGCCCTATCTATCAGAGCTTGCTCTTCCTGATTAAGAGTCTGTGGGGCCATAATGAAGCCAGAAAGCAAGCTCATGTTGCCTTCAGTGTGGTTTGGAATGAGCTGTGGCTCTGAGGAGGTACTGATGTCACCTGAAAGCATACTTTTGTCCCAGTTTTCTGATTAAAAATGTGAACAGGGTAGGTCTTAATGGTCCCCCAGTACCTGAACTTGCAGAAATGTGGCTGTAGTTAGTATGCCCAACTCATTTTCACTTTTAGCTTTTTGTGGCAAAAGACAGATGTGCAATTTTACACTAAGTTCAGTTTTGTGATGTAGTAATAATTGCTTTATTTTATAACATTGTGGAGTATAAAGAAAACAATGGATGGAAGGTTGTACCTTTTTTGATAATGATCATACTGTTGGGAAATTAAACATATATCATACTCTGTGTAGTTTCAAGACATCCTATCTGAAAACTATTCTCTGCTGTAAGAAATATGACTTTAATTTTTTTTCTAATGGCTTTTCCCACATCAGTATTTTCATGTGTGGAATAATGACTTTGCCCCATGCAACTACATGTGAAGAGCTATAAATATGTTTTGGAAGTTCTGGATATATTTCCTTTTTAAAAATAGATCTGTGCTTTCATTCATCTAAGTATTTCATAAAGTCATTACAGTTGGAAAACAGGATTAACCTGTTTAGTTAAGTGATAAATAACTAAAATGCTGGTATAAACAGATCTTCAAACCAGTTATTGCTGTAAAGCAGTGCAGTAAAACCAGAAGAAGGCTTTGACTTTCAATGTTTCTTCTTTATGCCTCTTTTGCTAGTAGAGTAGTGCTATTGAATGGCTCATTTGGGTTATTCTGTGCCCTGTAAAATGAATTTATTACACAGCTTCTCTAAACAGGCTAACCAGTTGCAGTCTCATTCCAGTGGTGTATGTGTTTCAGAAAAATATAATTATTTTTTCACAATGGGTAGAAATAAAAAAAACTTAGGGCCCAGCCCCATTCTCTATCTGAGGAGTCTTGCTTGTTAAATGGTCCAATTAATCATGATGGGTACATACTTACTTGGTAAATAGTTGAGTAATGTAAAGTACTAATTTTGAACAAGAGGTAACACATTTTGGCCCTTTTGTTAATCATTAAAATATTCAGTGAACAGGGGTAGTTGTCTAGTGTGGACAATGTACAGTAATAAATGAAACAATAGTTTGAAGCTGTGCGCTGAGCCATAAGGTCCTAAGCCTGGAAACCCATTTTCTCCAGGCAAATTCTGAGTATCAACTGCTAAGATCTAGTGAGTGACCAGATTGGGCCTGGCCAGTGGGAGCAGAGCTGGAATTGTCATGTAACATAGTGCTGGTTTAAGAAAATAATATCACCAGACACTGGAGACCTGTCATATGTGGTTTTTTTTTTTTTTATGCAGATTGCAAGTATATAGGCATGATAAGAGGTCTCTGGAATGACTGAAGGGGGATGGGTTTTGTAGGAGGGGAGTAACGGACCTTGGTCTCTTCAGATCAGGGGTTAAAGTTTAGTCAATGGTTAAAGCTAGAGGACAAAACTTGTACAGGAATAAATGGCTATAAATTGGCCATGAGCAGATTTATTCCCAAAGGTATGAGATGGTCATCAGTATGAAGCTCTGCAGGAGCAATTGTTTGATTGTGATCAAGTAATATGAGTCAGGAGATGGCGTAGTATGCTGTTGGTGACACCTGAAGTGTAGATCTTGATGACCAAAGTAGGCTTTTTTTTCTTCAGCCTATATTAAGTTTTATAAGTTTCCATAAAAAGCTTACTTTAGCCAAGTTCTCTTGCATGGAAAGTGTGGTAGTGGGAGTTTTGGTGTACAAAAATACTCGAGGACCTGGTGAATTTAGTATGGCTGCAGTGACACTCATGCAACCCTTTGATAGGCCTCCCTTGCTCAGGGATCTCTGGCTTCTGAGCAAGCTGAATGTCTTTGCAGCATAGAGATATGTTCAGGGACAGTTGGCATCTCAAAAGCATTATGGAAAAGTTTATTATTTCTCTGAGATCAATGGGGCAAAATGATTAAGTGATAGCATTGAGTGCTAGGTTTTTCTCAGCAGCTTTGTTTACCCAAGTGTAAGTGTGCGCTGGCAGCCTCCTCCTCACCCTGGTAGTACCCCTGCTGTGTGCTGTATTTTTGCAGGGTTGATGAAGTCTTTGCCTGCTCTGTTTGAAGGCAAGGCTAGCCCAGGTGAGCCTGCATTCTGCAGACATAATGTCTCATCATAAAGCCATAACCTCAGATGTCAGCAAGTGTTGCTAGATCATACTTGGCTATCTCTCCAAGGCTTTGCTTGTTTTGTGCTGCTGAAATCGTGTTGACTTTTGCGGAAGCTTTCTGATGCCTTGTACTACCTAATCTGATCCTGCTTATTTAAAAGCTCCATTTTAGGGTGTTGTTTTGTTACCACTTAAGCAGATGAAATACAGATTGAGGTGGTCTTGTTTCTTCCCAACTGTTGTTTTCTTCTGGGGACTAGATTTTGTATAACTACCTGGAGACTTGATTCAGGGAACAGGTGTGACTGGAAAGACTGGGAAAAGGGATTGCCTTTCAGAGGAGCTCCTGAGAAGCAGAAGCAGTGCAACCCTACCTGCAGAGAGGGATGCTATGGAACTACTCCTGTGTTTTCTCTTGTTTTACATATTACCATTCTTGACCTTAAACAGTGTGAACTCCAGAGTCACTCGGAATTCTGCGTGGACCTTGATACTCCACCATATTAACCAACTAATTGCTCTTTTTTCCAACAACTTGAATTTCAGAAGCCAAACGCATGTCCAAAAGTATGTGCTGGCAAATCACTCTTCAAAATTAATGAGTTTTCTAGCATCATGAAGATGCATGCTTTACTGAATACATGACAAAATTCTTATAATAAACATACAGTACTTTTATGAGCACTTTCGTTGTGGATGTTCCCTGTGCTAGAGTCTTGTGAAAGTCTGTCATATTTTGCTTCCAGTTAACGGCAGCTTAGCCCTGTTGTACTGCCTCGTGAGAACTGAAGAGAACTGAATTCATTTGAGCCAATAAAGTCATTCTAATTTGCATTTTCATAAACCACCCTTCAGTAACCCAAATGTGATGCTTGTATTCAGGAGAGAACTATGTAGTAAATGGATATGTAGGCTCTTTAAAAGGATATTCATCATCCCTGAAGAATCTTGGTGACAAATCTTAATAGCATTTCTTACAAAAGACTTGAATTCACTATCAGATTGTGTGGTAGGGCTATAGAGGTTCAGAATAGTCTTTCCAAGTCCGTTCCTGATTTCTCCTTTCCTAAAGCATTCAAAACTTACTCTCCAAAATGAAAATGCTGAACTAATAAGTCCGCCAAATCATGGCACACTAGAATCAAAGTATTTGCAGAGGAGCTGTGTTTTATTCAACTTGCTCCCTTTCAGTGATATAGTGCAATATACCTTTTTGCAATGTTAAAATTCCTTTGCTAATTATGCCAATTGTGGGATAAGTTATGCAAGCTTTTGATTCTTTTTTTGTGTCAATTGATGTTAAAAATACAGAATGTGAACAGAGCTTTGTCCAGCCTGTATGTGATTTGATGAAACAAGTGTCTTAGGACCTGCTGACTCTAGTCTGCAGCATACAAAATGGGAATTTCTTACAAGTGTTCTTGTTATGTTTAAACATACCTCTGATAATTTCTTTTAAGTAACTCCTTGATTTAAATATTGAGCAAAATCCTGAATCAATAAACAGTTCTTATTGACTTCAGTGAAGGTAGGATTTCATCTCACTGCAAATCCATGCAACTCTACAGCTTACTGCTTATGTATTTTATATTGTCTCTCTTCCTAACTTTTTTTTGGGCCTGGTTTTGCAGCACCTGAGGAAAGAAAAGGCTTTGAGATTCAGAGTTCTCAATTTGCATGATAAAAATACTTGTGAAGTTGTATCATGTGAAATTCAATTCAGTCTTGAAAGTTCTCATTCTGATTGCTTTTTTTGGATTTTCAGCTCTTAAGATTACAGTATTTTATATGAAAATCTCAAGTTTTCATATGTAAAAACAAATTTCTATACCTCCCATTTCCAAAGAAAAGCTTGGAAGCATAAGTTCTTATATGTACTTCCAAATAGATGAGTCAAAAGAATAATATTAAAGTTTACCCCCTAAACTAACATTTTAGGAAAATATCTCATTTCTCAGGAAGTGACTCATGGTTTTTGAGCTTTTTAAATTATCGGTTTTAATATTAATAAAACTGACTATTTGACTTTTTCCATTGTGGGGTTTTAGGTTGATTTTGTATTTAAGATTACTTTCGTGAAGTTAAAGATAGAATGTGATTTTGCAGAATATGATGCATGATGAAATGACTTGTGTACGTATTTAGTGTGCAAAATTTCTGCCTGGGCAGATGGTTTTACTAGTGTCTGCATCATTTATGCTTTTATTGGAAAATTCTTGTGTGAGGATGATCTTCGCACCATAAGAACAATGCGAGGATGATAGAAAACAGGTCCAATATAAATAGAATGATCTTTGGGAGCGTTAACACTAAAAGCTAAGTTAAAAAATCACTTCCACAGCGAGGATAGGGACTATTTTGTGCCCTTGGTCTGGAGGACTTAGAGGGGATGCTGCAAAGGTTTGGCACTTCTGTGCAAGATTCTTATAGAGACCAGCGCTCTGTCAGCAGCAGAGAGGATTTTGAGATGATATGTTTTAATATTAGAATTATTTTCACTCAGTGCTTGGATATGGAAGTGCTGTCTGTCTGTGCTTTCCAAGCCTTGTACTGAGAGAGTTGCTTTCAATGCAAGAATTGATTGGTCAAGGTCATTATCATGCATGTTTTATTAACTTATTTATTAGTAACTTATTGAAAGGGGAGTGTATTTAGCCAAACTTCTGGCTCTCTACCTCATTGGGAGCATAGTTCTAGTTTAGTAACTGAACTTACATGACTGCTACCCAAACTAGACACATTTCTGTATAGCGACCAGTAATAAATTCAGAAAGACAAATTGCCATGGCAGTAAAAATTATTCTTCATCACCCAGTGTTGCTGAAAAGCAGTAGCTGATGGAAGATTTTGACTGTGCTTTGAGGGAGAGGGCATCTTCAGCATTCCTTGGCTTGCTTTCTGCAGGCTTCCAGGCCTTCAGGTTTATGTGAGCAAATTGTTTGCTGCATGGGAGTCATATTCTTCCAAAAACGCTTTTTGTCCTTAGTGGTAGGCAAATGACCTTTTTCTACTGATTGCTTGTGTAACTGTATAAGTATTTCACAGATCCAATTAAAAAATATATATAATCTGAATTCTATACGTATGACCCTTTAAGCATTATTTTCCATGTATTTAGTTGAATTATTTCTTTGGGTATACTTTTATTATATCCAGAAGTAGAAAATCTACCTGTTACTTAAATTCAGAGTATAGCTTTCAAACAGCAGTCCTTACATTCAACACAAATCTCTGCTAGGGCTGGGCTTTTATTTTCTCTGAGAAAATTATTTCAAGATTTTTTTTTGGAAGAACCTCAACAGATAACTGTTTTAATGAGACAGACATCTAGTTTAAGAAAATAAATTTCTTTGAGAAAAATAACTTAGAAGAATAATGCTTCTAAAAATAATTAAAAAAACCTACTGTGGTGGAACATTTGAAATCTTGTCTAACATCTTGAAAAGAAGAAAGTATTTAGAAGTTCTGTTTCATAGCAAGGCCAAGCCAGTGTCCTGTAATTATTTTGCTGAGAGTCATGGTCCCTTTATACCTGCTGCATCCTTATTATATGAGGTTTCTGTGCCAGACTTTCACTAGTCAACTTGTGACCTATTTAGATTGTCTAGATTTCAAAGTCAGCTTATATTGGTGGACATCATGCAAAGCAGACACATCTCCTTCTTGGAGATTACTGACAATGTCAACATCTAAAGCAGATGTTTTATTTATAGCTCCGTGAAGCAAGAGTTCCAACTTGGATGCCAGAAACCGGGAGGCCCGAACATGTTTTGCCTGTTTACTTTCTGTATTAATCCTTTAGGGGAAGAGTTATGTTTGTAGCTAAATCTCAGCCTGACAGAGCAATTCAGTGCATCTTGTTTGGGATGTTTTACTGGTGTGGGCTGGTCACATAACTCTTCTGTTGTTGATTGAATCTCAGGTTGGAAGGAGGTTTCATTCAGCTGTGATTGAATTTCTGTGCATGTTCATTCAGTAATTCCAAGTCAGATAACGTATGTGTTAGATGCAAAGAAAATGTGTGAAAAATACATGTCTGTGAGTAAACAACCTTTGGAAAAAGGAATTTCTGCAGTGTGAAACTTCATTGTTGAGTAAAGAATTTGCTCTGTAACTTGGCGATGGACTTCCTGAAACTAAGCTTTATTTAATCACGAGTTTAAGCTTTGCTGGGTTTGCCAGTGTTTTAGAAGCAGTATTATGTCCTGTGTTTTCATTAAAACTAAGTATATCTTATATTGATCATGTGCTAAGAACTTAATACTCAGGTCTCCTATTGGTAACCTACATATTGGCCTGTATATATCAAAAGTGAAACTGTTGTATAAAAATTAGCAAAATTTGAAGGGAAAGTGTTGATGTAATGGATATTTTCTTTTATGAACATGGAGCATGATGTTTTGTTTATAAGCAGTGAGTCTAAATGCAATATCATTCCCAGAAGTCCCCATGATTGAATTGAGTGCAAGTTAAAAGTCTATTTTGCTTGTTTCCTCAGGTTCTGCTGCTTGCATTTGCAGAAGATTTAGAATGCATCCCTGGATTCCAGCAAAAGGTTTTTTATATTGAACAGCCTTCTGAATTCACAGAGGACCAGCCACTTCTGAACTGTATGTTATTTTCATATATTACTCTGCAAAAACAGAATGAACTATTGCTCATGTGTTCACATCACTCCCACTATTTATCAGAAAGCTTCTCTCATTTTTTAAGTACATAGAATCCTGAATACGGTCATGATTCTGCCTGAGTTCCCCAACCATAATCCTTTATTTATACAGACTTTGATCTGTTCCATTTATTAGATATGGCAAAGTACTATGTGTAAATATTCAGGACAATATGAATATTGTGAGAACCAGCCACTTCTTTGAAAGTTTAATTCTTATTCTCTTGAAAATCAGTGCTTGAGTATCAGCGTTTTTAGGATATTTTGGCAATTCAAGTTTTAAGTATAGTCTAAGTCAGTGCAGGTACTTTGTCTTCTCTTTTGCTTTCTCTGAAAACATGGTTGGTGCTTCTGATTTTTCATTTGATCTGTTGAATGATTTAAAGGATTTGTTGGTTAAGCCAAAGTTGCCTGGGCTTTTGTGTGGTGACTCAGCCAATTGCACTGGTGTGAGGCTAGCACAATAATTAAGATGCTGTCAATAAGAGGAGGGTATAGCAGGAAGGAAACAGTCTTGGGAATTAAATTATTTTAATAAGCATTCACTAAATTGACCTAATATGTAATGGTCAACCAAGACAGACTGTCACTGCATGTTTCAAGTTAATTCAATCACTCGTAAATAGTATGTCCTTCGTGCAGCAGTATTAAACCTCTGCATAGTTTCTTCATTCTAGCTGTTACCAGAATTGATATTTTTAATTGTCTGTTTGAATACACTTTGCATGCTGTTGCATTTTTTTTATACCCATTACCCAAGAGCAGTGTAATTTAGGAGTTGCAAAGTGAGGCTCACCATGGCTTTCTAAATTAATAGAATGAATATGCAAAACAGTTCTATAGTGGTGATTGCTTTTGTAGTCCTCAATAAACCAAGGAACTTCTTAATTCTTTTCTGAAGTGTTGGAAAACAGCCTTTTTTAATCTTTCATTTTAAACAAGGGCCTACTGTAAATTTCATTGTGAGTATCTCCCCAGTAATTAAATACAGGTTATAGTTTTTCCTTATGTATTTGACTCTTACATGTGACTGTGTTAATTATACTTTACTTTCACTGATGGAAAGAAAGAGAAGAGCTCAGATGAGGGTAAAGAATTTTCTAATTTTTTTCACTGGATTGAGGCAAAAGTTATTTCACATATTCAGAAAATATTTTAATGATTTTTGAACAGAGTGAATACAGAGTACAGAACCACTGCAGCTGAAAACATACTAAGCAACCTTCTAGAAGACAAGGAAAATGTATTTGCATTAGAATATACACAAGAGGAACTAAATAAAAAATGTCATGGGGGAGAGGGACTTGTAGTAATGAGCTAAGTACCTCTGGGAAACGTGACACTTGCCCGCTGTCATGGGTACCTCCACCTCCTATCAAGCAGGACTTTTCTCCAGGTTAGTTCCATCTTTGCACAGATTATGCAATATGTGTTCAGCAATTATCTGAGGGAATCCAGACATCATGCTTCCATGTTGCTACTTTGTGGCCACTTCTAAAATGCCAAGCGCTCCATGGTGATGGCCCTCAAAGGGGCATAGTATAGGGTCTGCCCAATCACTATTCCTTGGAGCAATTTTATTAAAGTGAGATGCTCCCATGATGTCATGGGGGAGGGTTCATAGGTGAGGTGTCTCATCTGTCTGGAAGTACTAGAAAGTCTGTCCTGATAATTACTGTTTTAAAAGGCCATGCCATGGCTAGATACTTTTTTGCTTATACTGTTTTTAGCTCATACCTAGGCAGACAATATCTCATAGACAAGTTTGCTATGCTGTTAAGGTGAAAAGTGACAAAATTTAATTATGGGTTTTACACCTTTTGGAAACACTCATGGCTGTGAAATACTTCCCCTTCAGCGAAGTTGTCATTGCCTAGGCTGATAGGTCACTGGTAGCAATAATGCTGTGGCCTGCCAGGCTGATACAAAGTTCCTAATCAAGCCCATCAAACAGGGAAATGTAACTGTGTTACATTAATCATGTTTATACTTAACATACATGAGTCTTGGCTTTTTAGGTATTTTTAATTGACAATAAATCAAAAAGTACACTTGAAAAATTGAGGCAATTAACATAAAGGCATTGGGTAATGCATTGCGCATACTAAACTGGGCAATACATTTCCAGTGATTTAAATGTCAAAACAAAAGCAGTTTTGACCCTTACTTGAAAAGCTTTAATATAGATGTTAATTAATGGCTGCCCTCTTCTGTCTCTTATATGATAAATTGCATGTTTCAGAGCTTGGGCTGCTTTAAGATAAAGGCTTTGTCTTTTTGCATTTGAGTACTTTTTATTTTTGTGTGTTTTAACACTTTTCTCTTCAACCATATTGATTCCCATGTGATTTCCCATGTGATGGGAAATATATTAGTCTGCTTATCGTTAATGTGTGAAAGTAGCTTTGTTGTTCAGAAAAGGTGTAGCTTTGAGAAAGTCTGCATGTGTTCGAACTGTATAAATTCTGTAGAAGTAAAGATTGGTGAAGATCATGCCTGTGATTGCAGCATCATACCTGTACGTGCATCATAGTGCTGATCACACTCCTGATCAAAGCACTTTCTACTGAATCTCAGATAAATAGATGAGCCATGTGAGAATTATGATTTATCAAACCTACTCTTCCCACTGATTATACCATGCTGCTTGATTGTACAGATGGCCTCTTACTGTGAATGTTTTATGCTATTGATATTACTGCTGTTATGCTTGACTATTTAGGCTGAATGATGCACATAGTTACTAGGTGCTTAATTCATTTTCACCAGTTCCGCCTTTCCTGCGGGTCATGTAGAGCCAATGGGGCTGTGTAGTTCAAAACACTGGAATGCACCAGACTCCCTCTTAATGCGAGAATTGGTCCTCAATGTTGATTCTTTGTGTTGAATATCACGATTATTTTAGGTAATTAGAACTAAAGGTCTTGGTTGTAGCTTGTGATAGGAAGCTCATTCAAATGAATTACAATTTTTGGCTTAATTTAAGGCAAGGAAATCTGTCTAGGCTTGGGTATAATAACTAGATAACTGTGAAGTTTTCAGTTAACTTGTATCTATTTATTTGTAGTGCATCACCACTGAAACATCATTGAGGTTATTCAAAATAAAGATATCTTTAACAGAATTTGAATTTTGTAAGAACCTATTTAAAAATTGGCTTTCCTTCCTGTAAATGTTGAAGAGTTTGCTTATATAGAAAATCTTCAAAAATATGACTTGCTTCCTGTGCTGGACCTGCTGTATTAGCTTCTGTAGAAATAAGTCTGCCAGCCTATCTACGTGGGTAGTTGAATAACTTTTAAACTTCAGAGCATATCTGAATGTGAACAACATGTAAGTAATATAGAAAACCTCAGATTCATCTCTGAATAGATATACCAATATTAAAGCAAAATAAAGCAAAAAAAAAAAAAAAATGATGAGTACCAAGTGGTCAGACAAGTTTGCCTTCCAGGCAGTGCAATTCAGTTTACTAACAAGACCTGAGAGGAAATGGGGGTGTATGTCTGTTTTTTAAGTATTTTTTTTGAAAAAGGAATAGTCTATTAGACTGAACAAAATGAAAGAATTAGTCATGGAAAAACTGCTTCAGATTTAAGTCAAAATTTCAGAATGATGTAGTCACAAGTTCACCTGCTCCAAGCCAGTGCTAGTAGAGGAGAGAAAGCCATATGTAATAGTAGTCATTTCACTGCCATTTACAGGTTTTTTTCATAATCATTCCTTATTGGAACAGTGCGTGTTGTTAACTTGGTGGTTCTGAATGTAGCATGGAAGAGTAGCAGATTACTTGGTTTAAGATTGATTTCCAGAGACTTTCAAGGAACTATTGTGTGTTACAGATATAATACTTTTTTGAAATATGTTGAGGCCTTGGTTGGTTGAAGTGTGCCAGCTGTTACTCTAATGGTCTAAATTGATGACCAACTGCTCAGCATTAGTGGGATGTCAACTGCTTGGTGCAATTAAACCCTCTGTTACTAATGTCCCCACATATTGTAATGGAAGGTTTTTTTCTTCCTTTCTACTTGGCACTTTCAAATCAAAAATCAGATTAAGTTATTACTCCTAGACTGATTGGTGACATAGGCCAAGAGGCCAGCTCATTCCCTCTGGCTATGTGAACACATTCTAAGACCAAGAATCTTTGGTCCTTTGGGAAAATATATCTTTGGTCCTCTGGGAAAATATATCGCTTAGAGTTGGACAGACTCAGCAAACAGACAATCTGACAGAAATCGCTCGTGGCTAATGAGATTTAAAAGGGTTATTGAGGAAATGAGAGGTAGGAGCGTATGTCTTCTGGCCCTGCTTTGGAGCTGTCATCATGCTGTTGCCTCTTGGGTAGCAGCCCAATTTCATTGGGCATCTGGCTGATCTTGGTGTCTCGTGAGCAGATGGAAACACATGACCAACTTCATGCCAAGATCTTCTTGCCCTTTGCAGTATGTATGTATATATTTTCACAGACTGTTGGACAGATCATTTAATTTGAGGACCTTAAAGTGGCACCATTCAAAAGAATCATGGATAGCTAACCTTTTCCATTACATTTCAAAGTGCAGTGTGGACATTTAGTGTGAATTAGTGGCAGCATGCGAGGTTAAATCTTTCTTTAAACAGAGGATCTCATTTAAGTTGATGATATCTTAAAGCATGTGAGTGTTCTTGAAAATAATTGTAGATTTAGCTTTTAAAGATTTTTCTCTGTTAATCCAAATCAGGTTATAACTTCTAATGTGATTATGGTCATGTTTCAGTTCAGCTCAATTTTTTTTCCCTTTCCTTATTTAAAGCAGCCATTTCTAGCAGGACGATCTATGTATTGCTGGTTTTCTGCATTAATGTATGCATTTCCCTATATGGTCCTCTTTGAGGAATGTGATCTCTCTATCTCTCTTCTATAGTAATATGGGCAGTAAGTTCATGAGGTCTTCTAGAAATTGAAGTGTTTTTTGCTAGCTGCAGGCAAGTGTTCTGATTTTGTCCCATCTCAGTTCAGCTCTTCCACCTGAACTTTTTATTTAGAGAAAAAGGCAATTTTCATGGAAAGCCCTTGTCATGGCATGATTTTTGAATATCTGTATGGCTTTTCCCTACTGCTGCTTACTGGGCTGACAAGTGCAACTGTAGCTGTTAGAGTAAGCATGTGTCGTGTTATAGGATGTAATTAACTAAAATGTTTGTGTAACTGTTTTAAATCCCCGAAGAAAATGTCAGTTCTAAGTAATAAGATCTACTGAAAGAAAAAAATTGTCTTAAAGCTCAACTGCAAGCCATTATTTTCTAATAAAAATCTGAATCTTCTTTAAAAGGAAACAAGGCAACCAAATGAGAGTGCAGGGAAGATCTAAGAAACCATGCAGGGACATGATGCTGGGGCAGCTGCAGAACCTTAGGATGGAGTAATAGACATTTAGTGACGTCTTTTAGACATTCTAGTAAAAACGTGGAACATGCACATTTTCTGTCCACTACACTGTTAGAGAAACACCGAGTGTATATATACGATGTGTTTTGGTGTGGGGGTTTAGTTTAGCTTTTTCTTGTGTGGCAAAGAACTAGTGTCAGCAGAAAATGTGTGATGGCTTGCTAAAAAGCAAACAATTGCCTGGTTAGAGCTAGAACCTCCTGTAGACTTTATTTAGCTGAAATTTTAATTACAGTGCAGTACATGACTTCTGCAGTATTATGGTAGGGAGATTGGTATGATTTGACCTTTATAAAATGTTATCACAAATGTATCAAAAATAAAACTTCAACTTTAAAAAGTAAATAATGGTGAGAGACTGTATAAGGAATTATGAGGGGGGTAAAAGTGTGGATAAAATACTGTCACTTTGGGGAAAAATGTCATTATGAAAATATGCTAAGGTGAACACCAAATGATGTTGTTTTGGTTCCCTTTTTCTGGTCTCTGCTTCTCATAAAATAAAGCACTGCACAAACCCACTATTTTGAATTGCACACAGGACCTCTCTCCTGAGCATTACAAAAAACCCTAGTAGGACTGTGAGAAGGAAGGACAGACTAGGCCAGTCTGTACTCGAGTGACAGAGATGTCATCCCAGTGCACTGGTGGAATGTGGAGAGCATTGCCTCTTTAGAAAGACATCGTCTTTAGCTAGTTGTGTATAACACCAGAGTCATAAATATGAATGCACTTTGGATTCTTTCTGGCTAAAATAGCCCATAATTTGTGGCATCGTGGCATTATATTACAGGATGAATAGAAACAAAGTTCTGTCATTGTGGAAAGGTGATTAAGAATGCAATACAGGGCTTCCATTTTCTTTAATGTCATTCAAAGCGTAGTTCAATCAATTTTAGTTGCTGTTTGTGAAACTAAATTGAAGCTGTAGACATAAGAATACTTTCAGTGAGTTGTTTTGCTTTTTTATGCCCAATAATAAAAATGAAATTTGAAGATGTTTGAATGCCGAGGTTAGAATTTGCTCTTGCATGGTCTAGCATGCTTCTGTTTTCTTACTGTCTGTTACCTTCATTCTGCTGTTTGGCAGGTGAAGTGTTAACTTTCCGAATTTGTTGTTTAGTTGTTTTCATTTTCTACTTTATCATATGTTATGGATAATACTGTTAATGTGGTACACTTGGTTTTTGTGGCACACCATTCTATATGCCAGATATACTGGGGAAGATGAGGGGAAAGAAAGTAAGAACAAGAATATACATTGATTTCCTAGAGTGGTGTATTTTAAGTCTCTCTGAGACTGAAAGGTGGGAAATGAGGCTCATGATTTGCAGACTGCTTCAGGTTAGAGGTTGCCTTGCAGAGCTGTGGCATGTGTGGAGTGGTGTGTGCGGCTCTGGGGATGGTTCAATAGCCAGGACGGATGCTCAGCTTTTGGAGAGATGGTACCTCTGCCACCACCTGGCTGAGGAAGAGCAGATCAATGTCCAACCATGTGTCATGTGCCCTGGTGAAGGAGAGGAACCAGTGCTCAACAAAATCCTTGTCTATTGCAGTGTCCTCGTGCTGGAAGCCCAGGCAGTCCTGAACAAAGCACATGGAGTTTTCCTTGATTCCTTTGTCCAGCTTTGCTCAGATGCAATGTTTGATGCAAATAAATGGTATAAAGTGCAGGAAGGCAGCTATTGGAGTTCCCTCACTGCATTCCTATCTTGGCTTTTGTAAGCAAAAGTAGTTTTCCACTTAGCTTGTATCTGTAGAAGAGCAACTTAAATGTTACAGCAGAATAATAAGAAACAGCCATTTTTTTACAATATTTTTCTACAAAACAGTATTTTTGGGAGTTGTACAGTGATAGGCACCCAAATCCCTCTGTTTGAATTAAAAAAAAAAAAAGGGATTTTTTTAAGCTGTCTTTAAGTGAAATGTTCAAGACATTCTGTAAGATTTGGTCTCTCTATTATGAGAAATGTATAAGGCATGGGCAAGCGGATGACTTTGGCACAATAGAATAGGAGTTTCTGGCCATTATAAATCAAGATAAGAAAATTTATTAAAAATTAGATTATTATTCCTGGCACTTTTATTCTTTGAGGCATTCTGTCTTTTAATAGCTTCTCTGCTAAAGTTAGGGAAAGCTGAATTATAGAAGCTTAACACTAACATAATAAATCTATTAATCTTAATGCCTCTGGTAATAGTAGTCATTGACTACTTACTACTGTTTTCATATGTCAGCATCATTTCCCAGCAATATATGATACTAGCTACAGTTAACACTGATAATTAGTTGAAATGAAATTACTTATATGGTGGACAAGTGCTGAACCCACTTGCTTAAACCTTCCTGGCACCATAGCTATGCTTTAGATCCTGATGTAGCAAGTTTTCTTCTCTGTAGATGCTAAAAACCCAGCTGGATGCAACCCTGTACAACATGTTCTATGTGACCCTGCTTGTGCAGAGTCACCTAGGGTTGGGCTAGGTGGTCTCCAAAGGTCCCTTCCAACCTTGATCATTCTGCGATTCAGTTCTGCTTTCCTAGTGCAATGGGGGTTGATCCACTGGTGAGATAAGACTTCTTGCTCAGTCTCATCACAACAGATATCAACATGTGCTTGCAAACTGCAAATAAGAAAAATGATAGGCAGAAAAACTGAGAGGAATGTATATGTTATTGGCCTGGTCAGGAGAAATTATCCTATGCTAACTATTCAGCATCCGTTTTGAAACCAATTTCATAAATATACTATCTTCCTGTGATTTGTAGGTATTGCAATAACTTTCTATTACCCTCCACTCCCTGGATTAGTCAGTAGAAAAAGGGACAGAATGTCTCTGGAGACAAACTATCATTTGAACTATGACATGGAATAGCTAGTCAAAAAGATGTTATTCAGCCTGCAACTATTCCACTGCAAAAGATGCCTTTCAGTTGACTGTGCAGTGTCAAATTGCCTCACTTGAGTCACAGAGGAGAAATACATGACCTTTATCCTTATGCTTAGCCTTCTCCATCCTGGAGCTTTTTAGTACAATTTAGCACAATTATTTAGAATGATTTCACAGCAGTAGGAAGGCATTTTTTTTCCGCAGCCTTCTAAAAGGCATCTAAGATATAATTTCATTTCATGGACACTAATTTTGCTGAGCTCTCAAAATAAAACACAACTAAGAAAGCTCCTCTGACAAATAGGATACAACTATGTAATTATAGAACATTTATACAGGGGGAAAAGAGCTGAGTTTTCACATAAAATTACCTTTGAAGTTGGTCTACCTGCCAGCTGCCCTGCGTCCTCCAACTGCCAGGCAAATGAGGTCTAAAGTGGTCATGGGAGCTTTTGTTTTGTGTTTGGGTGGTTAGGAGCTCATTCGGGAGTCCTTGGAGAGAGGCTTTAATTTGAAGAGTGCCCTGGAAAACAGTGTCATTTTGAAGTAGGCTGCCTGCAGGTTGATTGAGAAGGGGGAGAGATGCTGATACCCTGAGAAGTGACCTGGGCTGGGAAAGGGGTCAGTTCCCAAAGAAACTGACTCCACCTGCTGTAGCAAAATGCTCTGTGTGTGTGCGTGTGTGTGTTGCTTTGTTGTTTTTTTTTTTATTTTATTTTTTTATTTTTTTTTGCGGGGAGAGAAGAAAAAATACATGGTCATACAAAGAACATTATTAACACTTCAAACACTGAGTTACATGCAGTGATAATTTCAGCCAACATTGTCCATTACTTCTAAGTTAATGTGTTACTCTTTGCAGAGCCTCATAGATTTTGTTTTCAGCAGACAACCTCTCAGACTGGCAATCAAAATTGCAAAGGTGGATCCACACTACAAGCAAAATGCTCTCTGGTCCTTTGTACTGAAAGGCCTTCTGACAACCCTTTTCATCTGGGAGATAAAGAACACTGTTTTCAACCTTTGACTTATCTGCCATCAGCCTTGAGACTTGGAGTTGTTTTTTAATGATGCTTTGCGTAATTAGTAGTACCAGAAGAGAAACTGATTGACTAACTACTAACACACTGTTCATACATTGTAGAAAAAAATTCAGGAAAATTTTAGCAGTGTTTTAGATGTTTAAACTCTGCACACAATTATGCATTCCTGCTGCCTCCAGGAGGGTTGCAAGCAGCAGGGCAGTGTGAGATGTGCTGCTTGCAAAGAGCCAGGCCTCCTTTCTGCCAGTGTCACCCTGACCACATGCTCCCATTAAAGTCAAGCCAAGCCTTAGGCTACCCCCCAACCCCCAGGATGTTTCTATCAGCTGCCATAAGTGCACATTAACATAGACCAGTTTCTCATTGTCATGACCTCAGAGAGCATCACTAGGTGCTGAGGTTTACCAGGATCATAACTTCAAGTTAATGTGCAGAGAAAAATCAACAAAGCACTTTGAGTGTTCAAGTATCTGCCTGTCTCATTGAAATCAGTGACACCTCAGTGTCTGTGAGAAGTTAAAATAGTGCTTACATGCTCGAGCCACAGTTCAGGAGCTTAATCACTGTTCTTATAGCCAATATGTTAGACTCCTATATATTTCTATATGGTAGACAGCAGAACAAATCAACATACAGTCTCTTTGTATGCTTCTCAGAAACATTCACAATATTGAGGCCTTGAAAAGCTAGAGCTGTGCAAACACATGCAAAATACGTATTTTTAAACATACTCCCAACTGTGCTTTCATCTCTTGTCAATACGCACAGATGGGACAGAACAGGATGACTGCACTACCTTGAGGCAAAACTCAGTTACTGAGACAATAGTCAAATACCTGAAGTACTTTTCTTCCCCCCACCCCTGTACATAATAGTTTACCTTTGTGTCAGCATCCTCCCAAATAGCATGACTAATTTTTCTTTTCTGTTTTAAGCATAACTACTTAATACTTGCATAAGTGCACCTAGTCATGTTCTCTTCAATGACTCTAAAAAGGGATAAAGAAGGATTTTTTTTCCCCTAGTGTGGAGATTTTTTAAAAAGTGAGCAAGAAAACAACCACTGGAGAAAAAATGATTTTTTTCTTAAATTTTCTAAGTGAATAAACTGATATGAGAGGTAGGAAGTTGTATTTCCCCAATGAACCTTCAGGACACTCCAGGTGCTTAAAATTTTTTCACAATCTTTCCATTACGGCACCCAAATAACCTGCTAGTTTTTGCTATTGGATGACAGCTTTTGGTCCTGGAATTTGGAATCAACTCATCAAAACTTAGTGAGAGTCTGTTTTCTGAAGTTCTTCCTCATATATGATCCTTTTCTGTGTTTTATGGTTTCAAGAAGAATATGACTCAATATGAAAAAGAGAGAAGAATGTACCTATCAAAATGACAAAAAAGAAAAAGGAAGACAAAGGAAAATGCATTATTTTCGCTCAGTTTCTTCTACTGTTTAATAGCTTGGCTATTGTACACTAGCACTAACCCATAGTTTTATTGAGACAGCCATAGCATAATATGTTTTCTTTTAAAAGGTCATCATTATATTACCAGTATTTGATGCATTGTGACCATCATACACTTTTTTTAGAGATAAGAGTGTATCCAACATTTTTCTATAATTTATTGGGAATTAAACATTTTCTTTTCTTTCAGCAGAACATGTGCAAATGAGTGGCATAATTCATGCAGCCTTTGCAGCTGCATCTTTTTCTAGCAGAGCGGAAAGTCATGTTTGTCAAGATGCCTGAGGGGGGTTTAAAAAAAAAAAAAGGAATAAAGAGAAACAAAAACTTAAAAAATAACTTCTGTAGCTTTAGGGAGGGTTAATTGTTGGAAGTAAATGTTTCATGATCTGTCTATACTACCCAGAGCTGAATAGATCGTTAGCTAAATACTCCGTCAGCATTCCTCATAAATACATGTTTTCCTCATAAATGAGAGCACAAGTTTGCTGCCAGTCTCAGTGACTTCATTAGAAGTGCAATGCATATGCATTGTGTAACAAGCAGGACTGAGGAAAGAAGCGTTTTTCACACGGTTTTCATTAGTTTGTGGTTGTTAGGAATAAGTATAAGAGCAGTAAGAGTAATAAAAGGTGTTCCCGGCATATATCACCCCTCAACAAAAAAAAAAAAAAAAAAAGAAAAACACACTGGATTGGGCAAGTGCTGTGGCTGATAGGTTAAGAAGTTAATGGGATGGATGCAGGCTGCTGAGTGCCAGTGGGCCTCTGTGCCACCCAGTGCTCACAGGCACATTCAGTTTTTGGCTTTGGATGTAGCCATGGCTCTATGGATGTGATTTTGTGAATTCCTGGCTCCTGTTTGCACAATGTACACTGTGTGACATGAACGCTGCCCATAACTAGCTGTCAGTCAGAGATCAATATACAGAGAAACCAGCTAAATAAAAGCAAGGCCAAGCAGAAAGTGTTGCAAGGATTTTTAAGGAACACAGAGAGGAATAAGAGAATAGTTGTATTTTGTTTATTCCTGGCAGTGGCCCGGTCCTGTGGAAGCCTGCCACACTGGGCTGCCCTGGTTCTGCAGCAATGATCCAGTGCCCACTTCAAGACACGCAGGCCTTGAGGTCCCCACCTAGACTCCTCTTTCAAGAAGCTATTGAATTATTTCAGCCGTATCCCTGTTTTGAAGGTACTGCACTGCCTGGAAAGACAGCTAATCCACATCAGTCTCCAGCAGTGATCCACCAAGCCTCGTGCTAACACAGAGCAGATGCAGGACGATATTCCCTGCCTCAGATGTCACATTGCTTCTAGCAGATGTGATTATTTGCCAGCTACAGACGCCTCTACGTGGGTAAATAGGAGGCAATTCTGATGATGGCCCTCCCCTCTCCCATTTTCCCCAGCCAGACTGCTTTGAGATGGGTTCTGCATCTCATTTAATTTTAGAGCAAGGGAACAATGTTTGAACAAGCCTTTTGGTCAGATCTGCTTATTTCTGGGCCGTAGGAGGAGCAGCGCTCGGAACCATTGGGCACAGGAAGCGGATGGGTGGCGGGATGTAGGGTTCCCCACTGCACTGGTTCCAAAAGACTGGAATTGACATTAAAGTAGCACAGCTCACAAAAGCTTTTCAGCACATCAAATGAGTTCAAAGGCTTCCCAGAGGTAGAGTCTCCCTGCTCAGAGAAGCAGCAGTACTAAAGGGACTCTATTAATTAGATATATGTTAAATACAATAGCACCAGGGCTATTCCCAGAGCCCTGAAATGCAGCCCCAAATGTGTGGGTGAAAAGTAACAAATGCTGAGATTTTTTTCATAGGGAAAAAATAAATTAAAATGTTTTCATGTACATAGCATACAAGGTACAAGAGAAAAAATCAAAATGAGAGAAATTTTCCCTTGAGCTTTCAGTAATAGGAGTTGTTTGTGTCCCAGGTAACTTCTTTCCAGCACAGGCTTCTGTCTAGATCCTCACCCAGTCTTTGTGTGGGCAAAGTAGGTGTTAGAGGGAATATATCTTTTTATTAACTCCCTGAGATGCCCTCCTCTCTCCCTCAAGTCCGACACTACCTTGCCTTGGGGCTTATTCCTGCCCTCTCTTGCCTCCCCTTGCCACTGCCGACTCTTCTTTGCAGTTTCCCAATTAAGGTAGATTCAAGAAAATTAAAGTAGCAAAAGCTACCAGCAAGGAAAGAAAATCCTACTGTTACTTTCCTCCATATAGATATGCAAAGGAAGATGTTTCTTGTTTTTCTAAAACCTTGATTTTTTTTTTCCCAAGACTTGCTAAAATACACTTTTTATGTATGGAAACACAGCCTGAGCTGTGAGGGTTTATCAAGGCAGGGATCTAGACATGTTAGGGAGAGAACACAGCATATTGGAAGACATGGACCAGTATAAAATAGAGAGCTGTTGCAAGCTGCTTGTTCAGGGCTAAAAAGCACAATATCCTCCTCTCAGATCTCATTTCTTATAAGCATTTCTATGTGTTAATGATGGCAGTTATTGATGTTGATTATCAACAAGATATTACACTGTGTGTGATCCAAACTCACTTTATGGTGATATCACCTGCCTTTAGGTGATTTCTGCATTGAGAGTGAAGCAGAAGTTCAGGTACACACACAACTCAAGTGCAGCGAGATGTTTTCAAATCACAGAGCAGGGTGAGGGGAATTGAATACATTCTATGTGAAATGAGTAAATAAATCCCAAGAAATGGAATTAAGACAAGCATTAATCAGAGAGGTGGTGAGCACGGCATGTGCATGGACCAGTTCATGGGAAGCTTTCTAATTACCTTTCAAAGGCCACTTTATCCTATTAATATTATCCTCAGGAGGCACAAGACTCAATAAAAAAAAAAAAAGAAAAACCTGACCACATTTATCATGTTTAGAAACAAAAAGAAATTGATTTTTATTTATCTTATGAAGCAAAACCTGTTATCTTTCGCTCCTGATAGTTAATCCGTTTTTTCCTGGCAATATAAATAATGAGAGACACACCAATTAAGCTGAGGATAACCTTCGAAGCAGTGAGAGATAAATACCACGACACCAACTTACCTGGCAATACATGCAATTTCTCTTGTGCACAAGTGTAGATGTAGATTGCCTGACAGCTTTAGACTCATTGCTATGACTAAGCAAGCTGTAAATTGTGACAGGTCCACATGGATTACAGATGATATTAAGCCCTGAAATGCATTAGCTTTAATAAGGTGCTTTGTCTCTCTTAAATGCCACTCTTACTTTCTGTAAAAGCAGCAGCTAAAATCAATGCACAGAGACCCCAGTATACAACCAAGCTGTTAATTTTTAGAACTCCAGCAAAAAGAGCCAGAAAACTGGGGACAGACCTGGGGGGCTCAGGTGCCTTCTCTGCAGCCATGAGCACAGGGTGTCTCCAAAAGGGAGCACTCCAAACCCCTCCAACTGAAAACCCTGATGAGAGGGCAGATAAATTCCAAATTCCATCTCATAATATTTTCCCTAATAATTTTTGTAAGCAAAACTAACAAAGTTTCACTATTCTTTAGTTTTTAAGGTAACTCTACCAGTATCTACCTTGAAGCTATAGTCAAGGAGTGCAGTGCCCTGTATATTGCCAAATGTAGCAGGACTGCACACACAAGAGGAAGTGAAATACATGACCAAGAAGGAGGCTGAAAATGGACTAGAAATGCCAATTATATTTTTGATAATAAGGTAATAGCTCAACCCATGTCTCAGCCAGCTCCCAGTAAAGCCAGAGAGAGTTATCTCATTGAAATCAAAGGATGCATGATTCTGTCCTCGCAGAATTCTAGGCAGTGGTATATTCAGAATTATCTAGAGTTTCAGAATGACATTTAAAAACCCATTTTCCTTTTGGAATGCTGCAATGAAGCTACTGTAAAAAAAATCAATACCTAATTCAGCCCAGTAGAAAGATTATTACAAAGGATTATTAATGTACCACAAAGATATGGGACAAAAAGAACGATGCTCCTCATTGATATAAATTAGTATTGCATGATTTAAGTGAATACACTGATACTGTTTCAGCCTAGGAAAAAAATATTCTGGATTTTTTGATGGAATCCCTAAACCATTAAAACCAGTAGCAGCATTATTTTGCAATGGAGCAGGAAGGGAAGGTGTTAAATCCTCAAGATAAATGTTGGGTTTGTGCATTAATACTAACCCAAAATGTAGTTTGTTGTAATAAGTTCCAGTGCTAGGTGAGGCAGTATTTCTTGACCTGATTTGCCCATTTTACTCTCAGGCTTGTACTGCTATTGATAATATCCATCAAAATCCTTGGTCCTCTTGAGCAGTTAGCAGAAATTTCTGACTAAGTGCTGACTTGAACACCCAAACACCTTCCTATTCACACTAATCTCAAATTGGTTTTGCTTTCCTGGAGTAAAACAGAACTGCATAAAGTCAACTACAAATGAAAAGTCATATTCAACATATCAGTGTTCAGCACCTTCTGTAATTCCTGTAACATTCTGTGCTCTTACCACAGGGGTTTTCTGCCAAACCCTAGAAGGCTTCAGATCAAAATATACTTAATTGCACTTCTATTCCTTTTCTAGAAATAATTCATCACAGCTTTCTGGGAAGACTTTCCCATTATTTTCCTATAAGAAATCTCCAAAATAAGGATAGCTTAGGAAATACATGCTTATTAAATCCACTGATCTAAGGGAAAGCAACTATTAGCACTTTGTGCTTAAATGCTACACGTTACTGTTAAAAACCACCACATAAAATACAAAGCATCTATGTTACTGGCAAGTGAGTTGGCAGGCCCAGGTAACGCATAGATGTCATTAATAACATTCCTCTTAACACTGTAAGCCAATGGCAAATAAATAGAATGTGGCTCTGTTGATCTCTTAAGAAATAATGAATATATATCATGCGCAAAGAAGGAGGTGTTTGAGATTTTTCAAGGGCATCCACATTGCTTTTCTTGTTTCATAGTGATGCCATAGTTATTAATTTCTCTTTAAAATTTCTATTGCCATTTATCAGTAATAATGATCACTTTAGGGCACTCCAGAGAGGAAATGCAGTCTAGTGTTCTACTGAAATCAATTTACTGACATCATTAGAGTGGTGCAAATAGTTTAGTTTTAGTTCAGCTGCTGAAGAGATGACGTTGAGCAAAAGGGTCCCACCAGCATCAAATTTAGAAAAAAATTAACTTTCTTGTGAAAAAGTTATTTCATGCAACAAAAACCATTCCTTTTAGTAGATAAAGGTTTGATTTCTAAAATGCAGAGAAAAAAAAAAACAGTGAGGATGCAAAAGGAAAGACTTCTGCATTTTGCAATCAGGATGGAGTGCTGGATCTGACAAATTCTCATGATGAATCGTTCCTTTTTAGCAACATGGAGCCCACTCGCGTTGTTGTCCATGTAGTGTAGCATTTCAGCAGAGTTGGAGAAATCACTGTAAGACCAATCCCTGCTGCCAAGAAGGGTTGGGTTGCATGTGCAAATAAACCAACATCCAAATACAAAAGAAAAGTTGTTTGGGATGGAGATCTCTGAAGTTACTGGCTTGCAAAACACAGCACCAACAAACCGCGAAAGCAGTGGCACTACTGTTAAGTCACGCACTTGTCTAGTTTTGGAAGGCAGCAAGGACAATCTGAATCTCATGCCCTTTTACTTTTTCTGAGGGGAAAAGAGTCAAGGAAGCAGTTTCCTTGGAATGCCTCAAAGCATTGAAATAACTAACAGCTTCTAAGACGCTATCTTGGCTCTTCAGGGAGCAGATAAAAGCAGTGATGGCTGCTTATTATAGAGCAGTTCTATAGGCTCTAGCTAAAGGAAGACAAGAAACATGACAGACGTGAGAATCCAGGCATCACGGCACTACGGGGACGAGCAAGAGAAATGGCAGAGCTCAGTCCTGGGTGACCTTGTCAGGACTCTAAATCACATTTTGTTGTAGAAGGATTTAAAGAAAATTCTAGCAGGCAGTAACTGAGGAAGGAGGCTTCTGATGGGGGGAACAGGGATATATGCTTTGTCACATCTAAAATATGCAAGTGAACATGCACTGTGAAAGAAGGATGCCAAATGTCCATCTGTCATATCTGTGACGAGGCCACTGGTTCAAATTCCAGTGTGATGCCAGCTGGAAACTGGGACAGGAATTTCGGTGCAATCCCAGCACCTCTGGGACGTGGCCTTGTGTGCCTGGAGAAACAGCATCTTGTAGTAACCCACAGCAAAACTATTCCCAGGCTAGCGCACAGACAGAGCATATTTATTAAATGAGCCCAAGTTATTCTCCTGGGAAAGCAAAGTTGGAAAATCTTCCAAGACTACAACAGGGAAAATTTCCTACATTTATTAGGGCAACAGAGGGACAAGTCAATTGTCTGGAGCAAAGAGCTCAGTCCGTAATGAACCTTCAGAGTCTTGGTGTGTTGCTAAATGCTGCTATGCATGCTGACCACTTTGTGATAGGTGTTTATCAGATAGAGCTGGCGGGGAGAAAATGTAAAACCAAGTGTGAGCAAAGCTCGTAATTTTCAGATTGACGTGTCTCGCTAACAGTGATTCCTACCTATTTATCCTTAACTGTTTAATCTTTATATGTGTAGGGCAATTATAGAGTTTCCTTGTTTCTGGAAGAAAAAAAAAAAAAGGAGTTGAGTATACTCTGTGCATATTAAAGAGTCACCAAAGTGTTTTTGTCAGACCAAATGATTGTGAACATAGTACAACATGTTTTTCAACTCACTTGTGTTGGATTAGGGATTTAATATTTCTTTTTCTGTTTTTAGGGTATCTTTTTAAGATTGATTCTTTAATCCCATTTTCATGGAGTAAAAAAAGGGGTTTTTTTTATAAGCTTTTGCTGGTTTCTCTGCCTGTTAGCTTTACTGGGTATCTGCAGCGTGCTTTTAATATTTCTGCTCAGACTGACTCTTAGTTCAAAGCAGAGCTACATGTCTTAAATTGATCAAGGTTCCCGAAGCAATTATAACAACTGCTTTTGGCTGGCACAGCTGCAGTTTTCATTTCAGTACTATATGAAAGTGTAACTTTCTTCAAAGCTACAAATGTAAGCCAGTAAAAGGGACCTGGTAATTATTCTCTAATAAACATACTAGGAAATATATGGAGAACCTTAGGGGATATCGGTATTGCCTGCAGTGTGATTAATAAAAATCACAGCACACTTAAAAGAAAAAAAATTGGCCTTTTAAATGTGAAAATAAATGTGTGTGTTTTTGTACCTTGAATCTATTCCAAGTTAGTATGTCTGGTGGGACCATATTTGGTATTTATTTACAAACTAGCCATTGCTCATTAGCTTTCAACAGACTATTGAGCTTTTGGGGAAAAGTTGCTTTTAGCAGCTCTTAATTTGGCTTAAAAAATATTTTAAACTTCAAATATCTACATTTTTCCCCAAATCCTAAAGAATTGCAGTTTTTTAAATCTCTGCTAATTTGTATTAGTCCTGCTTGTAAACATTTTTGGCACAGGTAAAATTGTAATGAATCTCCATCAGGAGTTTAACAGTTGCCCCGATGAATTATTTGTACAGTATTCTGCGTCTCAGGTTTGTAGTGCATTGTCTTTCCTGAATGCATTTTGCTAAATCAGTGGTTGTTAAGCAAGCAGACAAAACTGTCACAGCTGGAACTCTAGAGAAAAGAGTAACAAAACTATGTTCTGTTTTACAGCCGTATTCATGGCTGTATCCAGGCCATGACTTTTTGCAGAGATACAGCTCGATTTAAAAGAAAGCATTAAATCAAAACTGGATCCCGAGGCCCAGGAAAGGGAGGGAGTTTGAGTGACCAAATAGTTTTGTTCAGGCATAGTAAGATACCTAATAAGCCTGTAGGGGTACGATATCCCAGGAGTTCATACACTGTGGTTAGCAGCCTGCCGTTTTCAAACCCAGGATGGAGGTAATTGGATTAGGTAAAATGCACTACAAATACAGGAAAATGTCCAGTTGAAGGAAGGAAGGAAAATACAAACTCTAACTTGTGTAAATGTTAGCTTTCCACTGTATGAAATAGCAGGTATGTTTTGAAGAGGTGCTTTCTATGCCACATGAGAAGGTTTGCTGCGGTGACCCTGCATGGAGCATTGCCCAGAGCAGTGAGTCTGGCTGGTAGCTGCCCAGGTAGCTAACTCTGGAATCTCTGCGTAAACAGAGCTGCAAAGGGCCAAATATGCAGTTTGCATCAGGTTTCTGATAAAACTAACAGTTTAAAATCACTGTATACATGTGGGTAACTCTGTAATGAAAGAGTGGGCTCCTTAAATCAAAACTCAGAGGTGTTTTACAGACCGAAGTGAAGTGAAGTAGCCTAAACTTCCATGTGCTTATTTTGGTGGTTGCTCCAATCTCCTTAGCAGAGGCTGGGTTCCTGCAGTGTTTTGAGCTTGTTTATCTGTTTGGTAGGTATGAGCACAGTAATCCCTGCTGAGTGTAGCGCAGGCTGTGGGTACTCCCTTGGCAAAAGGGACAGCTAGGGTTATTAAACACAGCTGGTACAGCTAGATATAATCTGGTGCCTGCTCTTGGACCATAAATCACGCTGCCCCTAAGACAGTAAAAATTGCATGCCATGGCCTACACCCAGGAAGCCTCTGTTGTTTTCCCTTTTTTAATGCAAACTATCCCATTATGAAATGCACTGTAGTTTATCATGTACCAGTGCACTTGCACCATGCCAAGGATGTTGGCACGAAGATCAATGCAACAGGAGCACCACAACCTTTAATACTCCGCTTGCTTCAGTTGCTCCACGAGCTAGATAACCGGCTGAAAATTGCTGCACGCACTATTTAGTTTTTGTGGTTTTGCTTTATTTTTACAAATAACTAGCATTTTAGAATAAACTGATAAAAAGCCTGCTCCCTCCTGATACGGGAGCCACATTTGTTACCGCGTTGTGTGCTGGGGGGTGGGAGGGCTGAGTGCTCTGTTACTAATGGTTCAAGTCATAAGTAATGCTGTGTGCCAGCAATAGAGATACAGCTTCAAATTTAAATAAACTACACAGGCAGTGTTTTACAGGATGCGCTGCTTGTTGGCAATTTGTTGTTGCTGACAGCCTCGGATCCCGAGGCCGTTGTTGCGCCTGCCGCTGGGACTAGAGCACACGCGCGGCCTGAGTTTATAAATGTTTCAAACCTCTGCCGCATGGTAGATGAAGCAATAGAATTTTAAAATATAGCATAGTGGGGTTTTGTTTTTGTTAAACACATTCACATATTCTTTTAGAACTGATTAGGGCGAAAGAAACCAGATTTGATGTGGTTTGGATTTATTTTTGTTGCTGCATCTGCATTAATATTTTAATATCCCAAATTTTGCTGCTAAGCGCTGAGCTGGAGTGAACTCCTGTGTAATGAGGCTCAGCTCCATGCTGCCCAGGCGGGCTGCTGCACTAAACCGGAAACACTTTAGGAATCCAAACAAACAAATATGGTTTGTGCAACTATCTCCGTTTGAAATTACTGCTGAAAGCCATAAATGCTTTTGACTGCTTGTGACATCCATGACCCTCCTGCCCAATTCCAAATGTATGTGCATATTTAAGGAAGCTCCTACAGAAATAGTTGTTCTTGCATGAAATGTTGTAACATACTTACCCTAATTTGCTAGTGCTGTTTGGGTTAAGTCATAGGATCTGTTGTATCTTGTGGCAGATTTATGAAGAATGTTGTAATGGCCATGATGCTTATAGGGGATTAATAGAATGAAACTTCTATGGGGACAAATATTGTAGTAATTGATATATCGGAAGAAGCAGAAGCTTTGAGCCTCACAGACGTTTCTTCAGCGCTGCAGCACAGGGCGCAAAACTCGGTGCCCCACAGGGCTGCAGTTTCTCTTTAGCTGCAGAGAGCTAGTTGCAATCACAGAGAGTACTGACCCGTTATCCCAGCTCTACTTATTAGGCCCTGGTGAGCTGCAGGACGGCTTGGTATGGTTTATGGCAGTGGACAGAAGTGGAGTAAATGCCTACAAGCCGGATGCGGTGCAGAATAGATGTGTATCAGGGCAGCTCCTGACTCAGCTGGTCACAGCCTCCAGATAATCCTTTGCTTTCCCTGCAGTTTCTCAAGCTCTCTCATCCCCTGGGACGGAGAAAGCAGAGTCAAACCTGAGAAGAAAAACATCTCTGTCCAGAAGATGCTTCTTTCATGGGCCACAGCTGGACTGATCATTTTGAGATAGCCTGTCTCTGCATTGCTTCAGCACAGCATTGACCCTATTGGAATATTACAGATTTTCTTCTGTTGCGGAACCACACAGGGTTCCTCATGGGATAGACTTCCTCTGGTGACACTGCAGCTCAAATTCAACTGTAGGTGTTTACCTGTGGTCAGTCTGATTTCCTATTAATTGCCAAAATATTTAAGATAAAATCAGAACAATTCTTTCTGAGACTAACAGATGGAAGGTGGTTATTGGAGATGTTTTCTGCTCAGGGCTTTGCCAGAATTGTGCAAATGCTTCTGAAGGTCCCTTTGACTGCTTTGCTCTGGCCCTTTGTAAAGTGATAAATGATTATATGATAGGCCAGTAATTTTTATTTCCTATATCAATCCATGATTAGATCCATTTTAGATAAAATACAGATTTAAATACATGTCACATCTGTATTTTATCTAAAATGTCCAAGTTTGATGTATCAGAAATTTATCCTTTGTGAAACTGAACCAGATATCAATCTTTTTATGATTTCATTTAATCCATTGATATGTTTACTGCTACTGCTTACTTTGATAATACTTAGTATCACTGATGCAGACTTCATGTTTACAAGTCCAATGTATGTTAGATTTAATACTTAGAAGTAATAACATGGCGTTTTATTCAGAAGCTGTTTGTGGATCATGATTATAGTTTTTGTTTACCCAAGTATTTTAAGCAATATAATTTTAGAATTGATTAAATACTATTTATGGCACTAATACATTGTTAATGCAACTATTACAGGACATCACAAACTTGTTTTAAATATTTGCAACCTTATTCTAGTCTTTTTAATAGAGAAAATGTACAGTCCTGTAGGTAGAAAATAAACATCTCATTCACATGGCAAAATGGAACACATTGCTTAAGGATGCAAAAATGCATCAGTATTTTTGAAGTTGCTCTCAAGTTTTTGTCATAGGATATTATTCAGAATCATAATTCTGTATAATTACCAAGGATTGTTTTGCATTGTAGCAGAAAGACTGTTTTGAGGCTATACAATTGCAAAGGATTAAAATTAGACTTTTTTAAAAAATTCATTATTTTGTAACCTGAATATACAAGTTTTATGTCACTGTTTTAATTACTGTTGTGTTTTTGCAATGATGAACTTACAGATACCAGCCCTTCCCCAACCCTAGAAAAACACAGAATTCACAAGGCATATCCCTACCTGTTAGAAACTGATGAAACAGTATTGAATGTGGTGGCATTTTGATGACTGGTAACAAGTGGGGAGCTTGTCCTCTATTTCTAGAGCAGTTGGGTAATTAAGTTTTGATTAATCACTGGATTTCCAAGGCTTTATCTTCTCCTGGAAGCAGCGACAAAATTCAGTTTTGTTCAGGAGAGTCAAGAAGGCAACTACTTAGGACTGGATAACAAGAAGATTTTTTTTTTTTTTTCATGATTTCCTTACCATGATGATAGATGCGCTGTCACCTTTGGAAAAATGGAGTAAAAATAGAGAAAATTTCTAGTATCATGGTTGTTACTATAGCATATCTAATCTGTCCTAAAAGTTGTTTGGAAGAGCACTAAAGGAATTTCCTGTGTTGGTTTTAAAGACTTATGACTAAAACTTTCTTACGATGACTCGGCAGCAGAGCTAACCTCAGGATCTGTGGCCATATCCTGCGTGTCTTGGTGAAGCCAGAGGGAACAGCTGGCCTTTTGGAGAGAGCATTCCAGTATTCACTGAGTTTGGGATTAAACTTTAGAGAAACCCAGCTTGTGAGGGATCTGTTCCTAGCCAGGGGCTGAGGATGAAAAGTTTAACCCTTGCTAAAGTGACTAAAAATATCAATCGGGGTTTGAAGTAAGTTTTTTTTTTTTTTTTAAATGAAGATATGAACAAAACGTAAATTCCAAACCATGAAACAAATATCCTCTTTCAGACAATTTTGCAGCCTTCAGTCTTCCGCTGCTTGGAAACGTGGATGTGACTATTTATTGCCCTACCATCTTTGTGACCAGGTATGCTTCATCCCCTAGACCTAGGATGCAATTCATTGTTTAACTATGATTTAATTCATTACTGCTATTAGACTAGAGGATAATATGCTTAATAGATCTCCCAGCAGCAGTGATAATCCTCAGCCTTCTTTTTTCCTCAATACAATGACAGGGTGATGAGCCTGCTTGAGGTATTACACTTTATCTTAATATACAATATCTAACTCCTTCTGCTGCATATCTTCCTGTGTAGCTTACAGTGATGAATGGGGGATTGTTGTACAACATGCAGACCAATGTTCTTTCTTGCACAAAGTTTTGAAAGCCTCATGCTCTCATAAATTTCATTTTATCTGGAAACAGAGAGTCGGTCATTCAGCTATATGGCCTAGCAATAATAACGTGAGATAAAGCCATAGCTGGCTTAGCTTCTACCTGGAGCTATCTAAAATACTTATTTTCTTTGCATCTCAGTGCGGAGCTTTTTGCATCCTGAGCCTTATCTGGGACATTCACATTAATTACTGGTGACAGAAAATTGTGAGTCAACAAACATCGTTTGGTGGTAATTAAACTACAAAATGAAGCTGAGGCATTTGATAACCACTGGATATAGCAATATCTGTGAATATATTGAAAGCGTTTGTTTCCTTCCTACCTTAGGACAGGAAAAAGGGGAGATTCAGTTGGTGTTCAAGGGCTTTATATTTAAAGCTGAATAGAATGAATAGAACAAATGATATCCTGAAGTGGTCTTCCTGATATATGTAAAGGGAAATAGAGAAAATTTGTCCAAATTTGTTGAGCCTATGTTCTCTGCATGCTTGGAGATTTTTCCTGGCAGATAAAGCATAACTCTCAGATTGGTATTTTTTTCTTTTGTAGTAGTTGTGTTGGCTTCGGAATTAACCAGATATGAACATGCTTTACGTCTTTAAACTCAACAAAGAGGAGAGAGAGAAATCATTTACACCAAACCAGTTTTCCATCCTTTTCAGATTACTTGTGCTAGAGGCCCTGCTGTTAATACCTACTTTTAATGCAGTGTTTGGGAAGAAGGCATAATCTGTAACAGAAAAAAAATACAGGTAGCTTTATGTTAGTTTATTCTTCTGCAGGTGGTACCTTCCCATTTAGGTGTGATACTGAGACAATTTATGAAATCATGTAAGAAAAATGTGTTATGCTTCCCATTGTCATTAGACCCTCCTGTAAGAATCCCTGCTAATAAGGTTGGCAGCGTGGTAGGAATTATATTAATGAAGACGGTGTGTGAGCTGTCTTGTTTTGCAGGAGGATAAAACTCTTTTATTTAAAAAATTGTTTGAAAACCTTCCATTGTTGCACAACTTGGTCATTTTTTTCACTATTAACACTCGTATCTTGAGAAAGTAAGCTTTTAAGAGTACGCAGGGGTTTTGTGTTGCAGATACTGTATGCAACTCGTCCTATGCTATCCTTACCTAACCTATGAGAAATGTATTTGCACCTGAGCACTGTTTGAGTTCCTTTGGGCCCTTTATTCTTGGCTTTGACTGAAGGCCATGTCCAAGTTGCAAAAGGCACATTTGCCTTGGCCTCTGCCGCTTGATTAAACTAAAAATATGAAAATTATTCTCTTTGGGCAATGAACAACCCACATGGACAATTATTTTCTTGTCTGTGGATTTTGTAACCAGGAAAAAAAAATCTTAAATTTAGGTATGACTTTGTCCTGTGTTGTTTAGAGGACCAGTGGTTCAGTAAAATTCAAGATAGCTATGAAGCAATAATGCTGTGCTAAGGAATTTGAGAGGTTTTAAATGAAGGGTTTAAAAATATAGAGGCACCTTAATCTCTTTTTATTTAGTCTTATGGTTTGAAAATGGACAAGTTCTGGAAGAAACACATCCCATCAGACAAATTCTTTGCTAACCTTAAGCTCCAGAACTCATGCCTTTAAGCCCATCTTTCAGTGTATGCATTTAAGGAAAGCTTTGATATAAGTGGAGGTTGCTGCACTGTAATGAAGTCTTTGAATGTGATGCAAAACCAGCCCAGCTCAGTGCCTTGTTTATTGATCATTGATTTTTCTTGATTATTCTGTGAGAAGCTCTAAGTCATTTTTCTTGTTCTGAGAAGTTGCCCTTTCCATGTGTTTGCAGAGAGCTATTGGATCCATTCTGTGTTTTCTCTTAGCCAAGCTTTATATATTTGACTCACTCGATCATTACCTTAGATCTATACTTGTAGCCCATCATTATTTGTATTTCTCTGCAGGGACTTGTCTATCCCTCCCTGTGTGGTTCCTGCAGCCGCCTGCGCTGCTGCAGATGCCATTGCACAAGAAACATGGTCTTCCCGAGCCATGGCTGCTGCAAACCCTGCCGATAATTGGGTTGACTTTTCCTAAGTTTTTTCCCTCTGTTGGTTGAATTTGAGATAAATTCTCACCCCTCAATTAGCATCAAAGGATGGTATTTGTAGATATTATTCATCATCACATGTGATATCTAAACAGTGTTGTCTAGATAGCAAAGCAAGGAGCAGCCCAGCTTGTGCTTCAGGAAATAGCTGCAATTCCCTTTGGCTGCAGAGGTGCTCGAGTCCTACGTGGTGCTTCAGATGCTCCCATCAAGTCATTACTTTGTAGCTGTCATTCTGCTTGGAGCAGTTGCTCTTTCATCTCAGGTTAAGATGCATATTTTGGGTCTTGCATGTTAAACTTTCAAAATTGACATGTACAGAAGTTGTGTCTATTTTCTTTGGCTTTCTATTATTGAACATAATATAGTCAGAAAAATGACTTTACATTTTATCCTCAGAGAAGTATTCCTATGTAAAGCATCATTATTTCAGAATTCTTAAAAGATCAAAGGCAGAGAAACTTGGAAGAGTGAAAGCAATATTTTTATCAAAATATGGATTTTATTTTGAAAGACAGGAGGGGAAAAAGGAAGATTACCCTTTAGAAATACAGAATATATCTTTGAGAGAATGGGAGAATGATCGTTAATGGCCTCTAGAGCTACAGTTCATATTATTTTGACCTTTGCATCAAATTAAATGTAATTATTATAATGATTATTTTGAGCTTTATGCATTTGTTTGTATCTGGCATATAGTATCCTCTTTCTGTGTCAAAGTCTTTGCTGGAATAATTTGATAGCCAATTGTAGGAGTTTTTAGGAGGCAATGAATACTGATAGCTTTGTCCAGCTCAGAGTAGCATTTTTTACATATTTATTTCACATAATTTCCTTTCCTGCTCCATTTAAAGAACTCTGAAATGATTTTTTGTCTGTTTTTGTATCTAAATGAATATTTGATAACCATGCTTATTACATGTGCAGAAATAAGGTGCAATGCTTCAGTATTTTACTAACAATAATATCCTCAGAGAGAAAGAATGCACTGAACATGTTGACTATTGTGAAATGACCATGGCTTTTTAGTTGCTGCTCTTCCTCAAAGATATTTTTTTTCTCTCCAAACCCAGGGAACTGGGTTTTGTTAAACCTAGCACTGCGGTAATGAAAGAAGGGTCCTGGTTAGTGGTATCGTGCACACGTAACAGTGTTTGAAAGATGCTTTTCAGCTGTGATTTGGTTTAGTTCTGCAATTGTTCCCGATAAATAAAGCCATTTTAGAATGGCTGAGGAGGCACATTGAACAGCAGATACATCATGAATAAACAGAGATAATTATCTTGTCTAAAATTGTGTTATCCCTTATCTACTTAGGTGAATGGCAAGAGATCATGGGTTTGTTGAAGAAAAACTATCATTTTTACTTAACTGTGCATTTGTCTATGCTCCTTGGGTCTCTGTTGAAACACTTGGTACTTGCAGTGTGAGTTATAGAAGCAGAGATACCCCAGGAAAGATCCCAGTCTTCCAGATGAACATAGAAACATGTTCGATCCCCTCTGAGATTCGTTGGAAATCTAAATCCTAACAACTGAATGATCACTGATACTGTACATTGTACATTGATACATTGAATGTATGCTGATATTCAATACCTTTATTATATGACATTGTATTGGCTATTATTTTTAATTAAAATGCATTTTTGTAACTGAGATGTAAGACTATAAATGATGACCTTGAATAAGAGTGAAATGTACCATTAAAATAAGAATATGAAATATGAACTCTTCCAATGCTGAACCAATAATCAATCAGTGACCTTCCTTAATGAAGCACCAGTTGGTTCTAGCCATTGCATATTGTACTACAAAGCAGTTTAGTCCAGCAGCAGCTCCACCATCTCTTTTGGACAGGTTTAGAGTATCACAGAATACATTATGCAACTGATGCTGCTCAGCCCCTTAAGTAAGTGCTAACGTGCATTTCCAATTTTACCTAAATTTTTTTCCTATGAGGCTAAAGGTTATCTGCTGGAGCTGATTGTGAAATAAAAATTGATATTATTTAGGCACTTATTTTAGTTATATCTCATTTTAGGATGTCTGTCTGTTTAGTCTGGAGATATTCTTATGGACAAATCCTTCTGTGGCAGAATAGTTACTGTCCTAATCTAATTTAAAAGGATATGAGAAGGTAATTTGTACCCTAAATTTACTTAGGTTTATAATGCTTGTCAGAAGTGAAGAATAATTTAATACATTTAGAAAATGAACTTTTAGAAGACAACATAAGTAAATTGAGTGTTTATCATCTATCTCAGTTTCAAATTTTTTTTTTTTTTTTTTGGGTATTTCTTAGCTTTACGCAGATTGAAATTTGTTGTTCTATCACTGTCTTCAATTGGCAGTAAGGGTGAGCCCTTGGCGAGGAGCTAACCCTGTCCCAGCTCCAACAATGTATTTTAAAATTCCATTAAACTATGAAATTAGAATACTCGTCAGGTAGTTTAATAGGAGATATTTAATTGCACAGATACTCATGCTTTCATTGTAGCAATAGACTTGCAAATTTGGCTTGTTCTTCACCTTCTGTCTTTCAAACTGTGCAGGACTTCTATGAGTTGCCAAGAAAGAGGGTCTGTTAGGCGCCTTGTACAACATGGAGAAGACAGCTACGACCGAGGGTCACGGGCTGCTCGAGCTGCATGAGGACTTAACTACTTCAGTAGGGAGGAAAGGCTTCGTCTGGTTCTATCTGTCAGCCTGGATACCACTCATTCCCTGTGACGTGGCGCATGTTGGTGTGTTTTATCAAACCCTGCAATAGTCTTCATTCTTATTGCAGAGGAGACATAGAAATATAGGGAGAGTATGAATAGTGATCAGAGAAAAAGAATTTGGCTGTTATAACTGAGTAATGTATTTGTTTTGGAAATTGCAATGAGCTACAGAACATGGCAGCAGACATTTTTTGTAAAAGTGTTCTGAAGTGTCTCTTCACATAAAATATTTCTTCTGAGATTTCTATCAAATAGGTCAACATTACAGTTGCAGCTTTTGAAGAACCATTTGATTTCTGTTTTATGTTTTGTTAATGGTGGGAAGGGTTCAGTCCCTTGGTATCTCCACATACTTCTTGGATAAGATGAAGTTACCTAAAAGTGAAAATTCTAGGTTTGGGATAACTACTCTTAAAATTGTTTTGTTACCTGGTGTGTTTTAAAATAAGATGAAGACTACTGAAAATACTTCTGACTGTATTTAACCAAGTGTGGAATTGCAGGCAGTAGATTTCTTTATGTATGTTGAGTTTTGCTCAACAGTGTTTTAATGAGATTTGTATTTCAAATTTGTAATTAGAAATTGATGCATTTCATTACACTGTGAGATAAACATATTGCTAGTTTCCATAATTACTATCTGATATCAGAGGAAACTTGAAAATTACGTGTCCAGCAGGGACTCCTGAGATTGTGTCATTTCATGCCCAGTTTGTACAGATCAGCTGTTTTCCTTGATTTAGTTCCTGTTTGACCCTAAGTGTTTTTGTTAGGAAACATTTCCAAAGTAGCCAGTGTTGGAGAATGACAAATTATGTTCAAAAACTGGCTTCAAAGGATTAGCCTCCTCTCCTGTTTTACCTTCTCTTAACTTTTATGAAAGCTTTTAGAATTTTTAACCTTTTCATATACTATCATCTCACTCTTTTTCATCTTCTGAAGCCAAATGGCTTGTCCACCTTATTCCCTGTATTGCCTTTTACAGCACATACTCCTTCATGTATTCAGGTCAAATAAACTGTTTAAGTAACACATACATATTCTGTGATAATAGACATTTTTTCTTACTAAGATAAATATAAATTAAGCCTACTTTAGTTAAATGCTGTTAAAAGCTATTTGAGTCATAATTTTTCTATCACTGTGTTAGCAGCAGGTAAAGCTGATTAAAAAGAAAATTGAACATTTTCCTCTTCCCTCTGATCAACAACAGACTTGTATATTTGCATGTCACAGAGACTCAACATGTAAGCGGGCAGCCCCAGTGACAGCTATAGTTCAAGCTAAATTTTCTGAAAAGGCAACTTTCATTTGCTGCTGAAGCAAATTCTCTACTAAGCTGATGGCTTACCTGCTGACATTTAAATAATGCAGCCTCAGAACTTGTTACTGTTTGACACTGTACTTTTGTAGCACGTACAAATGATTTCCATTAGCTTTTAAAAACGAGATTTTCAGCTGAAGTAAATCAGGATATATCTATTGTAATCAATGTTGTTCTGATTTATATCAACTGGTGCTAAATATAGCAGGCATGTTCTAGCCTTTTACTTTCAAGCAGAAGTCCCCTGTTGAATTAAATGGAGACTTCTGCTCAAAAATCAATGGCACAGCAGACCCCACTGACATTATTTTAAAACACAAATGATTTCTTTAGTTCTAAATCTATATACCAAAATAGATTTCCTTTAGATTTTTTTTCCCACCCACACACAGTGCTAGTGATGCTGTATTTACATAAATGTATTTAAAGTGCCTCTCTGGCTTCATTTACAGGAGTTAAACTTGAAGTTTTACAGCAAATTGTTGTTGCTTCTCGATTGCCTGATAGAAGGACCTGGTAAAATCACCGGTGTAATGGATTCAGTTATGTTTAATCAGACATGCTATTATACCTCAAATACAGTTTGATTTCTTTCCAGTTACACTTAGCAGACAAAAGGAGAGCTATTTATTCATGTCTGTACTTGCTCTGGAAATGGAGCAGGTGAGGTGGAGTCTGTATAGGACAGGAGGTGACTTAGCTGTGCAAGATCATTTCCTTTGCTAGGCACAGGAGAGCATCGGAGAATCTTCTTTAGAAACATTGATGTTAAGAAATAAGTTGCTCACTGTTAATAGGCCTTAAATGTGTTGTGCAAGGCAGGGCTGATGAAATCTTACCCTTTTACAGGTGGTCACTGGGTCCCTCACAGGTGAAACATGTAAGAACATTTCCATCAGCATAGCGCCCTGCTATGAGATTGTGAAAGCCACAGTTGAGGGCTGGTGGCAAGTATTTATTGCAGTGAAAAAAGAGCATCACTGAGGATGTTTTTCCTTCATGTAGATTGCTTTGATCAGGCTATTCTGAATAATCAGAATCAGAAAATGTTAAACACTGTTTCGTAGGAAAGGAAGGGGAAAGATTTCACCTTTTAAGTTTTTTCATGGCATTTTAGACCATCATCAAACTTTTTTGCATTCCCGTAAGGAGAATAATATAAGTTAAAATTACATTGATTTATTTCAGCTTTAAAATCTAAATGGTCTTCCAGGGAGTTTCTTGCATAAACACCTGGATTTCAAGAAATAAATCAAAGAAGACCTTGATCGCTGGGTAGGTGTTAACAGGAGGTTAAGAGCTTTGATCAGACAAGGGAGCTTCTCTTGCAGGAGATGGAGGAAAAGTAGCTATTTGGGAGGAAGCAGTTTAAATGAGTTTGAGTATTTCCAGGTTTGCCTTATAAATGCCCTATGTACAAAATGCAGTCAGGCACAAAACAGCAGCATAGTCAAGTTTTCACTGCTGAGTATCTTGCAAAATGGTTTGGGAACAGCATGTGTGTTCGGGGAAGCAGAAAAGGGAAGGAGGGCAGCGATGCTAGAAGCGGAAAACTCTTGAGAAGAATGAAAACCCAGAGCAATGGATTCCAGGAGAAATTTAAGCTAAGACTCGGAAGACTGACAGTCTTTCCGTCTCCACCTGAATGTACTCGAGGCTTGCAGCAAACTTTTGAGGACTTTGTCTGGAAAATGTGATTTTCCTAAAAGGAAAGACATCATTTTGCTTGTTTCAATGCAAACATTATAGGTGACTTTGATCCTTTTGAAGCAACCCCTGCCTCGCAGGTTTTTATGAATAAACACCAAGCCTGGCCCAAAGGCTGCAGAGCGGAGCTGCTCCAAAAACGCGAGCCTCAGCCCATTTTCTGGTTTCAGTCAGGTTACAATTATGTGAAAGAGAGTGTATTGCAAGTTTATGTCATTAGTTCTTTAGAGTTCAAGTAAAATTATGATAAAGGACATACAATAAGCCAGGGCCAATTATAAAACTTTTAGACAAATAATTCAGTCCAATTACATGTCTTTCTTCCATTTGAAAAGGAATTCTACAACATTTTAAAGAATGCACAAAACATGTGTTTTTTTAAGCATTCACTTTCATGGGATTCTACAACCAAGCCCAATGAGAGAGAAGTACTTAAAATAGACACATTTTGTACATGATGTTAAGGCTAATTTAATTTCTACTTTTTGTAAGATGTTATTTTTTCAGCATTACCGCAGAATTGGGAGAAAATGTTTTGCAAACTTACTTAGACTGACTTAGTCATTTTAAATGACTTTATTTCATGAACTGATGTTATATCATAGGCTCATCTAAGTTTCAAAAGAATGTCTTCAAGTTCTTTTTCAAAGTGGCAATATTGCAATTATCTGTTAACAGTATATATATTACAGCATAAGCAAAATTCTGAAATACATATTTGCTATTTGTTTTTCCCTGTTCTGTAGCACAATAGAAATCATGGAAAATTGTAAATTAGAGATGTTCTAGTGAACGAATTTAGGAATCTGCCATTCAGTTGCAACTGTAGGAGAGAACATTAAAAAGTGCTGAGGAAAGGAAATTTTAAAGATTTTGAGAGATAAAAAGAGCGCATAATGCAGGAGAGGGGAGAAGGTGCAGGATGAGAATAGCTCCAACTGTGGGAAACGGGGCACTGGAACAAACATTTTCTGGAACAGGTCAGCAAGATACAGCGTGAGATGGTTGGGAGAAAGCTGCAAAAGAACAAAGGCTGTGTCCACGGGATGAGATTTCTATGCATTGCAGCATGTCAAAGTACAAGAAA